>LR812535.1:43235895-43376674 GCA_903798195.1 Danio kyathit
TAAACACAAGTCATGATTGGTCAATACAGGCTCAGATGAGCTAAACTATCTAAAAGCAAGATATAGAGAGGTTTCAGGGGTTCCTTAAAGTGTGTAAGTTTGGCAGCTCCCTTTTTGCTCACTTGCTTGAAAAAATGTGCAATTATTTTAGCAAAACAGCCTAATTTTGTATATATTTGTAAAGAATTTAGGTCATATTTCAAAATACTGATGGATAGTATTTTTAAAATACATCTCAATAAAATAATTACATTTAAAATTTATATAAACAAGTGTGTGCAACCTTATTGAGTAGAAGATACTTAACACTAAGTGTATACTAATTAAAAAGCACTGTATTAGGATTTAATTAACCTCGCAGAGCATGGTTTAGTATTACCTTGCTCTCCAGTTGGCCCGACTCTCCCAGGCCTTCCAGGTGCTTTCTCTCCTTTCTCTCCTGCTTCACCTATAGAAAAACAGGAATGCTTTAAGCCATCATACTTGCATACCAAGCTGTTCAGAATATCATGTAAGCTTTTACTGCATTTATATAGTATGTACGTGTACTGTGTACAGTATGCAAATGTTATGTATGCTCAGAATATTACCTATATACATATAAATATACTGTATTACAGTGTTCAGTGCACACAATTCAAACTCTCATATCCCTTGTGGTGAACAGGGGACAAAGACATGACTTCCCATTTGGTGTCTGCATCAAATTAAAAAAAAAAAAAAAAAAAAAAATAATATATATATATATATATATATATATATATATATTATATATATATAAATATTATATATATATATATATATATATATATATATATAGTGATTGACTTGTTGTACATAGAATGTCAATTAATGCAAGGGTCTACTATAATGTTTCAAGTTAAGAACATAACAATATGGGTGAAATAATGAATCATCATCATCAAACACACCCTACTTATTCTGATTTGTAGTTTTTCAGGTTTCAAAACGAATAAGTAATCATACAAAAATATGATATTCTTTTCAACAATTTTATTAATTAATTATACAATTTTAAATGACAAGTAATTACATTTTGATGCAGAATGTCATTAAATGATTTTTGTTCTAAATGTGCCAGCCATATTTTGGCACGTTAATGGTTTTTATTATTATATAGTTTATTGTACATGTAATGCACATGTGATTTTGAAATTCTTGTTTGGACAACATTCGGATTTTTATATTACATTTTTATATTAAATTAAATTACAGTATTGCATATATAAAATATGAGCACATCACACAGGGAGCAGTGCAATATGGCTATATATCGGCATTGGTGGGATGCGTGCGTTGGCTCGAGGCTGCAGGCCAAATGCCTTAGTGCCCCCCACCATACTGTACAGCCATATCGCATACTACTCGTGTGATATTGCTTTTACACAACAGTTCGACAGCATAATTGTGTTAAAAAAATGTCACTTTAGAGCTACTATTTGAATAATTCTCTAGCGTAATATCTAAAGTGATGACAAACAGATGATTTTGCTGAGATTTTAAGACTATAAGGCTGAACGGCATGCAATGCCATCAATCTACTGATATTTTCCAGTATTTTTCTGTTGCAATCTGGATTACACACAATAAACTCAAAAAAAAGCCAGAGCAAAGCATGCACTACCAGTTTCTATGGTATAAATACAGCACAACAAATACAAAAGAAAGAGATCGACTCAGAATGTCAGCTGTAGTTTGAAATTTATTTGGACTTATTATCCGATCACTGTTGCCATCTTGTGGCGGAATGTCAACGTCACTTTCTTTGGTCTGCTCAGACAGGCTGATGGCAGCCGATGCACTGAAACCGATGCTCCGAAATTATGAATATTTAAAATAGGCATATCCTTAAAAAAAACTGCATAGTTGCATCTAAAAAACTACATTCTCAACTAAAAAAAGCCTCAAAAGTACATTATGTTGTCCAATAGCTGCAATATTTGTCAAACTGTAGAGTGTCCTCTGCTTGTTGCTGTGTTGCTGTATGTGGCGGAGTAATACACATGGGTGAAGGGTGAAGAAGCTGTACTAGTGCTGTTATTTGCAGAATATTGCACAGCTATCAGCCATCAGATTCAAGAACCAGACAGAACTGTTGTATGTATGGATAGATAGATAGATAAGATAGATAGAGATAGTAGAGATAGATAGATAGATAGATAGATAGATAGACAGACAGACAGACAGAGACAGGACAGACAGACAGACAGACAGACAGACAGACAGCCAGACAGACAGACAGACAGACAGACAGACAGACAGACGATAGATAGATAGATAGATAGATAGATAGATAGATAGATAGATAGATAGATAGTTAGATAGATCTCATGAGGAAATGTAACCACGCCCTTTTACGTTTTGCCAGTTTAGCGGCCCTTGTACTTGTTTACGTGTAATAATTCATACAAGCTCAGTCGTATGAAAATGTATGATTTTTAAAAGGAGACATGGTACCAAACCTACCCCTAAACCAACCCAATCATCATTGGGGGATAAGCAACGAATTAGCCACTAAATCAAAAAGTTATGAATTGCTGTAAAATAGTGTTGATTTATTATTATATATATATAATATATATATATATATATATATATATATATATATATATTATATATAATATATAAACAAACACACTTTAATTGTACTTGATTTTGTTTTATGATGATGATGCTGCAAATCACCAATAAATCAGGTCATATCTGAAATGTATGCAAACCAATTACTTTAAAATGTAATATTATTCATTTTTGTAGTGTCAGATGTCACATAAACGCATTACATCTGTCTGTTCAAATAAATGTGTCATTAGTAGTTTTGCTGTTCTGTGATGTAGTTTGTTTTTGTTTTTTTTACAGTACCTTTGAGCCCAGGGACGAGGATTTGCACCGAGCACGGTTCTTCTGGCATATGCTGACCAAACACTGACCTCAATAGTGCCAGACCTAACACACTGACCAATATGTAAGCCACCAGCTTCTCTCCACCCATACTAGAAACAAAAACAAAAACATTCACCTTCATTTACAATCAGCAGACACAAATTACAATCCCTCGCCAATCGAAAAACATAACAGCCGCTTTTATTGCTTTCACAAAGCCTTTGGTACTCATAAAATGCAACAAAAAAAAATCACATTAGCGGATTCAATAACACTCAACAACTCCCCGGTTATGCGAAATACAAACATAAGCTGCGACAGTCATACCAAAACCACAAACAACAAAAAAGAGCACCATTTTCAACCGTCACCTTCATTTCAGAAGTCAATTTTCAAGTGTAAACCGTCACACCTTGACGTCTCCTGTAACCACCGACTTTAAAGCTAGCACTTGAGTCGTCCCGTTGTTGTCTTTGCCACCTGCAGGATATAGTATTGCTTATAAAATAGACTTACCTTGTGTTGAATTTCAAAGCGCACTATACTGTATAATATGCAGCAGACTGTATGGATCTGAGGGAGTTAATGGAGGTTTGCTCACTGGTGGTCGCTCTGAAATGGTTCATCTCACAGACACACACAGGCCTGAGAGCCAGTGAGAACGAGTAAACACAAAGATAAGAAGCAGCTCTGCAACACTTCTCTCTGATAAATCCATGTGAAACATCAGGGTCACTGACAGCGCATTCCTCACAAATTAAACTTCTGAAGGGGTTCCAGCATTCTCCAGTTTTTGTTAAGATGGTGTTGGGGGAGGAAAGATGCTAAATGTGCAATTGTCTTTATACATTGCATTGGTTTATACTTTATTTATTGATTTTCAGTGTAACATTGATGTTGCATTGGGGATAATTGAATTTGACGTCATTTGGGATGAGGAAAGAAATGCTGCAGTTTGTGTGTTAATGCACAGGGTGGCAGTAAATATGTGGTGGAATATAGGCTGGAAAAATCCAGAAGAAAAAAAAGAAAGGATTCATACTGATTTATAGAGTTATTATTTATGAGTATTATTATATTATAATATACACTCACCGGCCACCTTATTAGTACTGGGTTGGACCCCCTTTTGCCTTCAGATCTGCCTTAATCCTTCGTGGCATAGATTCAACAGGGTACTGGAAATAATTCTCACAGATTTTGGTCCATATAGAAATGATAGCATCACGCAGTTGCTGCGGATTTGTTGGCTGCACATCCATGATGCAAATTTCCACCACTTCCCAAAGGTGCTCTATTGGATTGAGCTCTGGTGACTGTGGAGTCCATTTAAGTACAGTGAACTCATTGTCATGTTCAAGAAGCCAGTCGATGAATGAAGACAGATGATTCACGCTTTATGACATGGAGAGTTATCCTGCTGGAAGTAGCCATCAGAAGATGGGTACACTGTGGACATAAAGGGATGGACATGGTCAGTATGTAAATAATATAATAATACATATATTGTTCTGGGTTTTTAATAAAAAGATGTAGAAACATAAGAGAATAATAGAAGGCAAAAGAAATGTGTTGCTAATGAATAAAGCTTTAAAATAAGCATTTTCTCTAGACAATCAGTTTGGGCCTTCAAAAAATTTTCAGAGAAGGAGGTGGGCCTTTAAGTGAAATAGGTTGAGAACCCCTGATTTAAATCACCTTTCTTCCCCATTCTGATGCTTGATTTGAACTGCAGCAGATCATCTTGACCATGTCTACATGCCTAAATGCATTGAGTTGCTGCCATGTGATTGGCTGACTAGAAATTTGCGTTAACGAGCAGTTGGACAGGGGTACCTATAAATGGCCAATGAGTGTATTATATTATATTATATTATATTATATTATATTATTAATTATATTTATTATATTATATTATATTATATTATATTATCATTCATTTCTTGTCGGCTTTGTCCCTTGCGGGGTCGCCACAGTGGAATGAACCACCAACTTATCCAGCACGATTTTACACAGCGGATGCCCTTCCAGCCGCAACCCATCTCTGGGAATTACCACACACACATTCACACTCATACACTACGGACAATTTAGCTTACCCAATTCACCTGTACTGCATGTCTTTGGACTGTGGGGGAAACCGGAGCACCCGGAGGAAACACACGCGAACGCAGGGAGAACATGCAAACTCCACACAGAAACGCCAACTGACCCAGCCTAGCCGAGGTTCGAACCTGCGACCCAGCGACGTTCTTGCTGTGAGCAACAGCACTACCTACTGCGCCACTGCGTTGCCCTTATATTATATTATATTATATTATATTATTATATTATATTATATTATATTATATTATATTATATTATATTATATTATATTATATTAGTTCAATTTCCCAGTGTTGGGTGCTGGAAGGACATCTGCTGAGTAAAACATATGCTGGATAAGTTGGCGGTTCAATCCGCTGTGGAAACCCCTGATTAATAAAGGGAATAATCCGATAAGAAAATGAATGAATGAATATTAGTTCAATAAGTTCATATGGTTTAATTTTGTATTAGTCTAATATGTTTTTCCTAATTGTACTTGATGCTGTTTGGCAGTAATGTTTTCTGGACTGAACAAAATAGCAAATATTATTATATTATATTAGGTTTTTAGTTAGTTATTTTTTTTAATAATTATTTTAACATTGATTTGTATTAAAGTTGTCTGGATTTAATTGAAAAAAAAAACTATTTGACAATACTCAGTTCCCTTCGGGAGGGGAACTTCAATGCTATGTGGAAAAACTTCCACTATGGGGATTTCGTCAGAATCCAATGATCTGAAAGAGTATAAAAACGGGCCAATGAAATGCCAATGAGTTGGCGGCGTCAGCGTGCACAGCTGTCTTGAATGACAATCAGCCTGGCATAAAAGGCTAGCATGTGCTCAGCAACGACATCCTTTTCGCTTTCAGAGCCTTTCACGAGCTTCTGAGAGAGTCTATGAGGGTATCTCCAACCTGTGTCTACAGAGAGAGATCGAGAAGCAGCTTCTCCCGGTCCAGAGCGCGTATACGCAGTGGCAGATGGTCGAGCTGGGTTGTTCTCCTTGCCTGGCGTCCTTTGGGTCCGGTCCTCCAAGAGCGGTATGTATATAGGAAGCAAGTTTCCTAAAAGAGCAACACGGTTGTGCAGCGCGTCTTTTTCAAGACGTCGCTCCGACCGTGCGTTTCTGGTTGCGGTGGTTTCCTGTCCCCGGATGATGGGCACGAGCACTGCGTTCATGTCTGGGGGTCCAGCATGTTGATACGGTGCTCGCGGGCAGTGCATGCCATCATTGTGATGTTGTTGCTGCGCAGTTAAGATCGCGGCTCGCTCTTGCAAAAGAGCGACCCACCCCAGTTGTCCCCCGCACTGCGGTTGGCACTCGGGCAGATCTGAGGGTTTCAGTGGGAGTAAATCCGCCGCCCTCGGGCTCGCGGACCTCCGCTCCTCCACGCGCTCCATCCAAGCTTCAGGTGAGAGAAGCGCTCCATCCTCGGGTGGTCGCCCTCTCACTTGATGACACCGAGGATCAGATGTCCATCGCTGCATCGGAGGATGGGCTGTCATTGATGAGGATGCGAACCGCTCGCCCTCCCTCCGGGGTGGAGAGCACGGTGTTGGCATCTAAAAGCAGACATGATGGCCGTGCTTTCCCGGGCTGTTTCGGCCGTGGGTCTGGTGATGGTTTATCCCCCAGCCCCGCGGCCGGACCGACTAGATGGGTGTTATGTGGAGGATATAAGAAGGCAAGACCTTCTAAGCCTTCCGTCCCCTTCTTCCCGGAAAGTGCGCAGTAAGCTCACGCAGTCTTGGAGGGCACTTTTTTCTGCCCGATCTGCGTGCGCTTTCATCCTCACCATCCCTGGAGGGTTGGTTGTTATTGTCTGATGAGGATCGAACCTGCTTTTCCTCCGGGATGATGGGCGTGGCGTCGAATCCAGAAGCAGACTTTGCAGCCGTGCTTCCCAGGCTGTTTCGGCCGTGGGTCTGGAGATGGTTTATCCCCCAGCCCCGCGGACAGACCGACTAGAGGGGTGTGATGTGGAGGAGATAAAGAAGGCAAGACCTTCTAAGCCTCCACGTCCCCTTCTTCCTGGATGTGCACAGGAAGCCCACGCAGTGCGCTGCGTGGCCTCCGCCCCTCACCATGCATGCTACGGCCACCTACCAGCGCTCCCTAGCGCAGGCGCTGGCCCAGCTGCGCGGGGATGGTTCCGACCCAGGACTGAGCATGAGCTCCGCACAGCAATCGACTGAAGCGGTGTGTGTGCCCCAGGGAAGGACGATGGTCACATTAGTGGCCCAGGAACGCCACCACGGGCTAAACCTGGTGATCTGCGTGATGCTGACAAAGTTCGCTTTCTTAGCTCACCCATATCCCAGGCTGGCCTGTTCGGCGACACCGTCAGTGAATTCGCCCAGGTGAGCGAGCAGTCGGAGGCGATGGGTAATACCATCTCTCGGCGGGGATCGTAAAACCGCTCTCCCCGCCGAGCCATCCACATCCACTGCTTCACGCCGAGCGCCCGCCTGCGGCTTTGCTCGGTCGCCCCCGCTGCGCCTCTGGCCAAGCGGCTGCGCCGAGCATCTCGCAGGCAACCAGCGCTCCCGCCCCAGGGCGCCGCTAAGTTCGGTAAACGAACCGCGAAGCGTCCCTGAGACGGGCCATCTGAAGAGGAGGAAATTTGCTCTTTCCCCGCTGGAGGGGGGGCTCTTCTTCTAAACAGCGTTAAAAAACGCTATCAAAACCTCAGAGAAAGAGCATTTTTTCCCTTCCCGGATGTGACAGCCCGAACACTGCCAGTCTGGGACGCTATGCTTTCCAGCTCGCAGGATCGGTGCACTTCGCCAGTGGCTCGCGGAGCGAGAGAGAACGGTCTCCTTTCTCTCCCCCTCCCAGCCCCACCTCCGGAGTACGGGTGCGAGACAAGAGTGAAGCTCTTGCCTCCTGCTCTCCTGTGGGACCCCAGTGCTTCCCGGTTGAGCCCACCCACTCCGCGCTGCCCCACCCGGTACGTCAGCGATCGTGCGGACGAAGCCACTTGCGAGGGCTCTGCCTGCCTGGTTAGCGCGGGCCAGCCCATCGCAATGGCTCATCCGCGCGATCAGACTCGGCTACGCGATTCAGTTCGCGAAACGGCCTCCCAAGTTCACGGGTGTGTATTTCACCAGGTCAGCCCTGCGTCCGCCCCTGTCTTGCGAGAGGAGTGATGTCCTCCTGGCGAAGGATGCAATCGAACCGGTCCCTCCAGCCGGGATGGAGAGCGGGTTTACAGCCCGCACTTCATCGTACCCAAAAAGAGCGGTGGCCTACGGCCAATCCTTGATCTGCGCTTTTTGAACCGCTGGCTTCACAAGCTGCCGTTCTGAAAGCTTACGCAGAAGCGCACCCTCCGGAGCGTTCGTCCTCGGGATTGGTCTGCAGCAGTAGACCTGAAGGACGCGTACTTTCATGTCTCCATACTTCCACGCCACCGTCAGTTTCCTGCGGTTTGCGTCTGAAGTCGAGCCTGGGTACAAGTCCTCCCTTTTGGCTCTCTCTGTCTCGCGGGTTTTCACCAAGCTCGCGGAGGGTGCCCCAGCTTCGGCTTGCGGGCATCCGCATACTCAATTATCTCAAGCGACTGGCTGATTTCAGCGCGCTCGCGGGATTAATTGATTACGCACAGAGACAGGGTGTTTGGTACTTCGACCAATTGGGGTTTCAGGTCAACCGAGAAAAGAGCAGCCTCGCCCCCGTGCAGAGCAACTCTTTTCTCGGGGGAGCTGGACTCGATCACCATGACGGCGCGCCTCCCCCGAGAGCGGCCGGTGCTGATGGCCTGTCTGAGAGAGTTCGACAGGAATATGTGGTCCCACTGATATTATCAGAGGCTCCTGGAGCATATGACATCCGCAGCCGCGGTCTCGCCGCTCGGATGCTCCATATGAGACCACTTCAGCATTGCTTCACGATCGGGTCCCTAGACGCGCATGGCACGCGAGCGCGCACCGGGTGACTGTCACTCCGCGTGTCGCCGGCCCTCAGCCTCTGGATGGACCCTGTGTTCTACAGGCCGCGGGCCTCTAGAACAAGCGTCCAGGCATGTCGTCGTTTGACGGATGCTTCCAGTTCGCGCTGGGGGGCCGTGTGTTGCGGGCATGCAGCTGTGGTTCCGTGGTAGGAAGCTGGTTGCATTGGCATCTTAACTGCCTGGAGCTGTTGGCAGTGTATCTCACGCTGCACCGTTTTTTACCGGTGTTAGAAGGGAAACACGTGCTGGTCAGGACGAACAGCATGGTGGCGATGGTGTATATCAACCGCAAGGGAGATATTCGCTGTCGCCGCATGTCTCAGCTCGCTCGCCGTCTGCTCCCCCGGAGTCATACGCGGCGCAATCGCTGCATTCCATTTTTCCCGCCGAGCTCAACCGTGCAGCCGCTGCGCTCTCACGGCAGTTCGCCTGGGAGAATGGAGGCTCCACCCCCGACTGTCCAGCTGTTATGGGTGCGTTCTGCGCACTGGCTACACAGCTGGCCCTGGGGCGTGCGTAATACGCATTTCTCCAGTGAGCCTACTCGCACAGATGCTGTGTAAAGTCAGGGAGGACGAGGAACAGGTCTATGCATTGCGCCTCTCAGGCCCAATCAAACCTGTATTCTAGCTCTCTCCTCGTGATGGCCCCTCCCTGGCATGTCCCCTGGAAGAAACTTCTTCTTTGGGGACAGGCACCGTTTGGCACCCGCGCCTAGTTCTATGGACATCACGTGTGTCCCATAGATGGAGCGCGGAGGACTTAGGTGGCCTACCGTTAGGTGGTTAACACCATCACTCAGGCCTAGAGCACCCCCTATGAGGCATGCCTATGCCCTGATGTGGAGTCTATTCGCTGTGTGGTGTACTTCTCTCCGAGAAGGAAACCCCAAACATGCCAGATCAGTGTGATGCTATCCTCCTTCAGTTGGCTGGAGCCAAGGCTGTCCCCTCCGCACTGAGGGGTTGGCGTGGCGATCATCCCCGCTCTGAGGATGCGGCGATGGCGACGCGCTGGGAAGCATCGCCCTCATCATCCCAGTCCCCCAGAGGCGCGAGACGTGGATATATATCCTGTCCCCTCTCTTACCCATTTGAAGATCTCTCTTAGGAGAGGTCTGCTCGATCACTCGACTCAGTATCTATATGATTTCTGTCCAGGTAGACAGCTCTGCTGGTTGCGTTGGCATCGGTCCAAATGGGCGGGTATCTGGAGGCATTTTCGGTCAGCGAAATGTGCCAAGCGTTTTGGGCCGGCCCACTCTTACGTTTACCTGAGACCCCGGCCCACCTAGGTGCCCTAGGTTCCTACACGCGCGTCGTTTAAAACTATGTAAGTGAACCTGCAAGCGCTGCCCACGGAGAGGAGGCAGACCCAGCCCCTTATTGCTGTGTCCTGTTCGCGCTTTGCGTATTATACGGACCGTACTCAGAGCTTAGATCCTCTGAGCAGCTCTTTATCTGTTACGGTGATCGGCAGAAGGGAAGTGCTGTATCTAAACAGAGGTTGGCCCACTGAACAGTGAATGCCATCTCCCTCGCTTATCGAGCCAGGGCGAGCCGTGTCCGCCAGGAGTGAGAGCGCACTCCACTCGGAGCGCGCATCCTTTTGGGCGTTAGCACGCGGCGCCTCTCTAACAGACATTGTAGAGCTGCGGGCTGGGCGACACCTGAACATTTGTGAGATTTATCTTCGAGTGAACTGATTTCCTCACGAGCGGTGAATGAGGAAATTCGGTTAGGTGTTGTAAAACGCTTGCTGCGCCTTTCTCTCTAACACAGAGATACGTGCGCTTTTCTCGCTTTGTCAGTTGAGTTCCCCACTCGGCGAACCCTGCAGAGTTCCTCCGAGGCCCCCAGCATCTGACTCAGCGGAGCAGTCAAATGTTGGCCCATTACGTTGTAGGTATGCCCGCTGGTCATCCTGCGTTCTGGGTATAGGTGCCTGCTATGTGCGATCCCCGCTGGCGATCCCATACGCTCACTCAGCCACGATGTAGTCCCCCCTCCTAGGCGGGCTCGTGTCTTCCCTCCCCGCTAACCACCTCTTCGTATGTGCACTCCCCCTTCTCAGGGCTAGTCCATACGCTATTTGCCACCAGGTCTCCCCCTCCGGGCAGCAGGTGGCCTCCGCAGCGTCCTCCCTATCGGGACTGAACGCTTTCCCAACGTACTGTCGTATTTAAAAATTCCTAGAAACTAACTAGGTGTATTTTTACGACTCCCCGAAAAATATATCTAAACCAGAAAAGTGTAAGTAAGGTAAGTAAGGGCCAGGGGACACGTTGGAGGACCTGTGTCTCCAGCGATGCAGGTGCGCTCGTACTGCTGCGTGGCGCGCCCCTCACTGGAGACATGGTAAGGTTCTTTCGTTGTGGCGCTTTCCATAAATTTCCCCATAGTGGAAGTTTTTCCACATAGCATTGAAGTTCCCCTCCCGAAGGGGAACGCTCTGGTTACTAAAGTAACCCTCGTTCCCCGAGGGGGGGAACGCAAATGCTATGTTCCTTCGCCACAACGATTGTCCCTTAGCTGTTGAGTGTGAAAGCCTCTTCAGCTAGAAAAGGATGGTCGTTGCTGAGCACATGCTAGCCTTTTATGCCAGGCTGATTGTCATTCAAGACAGCTGTGCACGCTGACGCCGCCAACTCATTGGCATTTCATTGGCCCGTTTTTATACTCTTTCAGATGATTGGTTCTGACGAAATCCCCATAGTGGAAGTTTTTCCACATAGCATTTCCGTTCCCCCCCTCGGGGAACGAGGGTTACTTTAGTAACCAGAGCGTTCTTATTGTATTATATTAAATCAAATTTTCATTTTGTAATTTACTTGGTTATTATTTTAATTCTATGTTTTGGATTTGAATATATTAAAGATTATATTAAATGTTATTTTAAATAATATTGCAATTCCAATGTTTATATTTTGCAATATTGGTTTAATGTTTTTTCTATAATTGCGCTTAATGTTGTTTTGCACTAATTATGTTGATTGTATTTAACTGAAACAACACCATTAGTAAGTGTACAATGTTTCCTTTCTGGGTTGCACTAGAAACTATAGAATTAATTTTCCATATTTGCATTGTATTTACAAATGAATGACATGCCAGTTGCTGACGGGAAGAATCAGATCTGATCATGCACTGCTATTTACATTCACAGAACTAATAAACAAGCTTAATAAAAGCATTAAGGTGTCATTCATCTCCAGTGCTTTGTGCTGCTCCTTGCGTGTGTTGCTAAGGAATATCCTTCCCTTGGTAACCAAAACTAACATGATAACGTGATGAGGAAAAAACATAAATCAATCTCCTGAAATTGAAATTGTGCTGCAGCTCAGGTCTCACTCTCACTCACAGCACTTCTGCACTGACACCGCATGACGGAGGCACTTATTATTATTTCTGCATCTATGGGGTCACATATATTACAATCAAAACTAAAATGTGGCCTTATCATTTCAAAGTGTCTAAATTCACTGTATCATTCAAAAGACCCTGATCACATACTAATACATGTGCTCATCAAATTTTGTGAATGTATTATTTTAATACATATTACATTTTAAAATAACTACTTTTATGTCTTGGTGTAGACACAGACTCATGAATGAGTGAAAGCTTATGAATTGCTTATAAAGTGAAGGCTTATGACTTATGAATGAATGAAGACATTAATAAACAGATGAATGGGTAAATTACTGAAAACAATAATAAACAGATGGATAAATGAGTGAATGAATGAAGATATTAATAAACAGATTAATGGGTAAATTACTGAAAACAATAATAAACAGATGGATAAATGAGTGAATGAATGAAGATATTAATAAACAGATGAATGAGTGAATTAATGAAGACATCACTAAACAGATAAATGAGTGAATTAACGAAAGCATGAATAAACAGATGGATGAACAAGTGAATGAATGAAGACAATAATCTGATGAATGAGTGAACAAAGAAAGACATCAATAAACAGATGAATGAGTGAATTAGTGAAAACTTTAATATAAACAGATGGATGAATGAGTGAATGAATGAAGACATTAATAATCAGATGAATGAGTGAATTAATGAAGACATCACTAAACAGATAAATGAGTGAATGAATGAAAACAATAAAAAACAGATGGATGAATGAAGACATTAATAATCAGATGAATTAATGAAAACAATAAAAAACAGATGGATGAATGAGTGACTAAATGAAGATATTAATAAACAGATGAATGAATGAACAGATGGATGAGTGAGTAAATGAATGAAGACATTAATAAAAAGATGAATGAGTGAATTAATGAAAACAAATAACAGATTGATGAATGAAGATATTAATAAACAGATGAATGAGTGAATTAATGAAGACATCACTAAACAGATAAATGAGTGAATTAACGAAAGCATGAATAAACAGATGGATGAACAAGTGAATGATTGAAGACAATAATCTGACGAATGAGTGAACGAAGGAAGACATCAATAAACAGATGAATGAGAGAATTAGTGAAAACATTAATAAAACAGATGGATGAATGAGTGAATGAATGAAGACATTAATAATCTGATGAATGAGTGAATTATGGAAGACATCACTAAACAGATAAATGAGTGAATGAATGAAAACAATAAAAAACATATGGATGAATGAGAGACTGAATGAAGATACTAATAAACGGATGAATGAATAACAGATGGATGAGTAAGTAAATGAATAAAGACATTAATAAAAAGATGAATGAGTGAATTAATGAAAACAAATAACAGATGGATGAATGAAGATATTAATAAACGGATGAATGAATGAACAGATGGATGAGTGAGTAAATTAATGAAGACATTAATAAAAAGATGCATGAGTGAATTAATGAAAACAAATAACAGATGGATGAATGAAGATATTAATAAACAGATAAATGAGTGAATTAATGAAGACATCACTAAACAGATAAATGAGTGAATTAACGAAAGCATGAATAAACAGATGGATTAACAAGTGAATGAATGAAGACAATAATCTGATGAATGAGTGAACGAAGGAAGACATCAATAAACAGATGAATGAGAGAATTAGTGAAAACATTAATAAAACAGATGGATGAATGAGTGAATGAATGAAGACATTAATAATCAGATGAATGAGTGAATTAATGAAGACATCACTAAACAGATAAATGAGTGAATGAATGAAAACAATAAAAAACAGATGGATGAATGAGAGAATGAATGAAGACATTAATAATCAGATGAATGAGTGAATTAATGAAGACATCACTAAACAGATGAATGAGTGAATTAATGAAAACAATAAAAAAAACAGATGGATGAATGAGTGACTGAATGAAGATATTAATAAACGGATGAATGAATGAACAGATGGATGAGTGAGTAAATGAATGAAGACATTAATAAAAAGATGAATGAGTGAATTAATGAAAACAAATAACAGATGGATGAATGAAGATATTAATAAACAGATGAATGACTGAGTGAATGAATGAATGAATAAGGACATTAATAAACAGATGAATGAGTAAATTAATGAAAACATTTATAAACAGATGGATGAATGACTGAATGAAGACGTTGATAAAAAATGAATGAGCGAATTAATGAAAATAATAATAAACAGATGGATGAATGAATGATTGAAGACATTAATAAATAGACGAAAGAGTTAATTAATGAAAACAAATAACAGATAGATGAATGAAGATATTAATAAACAGATGAATGACTGAGTGAATGAATGAATGAATGAGGACCTTAATAAACAGATGAATGAGTAAATTAATGAAAACATTTATAAACAGATGGATGAATGACTGAATGAAGACGTTGATAAAAAATGAATGAGCGAATTAATGAAAATAATAATAAACAGATGGATGAATGAATGAATGAATGATTGAAGACATTAATAAATAGATGAATGAGTTAATTAATGAAAACATTAATAACAATGAATAAATGAGTGAAGGAATGAAGACATTAATAAAGAGATGAATGAGTAAATAAACTAAAACAATAAGCAAATAGGTGAATGTGTGAATTAATGAAGACAATAATAAACAGATGAATTAATGAAAACATTAATAAACAGATGGATGAATGAGTGAATGAATACATTAATAAACAGATGAATTAGGGAATTAATGAAAACAATAATAAACAGATGGATGGATAAGTGAATTAAGGAATACAATGAATGAATGAATGAATGAACCAATGAATGAATGCATAAATTAACAGACAATTGAATATATGAAGTGGGTGGCATGGTCAAGTAGGTACGGCTGTAGTCCTGAGACCTCTAATTGGGAGGGAGCTGGCCCATTTAGAGCTGGCTCTGACCTTCGTTTATACTCTTCTCTGCATGGTGGCTCAGTGATTAGCACTGTCGCCTCACAGCAAGAAGGTCACTGGTTCAACTCCAGGGAGTGAAATAAAGAAGACATTACTAAACAAATGAATGAATGAATGAATGAATTGTTTATGAGTGAGTAAACAAATGAATGAATAAATGAATGCATGAATGAAAAAATAAGGAATAAAAGAATGAATAAAGACATTAACAGTATAAATAAATGAAGACATTAACTGATTAAGGAATGAATGAATGCAATAAATGAATTAATAAATAAAAATGAACAACTGAATGAATAAACAAACAATGAATGAATGAATGACCTTAACAAAAGAATAAAATAATAAAAAAGTGAACAAAGACATTAACGAATGAATGAATAAACAAATTAATGAATGAGTAAACAAACAAACAAATAAATAAACAAACAAATGAATGAATACAGAAAAATATAAACAGATTCTAAACAAGTAAAATTAACAAATTAATTATGAGTAAAATAAATGAAGGAATAAATGAATGCATGAATGAAGAGATGAAGGGATAAAAGAACGAATAAAGACATTACCAAATGAATGAATGAAGATATTAGAACACAGATGATTAGATTAAAGATTGAAGGCATTAACAGATTAAATAGATGAAGACATTAACAAATGAAGGAAAGAATAAATGCAATAACAAATAAATGAATAAATTTAACAAATAAACAAATGAATAAACAGACAATGAAGGAATGAAGACATTAACAAATGAATAAATGAACAAAGGAATAAAATAATAAATTAAGACAATAGCAAATGAATGAATGAGTGAGTGAGTGAGTGAGTGAGTGAGTGAATGAATGAATCAATGAATGAATAGACAATCAAATGAATAAACAAACAAATAAATCTGTAAAGACAGATAAACAGATACTAAAATAAATGAACAAATTATTTATGAATGAGTAAATAAATGAAGGAAAAAATGAATACATGAATTAAGAAATAAAGGGATAAACAAATGAAAGAATAAAGACATTAACAAATTAATAAATAAATGGAGGCATGAATGAATGAATATACTGATAAACAGATGATTGACTAAACAAATCAATTAATAAAGACATCTGAAAGATGATTGACTGAAAATTAATAAAGACACTAACAAATAAATAAATGTATAATTGAATGACTGAATGAATAAGCAAAGAAATGAATAAAAACAAATGAATGAATGAACACAAACAATAAGTGAATGAACTAATACTGATAAATAGATGATTGACTGAACAAATGAATTAATGAAGACGTTAACAAATAAATGAATGCATAGTTGAATAAATGAATGAATGAATAAAAACAAATAAATGAATGAACATACAAACAAGTGAATGAACTAATATACTGATAAATAGATGATTGACTGAAAATTAATAAACACATTAACAAATAAATGAATGTATAATTGAATAAATGAATGAATGAATGAAAAACAAATCAATGAATGAACATTCAAACAACAGATATATTAACTAATATACTGATAAATAGATGATTGACTGAGCAAATGAATTAATGAAGACAGTAACAAATAAATGAATGTATAATTGAATAAATGAATGAATGAATGAATGAATGAATGAATGAATGAATGAATGAATGAATGAAAAACAAATGAATGAATGAACATACAAACAACAAATAAATTAACTAATATACTGATAAATAGATGATTGACTGAGCAAATGAATTAATGAAGACACTAACAAATAAATGAATGTATAATTGAATAAATGAATGAATGAATGAATGAATGAATGAATGAATGAATGAATGAATGAATGAAAAACAAATGAATGAATGAACATACAAACAACAAATAAATTAACTAATATACTGATAAATAGATGATTGACTGAGCAAATGAATTAATGAAGACATTAACAAATAAATAGACAAATCTATAATGAATAAATGAATGAATGAATAAAGAAATTAATAAAAACAAATAGATGAACAAACAAACAAGTGAATGAATGAATGAATGAATGAAGGTACTGAAAAATAGATGATTGAATGAAAATTAATAAACACATTAACAAATAAATAAATGTATAATTGAATGACTGAATGAATAGACATAAAATGAATGAAAGAAATTTTTGAATGAATGAATGAATAAACAACAAATGAATGAAATAAATAAATGAATGAATGAATAAATAAACAACAACTGAATGAATGAATGAATAAATGAATGAATGAATGAATGAATGAATGAATGAATGAATGACGTTAAATCTATTACCATCTAATAAACTGCTTCCAATATCTCCAAGCACAAGGAACAAAAACAGTTATGTTTTTAGATTTCCTTCCACTGATAGCTTAACCCCCTTTGTTCTGTCTGACATTGTCCCGTCTCTGAACCAGAGAGGACGAGGATAAAGTCTGAATTGTAAAGTGTGCTGCTGGATGTTTTGCTCTTGCATTCTGCTCGGCTAAGGCTAAAAGCTCTCTGTGGATCAGAGCCCGAAGAGGACGAAGCCTTGACCAGCGGAGCATGACAGCTATAGAGGGCCGTCTGACTGGAAGGCACCTTCAGAAAAGATGCCACTTTATGCTGTGTCAGGATCAGGAGGTTGGCAGGCGCCGCGGCCGTCGGACGAAACGCCCATTCAACCATCTCAGCTCATTAAAGCCACTTATTTCCTTGAAAGATGGCTGAATAAATCACCCTGTTCAAGGGTGCCAACCTGTGCTTGTTAATCAAGAGATGCTTGAAGTAAATCATGCAATAAAACCTATGAGACCAACGACCTGGATGTCATACTTCTAAAAACCGTAAGGGGAAAGTGAGAAAATTATAATATAATTAGATATAAACAACTTTTTTTTTTTGATTAGACATGGTGATATTCAGTTATATGATGATAATGAACAAGCATGATATCGTTATCAGCAACTTTAAAATACTGTAATTAATTATTTTAACATTAGAATGCCTTGAATTACAGTAGCCTGTTCTGTTGATATCATCTCTAATTCAACTACTTTAAAGAGGAAACATTGACTCCTAGGAAGGACTTTATCTATTTAAACATTGTTTATCTTTACTCTTATTTACTCCTTTATTTGTAACCCAGCTTTTTTGTATTTATTATTTATTTTTTGAGGGGATAGTGGCAAGGTATGATTGGATAATCTGTATATTGTAATTTCTCAGTTATTCTGCATTGTATATGCATTATCATGTATAGTCTTATGAGTGCATTTAAACTAATACAGTTTTTAATTTCTTATCCTTTACTGTGTGCTATGGTTTTATTAAATACTATGGTTTTAATAATTAAAAAGCCTTTAAAACAGTCAATAGGTAATAAAGATCAGTCGTATATTTAAACTAATATTAGCATCATAACGTTTGTAACAAATGCAGCTACAGTAATGTATCTCTAATGTTTATGTTGCTCAAGATATTAATAGAAAATGTTTTCATTTTTCTGAGCCTTTTGTTTGTTAACAAATTTACAATAAGGCTTCATTTGTTAACATTAATTAAACTAAACGAACGATGAAAACTATTTGTTTATGTAATTTCATTCAATAATTAGCATAAACTAAAGCATTTATTATTGTTAAGTAACGTTAATTTCTTAGTTATGTTTAAAAGACTAGATTTCAACGAGTTTTCAAAACTTATAGAATTTAATGGAGCTAAGACAAGGCAAGTTTATTTATATAGCACATTTCATACACAGTGGCAATTCAAAGTGCTTTACATAAACAGGAATAAAAGACATTTTATTATTACAAAAATAAAGACATATAGAAAAAAAAACTGATTAAAATGTGTTAAAACAGGTTATAAAAGAATGAAAAAGAAGAGAAAAACATAATATTGCGATCTGTCGGACGCAGCACAGTGCTCATTCAGGAAAGGCCCAGCTAAACTGATGTGACAGCTAATGAATAAAGTTCAGTTGATTTTTTTATTTAATTTTATCATAACTTCTGTGATACATGTACACTACCGGACAAAAGTCTTGTTGCCTATCCAAGTTTTAAGAACAACAATTAATAACTTGACTTCTTGTTGAACATTTGGAATCAGAAGTGGCTTATATGAAAGGCAAAGGCCTCTAGATTATGTATATTTTACTAAAATAAAATATGATCATGACTTGATTTTTAATGATTTAATTAGGACAGTAAGGTCTGACCTTGCTTAGACAAAAGTCTTGTCACTTAACAGAAGTAATGTAGAGTATAGAAAATAAAGTCAGGGTGCAGTGGAAAAATAATTAATATTGTAAATGACTCCCATGAGCTTGCATCCATACATCTCTACAATGACTCAAAAAACGTATACATGAAGTCATCTGGAATGGCAAAGAAAGCGTTCTTGCAGGACTCCCGGAGTTTCTTTGGATTCACCTTCAATGTCACCTCCTTCATCTTACCCCAGACATGCTCAATAATGTTCATGTCTGGTGACTGGGCTGGCCAATCCTGGAGCATCTTGACCTTCTGTGCTTTTTAGGAACTTTGATGTGGAGGCTGAAGTATAAGGAGCGCTATCCTGCTGAAGAATTTGCCCTCTCCTGTGGTTCATAATGTAATGGGCAGCACAAATGTCTTGATACCTCAGGCTGTTGATGTTGCCATCCACTCTGCAGATCTCTCGCAAGCCCCCATACTGAATGTAACCCCAAACCATGATTTTTCCTTCACCAAACTTGACTGATTTCTGTGAGAATATTGGGTTCATGCCGGTTCCAATAGGTCTTCTGCAGTATTTGTGATGATTGGGATGCAGTTCAACAGATGATTGATTCATCTGGAAAAGTCTACCTTCTGTCACTTTTCCAAATGATCAACTAGAAGTCAAGTTATTATTTGTTGCTCCTACAACTGGGATCAACAAGTAGACTTTTGTCAGGTAGTGTAGATATTTCTTGCATGTAATATTAGTGGCACTACTGAAAATCAAAGTATACAATTTTAAAAACAAAACGTAATTAAATAAATTAAGAGTTTTCTGTACTTTGTGATTGATGTCTATTTTATTTTAATTATTATTATTATTATATCTTTGATTTTGGGACATAGATTTTTCCTCCAACAACTAATTTACATTTTTAATAGATTATAGTGATTTAATGTCTTGGTGAGTGTTGTAAATTAAAGTACAATAACCTGATAATAAACTGCCAGTATTTTTGCTGTTATTTTTACTAACATAATTCTTTCTATATAATTTCGTATACAAGATGTCATTGCAAATGACAATAAAAGTCAAATCAAAAGTTTACATAGCAGAGATAAAGGTCCCATAATGCAATTCATAAATATAACTATACAAAAAAAATAAGAATCATGAAATATGGAACCTATTAATTAACCTGTGATTTGTTTACACTATATTATGTTTTATAATCCCTTTGCAATTGTATATGAATTCTTCAGCCTTTTGCCTGGTCAATATTATGACATTACCATAAAGCACGATAAAAGCTTCAACAATTAATGCTAAATGAAAATTCAATGCCACCATTTTCCTAATACTGATAAAGTGTTTAATATGCATACACGTATCCATAGCTGTTATAATAACTAAAAAATAAATAAATAATTAAAATGTATTGCTAAATTCCTAGCTGTGAATATCATTACATTCCTTGGCTCGTCTTAATGTTTTTCTTTGCAACACCTCCACATTACGCAGCTCTCTTCATCACAATATGCCTTGTGTTCACAGTTTGACGTGTCTATTATGAGTGCTGTGAGGGCTATTTCAAGAACAAGAGGGAAACAAAAGCCATTATGAAAGACAGTGAGCAATAAGATAATATTCCTTATAGTTAATAAAACATGAGATCATATTGTCCCTGATGTCTCAAATTAAAGTAGATTCATTTTTAAATGTCTTTACAAGGCTAGTTAATTTATAATGGATCCATGGTTCAAGCTTTAGTTTCAAATATTTATATTCACTGTAAAAAAAAAAGTATCTGTTAATTAACCATTTCATGTCCTTTGTGATTCATGGGTGATTTATCTTCATTCACGCTTTCAAATTGCATTATGGGACCGGGATCTATGGTTTAATAACTTTTGATGTGGAAAATTTGAACAAAATTACCTTTATTGACATCTTTAGTAACAAATTGTCTGGGTTGGTCATCTTAACTATGGTACTGAGCAATGAGTCAGCAGTTTTAAGGATTTATTTCTATATACTCCATACAGCTATGTGGATAAAATCACTTAATTCTGTTTCTTTGGATTTATTATGTATAGGTTTGAGAAAAATGTTAAAATTAGCATTTAGATCCTTTATTTTATTTGCAATAAAGGCTATTCAAAATACAAAATAACATTTTCATTTGTTATTATTGATAGTCAGGTTTATTTAACCAAATGCTACGTTATTAAACCATATGAAGCTGAAAAAAGAGACACTATTTTGTCTAAAAATAAATTGATCAATATTTTATTTGGAATTTGGAAGAAAATGCCATCAATAGTCATTAAAAAAAAAAAGTTTTACTTTACACTCAGATACATTCACTCACCGGCCACTTTATTAGGTACACCTTTCTAACTGCTCGTGAACGCAAATGTCTAATCAGCCAATCACATGGCAGCAACTCAATGCATTTAGGCATGTAGACGTGGTCAAGACAATCTGCTGCAGTTCAAACCGAGCATCGGAATAGGGAAGAAAGGTGATTTAAGTGACTTTGAACGTGGCATGGTTGTTGGTGCCAGATGGGCTGGTCTGAGTATTTCAGAAACTGCTGATCTACTGGGATTTTCACGCACAACCATTTCTAGGGTTTACAGAGAATGGTCTGAAAAGAGAAAATATGCAGTGAGCGGCAGTTCTGTGGGCACAAATACCTTGTTGATGCCAGAGGTCAGAGGAGAATGGCCAGACTGGTTCGAGCTGATAGAAAGGCAACAGTAACTCATATAACCACTCATTACAACCGAGGTATGCAGAAGAGCATCTCTGAATACACACAACGCATCCAAACTTGAGGCGGATGGGCTACAGCAGCAGAAGACCACATCAGGTGGCACTCCTGTTAGCTAAGAACAGGAAACTGAGGCTACAATTCACACAGGCTTACCAAAATGGGACAATCGAAGATTGGAAAAACGTTGCCTATTCTTATGAGTCTCTATTTCTGCTGCCACATTCAGAAGGTAGGGTCAGAATTTAGCATCAACGACATGAAAGTATGACTCCATCCTGCCTTGTATCAACGGTTCAGGCTGGTGGGGGATCAATTTCTTGGCACACTTTGGGGCTATTAGTACCAACTCAGCATCATGTCAACGCCACAGCCTACCTGAGTATTGTTGCCGACCAGGTCCATCCCTTTATGACCACAGTATACCCATCTTCTGATGGCTACTTCCAGCAGGATAACGCGCCATGTCATAAAACACAAATCATCTCAGACTGCTTTCTTGAACATGACAATGAGTTCACTGTACTTAAACGGCCTCCACAGTCAGAACTCAATCCACTAAAGCACCGTTGGGATGTAGTGGACTGTGAGATTCACATCAAGGATGTGCAGCCGACAAATCTGCAGCAATTTAATTTATGCAAAATATTTCCAGTACTTTGTTAAATCTATACCGCGAAGGATTAGGGCAGTTCTGAAGGCAAAGAGAGTCCAACCTGGTACTAGTTAGGTGTACTGTAGCTAATAAAGTGGTCGGTCAGTGTATCTGATTCTGCACTGTAAAAAATGCTGGGTTCCACACAATCAATTTGTGTGATGACAACATGAAGCAATTAAGTTAACTCATTTGTTTTTACTAATTATTTATAAGTGGATTGAATATAAAACAATTAAGCTGTCCCCCAAAAAACTCAATTGTGTTGTTTTGGCTGTTGTCATCCACTCCGCAGATCTCTCGCATGCCCCATACTGAATTTAATCCCAAACCATGATTTTTCCTTCATCAAACTTGACTGATTTCTGTAAGATCTTGGGTTCATGCTGGTTCCAATAGGCCTTCTATAGTATTTGTGATGATTGGGATGCAGTTCAACAGATAAGTCATCGGAAAAGTCTACCTTCTGCCACTTTTCCAAATGATCAACTAGAAGTCAAGTTATTATTTGTTGCTCTTACAGCTGGGATCAATGACTAGACTTTTGTCAGGTAGTGTATGTGTTATTCATTACTCATGACTATCTGTGCTTTAGCAAAACATTAGTTAATGCATATTAGTGCACACTTATTGTAAAGTTTTACCTCTATAATTTAAATATGTTCTTATATGGCCATATATCAGATTTTTGTACGGAAAAAGTTGTCAGTGCAGAGATTTTTTGTTTTATTCAAACTGCAAGATGCAATGTTCATGAACAGATTTAAAAACACCACCTCTTCCGCCATATTAAATAATTTGTTTAATTTAAAACAGTCTCTGAAGTATAAAGTTACATTTTTAACTCTATTTATTTTGTACTTTAATATCACAAGAACATTTTCCGTTCTGTGGCTGATTGTAACAAAACACGTCTACTAATTAAAAAAAAAAAAATAATAAATAAATACAAATAAATAAAAGAAGAGGCAAGCACTAGGGATTTATTGCTTATCTTGTACCAAGCCATATGCTCCAGGCACTTTATCAACACTTCATGTGTATATTAATTCTTAGTGTACTTCTTAGTAAGTGGGCTTGACAAACCACTCTTTTCCTCTCCATATGCAGCAGACACCTTCTTATAATAACCCCATACATTTTTGGAAACAATTCTGAGTGTGCTCCACCAGCCTGATCTCATAAGGAAATGTAGTTACTTTACTATTTTAACTATTTCAATCGTACGAAAATGTACAATTTTAAAAAGGAGGCATGGCACCCAACCCCACCCCTACACCCAATCGTCATTGCAGATAAGCAAATCGTACTGAAATGCACAAATGAGATCATACAAATTCATACGAATTAGCCACTAAATCAAAAAGTTATTAATTGCCATGAGATAGCATTGGCTCCATACAGGTGAGTGGGATTGACAAACCACCAATAGCTTCACTCTTTTCCTCTCCATCTGCACCAGGCACCTTCTTATAAAAACCCCATACTTTTTCTTTTTTGAAACATTATGCAATGATTGTGCAATGATTGTGAGTGTGCGCCACACAGGTGAGTGGGCTTGTCAAACCACCCATAGAACACACTCTCTCTTCTTCATATTAGGGTTGGGAGAATAGACGATGGCATCGTCCATCGTCGATGGCTGATTGTTATGACATTTAGTTGATGTGTGCGGATCTATGCTGCCATCTTGTGTTCTCTCTGTGTGTGTTTATGCTTTTGTTTGAAGGAAGGCGGTTCCTGGAGGAAATTTGATGATGGATTCGATTGGTTCTCATCTCAACCTACCCTAAATAAAAGGACATGCTGGAGCACTGAACCAGGCCTTTTGTGCCACAATGACTTGTGCTATGGGTCAGCTTCGTGGGCCTTTGTGTTCCTCCAGCATATTTCTCTGTTTTGCCCACCATTGAGCACTATGCCAGAGAGAGGTTGAAATGTGTTTGGTATGTACAGAAACGTTTAACAATGTGATTAATGTTGTGACTTTTGCTTTTGTTATTTCTTGTCTGAAAATATAAGTTTCTTGCTCCTTCATTACTACCCATAATGTTAAGAGTTGTTTAATACAATACACACTTGTAATATAATACATACTTGTGAATAATTGTGAGAGGAGAAATAGGGGGATTGACGCCACATTGTTTTTTTTTTTTTTTTTTTTGTATGTTTGTTATTGTTTTGAAAAAAGGGACTTAGGTAAGTAATTGTTGTATTTTATTTATTCTTTTTATTTTTCTTTAGGTAAGATAGTTGGTAAAAAAAGTTAATTTTTATTTGTTATTTTTGGCTTGGTCTTCCCCTGAAGATATATCCTTATCTCCTGTAATAAACAAAGCTTGTTATATTCAAATTCTCTCTGGTATTGGCTCTCTTTACTTTTCTGTTGTGATCGACCCCTAGACGGTTATAACACTGATAAACTTCACGATGCTGAGCCGGCATCGCGATCCATCGCCCCGCCCCACATTTATATTGATATATAACTTATTATTTGCATGTCATCTTAATAGCAGTAATGGCCTTTTCATGAGCTGTGGTAAATTGTACATATAGCTGCCGCTTGTACGGCTGACAGGATTAAATAAATGATTATACAGTACCAGCATCGTGAGGATTAAATAAAGGATTATACAGTACCTCTCGCGCTTAGAATGTGTAGATTCAGTGGCAAACGCTGTTACCTGCAAACCCCGTCCCACTGACTATACAGTGAATGGCTTTAGTTATTTTCATAGCGGACTTGAAGCCTTGGAAAAGTGTGAATGGTGGATTAACATTCAGCACATGATCACTAATAAGATGGGCCATTATTAGTAACTTTAGTGGTTTCTAAAACTAAATCTGTCAGTGTTATTTTCATTCTCTCATCTTCAGCGCTTCACATTTTCGCGGTTGTAGCTCCTGTCGTCTGAAGGCAGAAGGCATTGACTGAGTGATTGACAGCTGATATTAACCAATCCATTCGCGTTCAGTTCTAGAGCAGTGGGCCAATAAGAAGAGCACAAAAGCGGGGCAAGCATTGCAGGCTTTTTTTACTTCAGCAAGTTCACATAACAACTGTTTTAATCTGTTTCTGAGCGCTGCGTTTGGCGTTTTTAGGTGCAAAGACGCATCCTGCATAAATGTCTCCTAAATCCACGCACGTGGTGAGGATTTTGCAGTGAAAACAGGTCATACGGCAACAATTTATGCACTAGCACAAATGCTTCCAAATATATATTTTAGGTCGCATAAAATATCGGGCGCAAGTGTGACCAAAACGGTCGAGCCCTAGCATCTTTACTTGATATTATTTCCTCATAATAATAATAAAATAAGGAAGTTATCATTAATCACAATACAAATTACAGTGAACTCCAAATGAACTCTCGTCTCCTCCACCAGCTGTGGGAAAAAGCCATTATAACGACACAGATCACTCCGCCTATTCATGCCAGAGTCCCGCGGAAAAAAGTGATTGACAGGTGGTAATTTGTGTGTAACTTTATTTATTTATGATTTGGTTATGGGTAAAGCAAAGACCACGTGGGTCAGGTAGTTAAAACGGTAAGCTACAATTAATTAACTCGTTTTGAATTATTTGATATTTAACAACAACCACCCCCACCCCCGCCTACAATGACGATGCCAATGTCCATCGCGATGTTTCACATTAGACATCGTACGATGCCAAATTGGTCAACATCGCTCAACACTACTTCATATGGTCAGAGGGAGAAAAAAAAACTGAATTCTTGTCATAGCATTTATATATACTGCTACTTTCTAATGATTTAAAGTGCTTCTTTTATCCTCACTTGTAAATCACTTTGGATAAAAGCATCTACTAAGTATATGTATATGTATATGTATATGTATATGTATATGTATATGTATATGTATTGTGATCACAAAACTGAATCACGTACACCCCTAATAAAAGGTCAATTTAGTGATGGTGTAATGGTGTGCCTCTATTTGAGTATGATTGCTGATCATGCCTATCCCTTTATGACCTAAGCGAACCCATCTTGTGAAGGCCACTATGATTGACCATGACAGCGACTTAACTATACACAAAATGACCTCAACGATCATTTTTCTCTTCATTATTCCGATGCACAGCTATGATGTGGAATGACTCGATGATATGTATGCGCGTGTGTGTGTGTGTGTGTGTGTGGTCACTGTGGTGTGTGTGTGCACAGAATGCGGCGCGTTTGGTCTTGATATAAAACATGATTACTCACTGACTGCATTTTCATTTTACTCAGACAGGCTGGAAAAATCATCAGAATATCAATGAAGTCGGAGTCCTACAACCTCACACCAGTCACAATGCGTGCCACGAGCCACTACATGCTCACACAGACATCCATTTATATGACGGAAAGGACTCTTTCGCCTGAAAGTGTTACCTCAGAGACATGCCCCCCCACCCCCGTTCATGAAAAAGGCAGGCGGTGAATTCTGATGCCTTGAGGAATTGCTCATCAGCCCGGGTTTATTTCCCTCCGACATGATAATGGTGCTTTATAGCTGCATTGTAAACTTTTCATAAAGACCTTAGCGCTTATCTACCATCTGATGACTCGACACAAAATTACTTTGCAGTGTAGACACAATACCTAAATCTGGAGCCAGGATATTAGCTCCTGGTGAGCCGGTGACAGATCTGGGGGACCATGCGTTTGATATATCATTTCAGCAGAAAAACCTTCAGGTGAAGCGGTGCCTTGATGAGTCATCATATAAATAAAGAATGGAGAAGGAATGAGGGAGAGCAACAGAAAGAGGAAGAGGGCAAGCGGCAGACAATGCCAACATATGGAAAAGATGACTTTCACATTGTGGCTCAATCAGCAGCGTTTGCACATACAAGGTTATGCAAGGTTACAACGAGGCTCTTAATGTGGTTGTAAATGGGGACAATTTCTGGATAATTTAAAAGCAGAAACGTAAAGCATAATTTTATAAAAGCACATGAATTCATCTGTTTAATTCACTGTAATATTTCAGCTCCAAAGCTGTTCTTGTATTTTCTATGCTCATTTATTTAGGCGTTATGTTGCCATGGGATAAAATATAAAAAGTAAACACAAGAACAGTTTCAAGTAATATGTAATGTAATGTACTGTGTGTATTTATATAGAGCATTTATCATGTATGGTCATACATCCAAAGTGCTTCACATTCATGAGGGGGTCAAGTGAACAAAGTGTATTGGATGAGAACACAACGTTTATAGGGGGAATGCAATAGTTTTGCAAGAAAGTTTCTTGTGGATGTCTGATATGCTTGCAAAACATACAGTGCATCCGGAAAGTATTCATAGCACTTCACCTTTTCCAATTTTTTATGTTACAGCCTTATTCCAAAGTGAATTAAATTCATTTATTTCCTCAAAGTTCTACACACAATACCCCATAATGACAATGTGAAATTTTTTTTTTTTAATTGTTGCAAATTTATTACAAATAAAAAAGCTGAAAAATCACATGTACATAAGTATTCACAGCCTTTGCCTAATACTTTGTTGATGCACCTTTGGCAGCAATTACAGCCTCAAGTCTTTTTGAATATGATGCCATAAGCTTGGCACACCTGTCTTTGGGAATTTTTGCCCATTCCTTTTTGCACTACCTCTCAAGCTCTATCAGGTTGGATGGGAAGCGACGGTGTACAGCCATTTTTAGATCTCTACATAGATGTTCAATAGGATTAAGTCTGGGCTCTGGCTGGGCCACTCAAAGACATTTACCGAGTTGTTGTGAAGCCACTCCATTGATATTTTGGCGGTGTGCTTTGGGTCATTGTCCTGCTGGAAGATGACCCGTCACCCCAGTATGAGGTCAAGAGCACTCTGAAGCAGGTTTTCATTCAGGATGTCTCTGTACATTGCTGCATTCATCTTTCCCTCTATCCTGACTAGTCTTCCAGTTCCTGCTGCTGAAAAACATCCCCACAGCATGATGGTATTAGCCTAGTGATGAGCGGTGCCTGGTTTTCTCCAAATATAATGCCTGGCATTCACTCCAAACAGTTCAATTTTAGTCTCATCAAACCAGAGAATTTTGTTTCTTATGGTCTGAGAGTCCTTCAGATGCCTTTTGGCGAATTCCAGGCTGGGAGGGGCTTCTGTCTGGCCACTCTACTATATAGGCCTGATTGGTGGATTGCTGCACAGATGGTTGTCCTTCTGAAAGGTTTTCCTCTCTCCACAGAAGAATGCTGGAGCTCATACAGAGTGACTATCAGGTTATTGATCACCTCCCTTACTAAGATGATGGAGGCCACTGTGCTCATTGGAACTTTCAGAGCACCAGAAGTTTTATGTAATCTTCCTGACGCCCCATTCACACGGGGCGTCAGCTTCAACGCTTCCCATTCACTTTGAATGGGTGACGTCAGGCGTTGCCGAACTGCATTGTGGATCCGTCGGCGCCACTTCAGAGGCGTTGCTCATTGCAGAAGTTGGGACATGCTCACCTTTTCAAGCGCCGACGGAAGCGTCAGCCAATCTGATTGCTGTATGCAAATACACCAGCTCCAACAGTGGCCTATTGCTGACTAATTTCATTGGCTGATGCTGCTATGATGATCGTGTGAGCTCCAACTTCAGACACGCCCTCTGTCAAGCGTTGACGCTGAAGCCTCGTGTGAATGGGGCGTCAGCCTTGTGCTTCAAGACAATCCTGTCTCGGAGGTCTACAGACAATTCCTTTGTCTTCATGCTTGGTTTGTGCTTTGACATGCACTGTCAACCCTGGGACCTGATATAGACAGGTGTATGCCTTTTCAAATCATGTCCAATCAACTGATTTTACCACAGGTGAACACCAATTAAGCTGCTGAAACATCTCAAGAATGATCAGTGGAAACAGAATGTACCCGAGCTCAATTCAGAGCTTCCCGGCAAAGGCTGTGAATACTTATGTATATGTGATTTTAAAGTTTTTTTATTTTTAATAAATTTGCAACAATTTTACATTGTCATTATGGGGTATTGCATGTAGAATTTTAAGGAAATAAATTAATTTATTAAATTTTGGAATAAGGCTGTAACATAAAAAAATGTGGAAAAAGGGAAGCGCTTTGAATACTTTCCAGATGCACTGTAAGTGAACCCAATAGCTTTGTAAGTAAACTAAGTTTCTTGCAAACCATTTTTTTGTGGATTGCATTAATTTGTTAACATCTAAAATACAACTGTTATAAAGGAAACAAAGGTTTATAAAGAAATTTTAAGAATCTGATACTGGACCACAAAACCAGTCCTAAGTTGCATTGCTAGACCTTTGTCAATAGCCAAAACAACATTTTATAGGTCAAAATCATTATTAACAGTGTTGGGGAAAGTTACTTTAGAAAGTAATCCATTAAAATATTGAGTTACTCCCCAACAAAGTAACTAGTTTCGTTACTTAGTTATTTTTTATGGAAAGTAATGCATTACATTACTTTTGGGTTACTTTTTCTGACCTGGCTGAGGCTATTTCTATTGCACAAATGGCAGCGCATCTTCCTTTCTGCCGGTTCCTGCTTTCTCTCATTGCATGATGGATTCAACTATGATAATTTTATTTCATAAATTAATTTTTTTTAAGTGAATTAACTAAACTAAAAACTCGCATTACATTTTTTAAAAGTAACTCAAATATTATTACTTAATTTTGAAAAGCAATGCATTACTTTACTCGTTACCTAGGTAAGTAATATTATTACGTAACCCGCATTACTTGTAATGCGTAACCCCCAAACATGATTATTAATATTTTGTTTTATATTATTTAAATATATATTTAAAATTATTAGTAGTGTGCATTGCTGAGAGCATAACTAAAAAAAACTTTCAATTCTTAGTATTTAGATTTTTTTTTCACCCTCCAAATTCTGTATTTTCAAATGGATGTATCCAAATATTGCCCTATCCTAAAGAAAAAATTATTCAAGCAAATGTAAAATAAGAACATAAAATGTGAAACTAGGGAACACAAATGATACATTCCAATGTTTGTGAGTGAATGCAAAAATTGCTAGGAGAATGCAAATAATTTACAAGGGAATGGAAAGTTTCTTAAGGGAACGCATAAATGTTTGAAAGCAACAGAAAGAGGAAAAGGGCAAGCGGCAGACAATGCCAACATATGGAAAAGATGACTTTCACATTGTGGCTCAATCAGCAGCGTTTGCACATACAAGGATACGCAAGGTTACGATGAGGCTCTTAATGTGGTTGTAAATGGGGACAATTTCTGGATAATTTGAAAGCAGAAATGTAAAGCATATAATTTTATAAAAGCACTTACATGAGTTCATCCATTTAATTCACTGTAATATTTGAGCTCTGAAGCTGTTCTTAGTATTTCTATGCTCATTTATTTAGGCATTATGTTGTCATGGAATTGTTTTTTTCTTCTATTGGAAGAAAACGCAAAGTTTATACGGGGAATGCAATAGTTTTGTGAGGTGTCTGATATGTTTGCAAAACATAAGTAAACACGAGCTTTGTAAGTAAAAGTTTCTTGCAGAAAATGCAATAGGGGATTGGGGTAATTTGTTAACAACTTAAATGCAACTGTTAACAAGGGATCAAAAGTTTTCAGTGTTGGGCAAGCTACTTGAAAAATGTAGTGAGTTAAGCTATTACACTACACTAAAACTACACTAAAAGCTACCCCCTGGGAAACTTAGCAAGCTAAGCTAAAAGCTACATGGCAAAAGTAGCTTAGCTACATCTAAGCTATTTTTACAATTTTCATGTTTAAATCGAAGCAACTTACATCCAAGTCAATCATATCTTAATGATCAATAAAACTGTCAATGAAACACATGAGGCATAATAGTTCAGTTCAGTTATTTACTGTAAATAATATACTGTACTAAACAGAAACAAATTAAAGTATATAACAGCAAAAACAAAAAATCCAATAAAACCAGGTGTTACGCAGTTAAAATACTATAGTAATTTATAGTAAAGGAAAATATTTTAATACTTTAAGTATTTTTTGAGCACAGCATCAGAAATTAAGTTATTGCATCTTAACATGTACTTCTCGAGGTATGGTCACGAGGAATCCTGCTTCAGAAATTACTCCTCTCCCTCAGTCATCTTTCCATCAAGCAAGTTTCGGTTGGCGACGTCGCCAACCAGAGGTGGCAGTAACGCACCAAAAACTTTGTTGTCGAACATCGCAAAAGAGGAAGAAGAAATCGTCATTCTCGCCATCATATGGATTTACTTTCATCTGCTAGACACCGGCCTCACAGCTCCGTGAATGTCAGTGCCATCACTTATTAATCCGCGATCGGTAAATGTCGCTTGTGTGGACGCTACTGTGCTACTTGACTAATAAAATATTGATCTAGAAAGTAACGACGCTACCGCCACGCTACTGCGAAATGTAGTTAAGCTAGTAGCGTCACTACTTGTAGCGACGCTACTGCCCAACACTGAAAGGTTTTTAAAGAAACTTGACGAATCTGATCCTGGACCACAAAACCAGTCCAAGGTTGCATTGCAATATTTTTGTTAATAGCCAAAACAACATTGTATAGGTCAAAATTATCCCCAAATCATTCGAATATGAAGATCATGTTGCATTAAATATTTTATTTTGTATTTTATTTAAATATATCAACATCTTTAATAAGTAGTATGCATTGCTGAGAACATAATTTGAACAATTTTCTATTCTAAGTATTTAGATTTTGTTTTGTTTTTTAATCCCCAGATTCTGGGTTTTCAAATAGATGTGGCTAAATAATCAAAATAAAAAATTGCGAAATAAGATTATAACACAAAATGTGAAACTAGAGAAACACAAATGATGAATTACAATGTTTGTGAGTGAATGCAAAGTTTGCCAGGAGAACGCAAATAATTGACAAATGAATAAATGGAAAGTTTCTTGAGGGAAGGCATGAATGTTTGAGAGAATGCAAATGTTAACGAGATTACAAAATTCAGAAGGGGAAGCATAAGTTTGTGAGCACATGCAACTCCTCATGCAATGCCACAAATGTTTTTAAAGGAATGCATTACTTTGACTAAAGAACACAAACATTTTACAAGAAAACTTTAATGTGAAAAGTAAAAGGGAATTCATGATAAATAGTGATAAATTGTCATAAATTGCACCAAGCTCAGCTTTAAAGGAATAATTCACCCAAATCTAAAAATTAATTTACTCACTTTACTTGTTTCATAACTTTATGAGTTTATTACTCCATTGACTTCCATAGTATTTGTTTTTCCTACTATGGAAGTTTTCAGCATTCTTCAAAATATCTTCTTTAGCATTCAACGGAAAAAACAAACTCAAAGGTTTGGAACTACATGTGAGTAACTAAATTATGAATAAATATATCGATTTTAGGGGTGAACTATCCCTTTAAATAGGCAAATTCCCATTTCCTGACTCAATGGACATTAAATCAAAAGTGTGACATCTCAGTCAGAAAATAACCCGACCAACAGTCATCAATCACCCTGACACATACCAGGAAAACAGACCTTTTGAAACCCCAAGCGCCACCGAGGTAAACAAACATAATTAAAATGCCAAAATGGGAGCAGGGTGTAAATAAAAACACGCTTCTACTCCGTTTTCACTTGGAAAAGGGTTTAACTAGATCATCATCTGGCATCCGCTCGAGTCCCATTCGAACCCCAAACCCTATCATTGGCTCTTACATCTGTAATCTCCCCTCCAGAGGTAACAATTTTAGCAAGAGGATTGGATATGAGTGGCTGACCCAGTATCGGCTGTCCTCCATGTCTTTCCTTCACTCACGTGTCAAAGCAGCGACCAGCGCTCTATTAACATGAATCTTTCCAGCGTCGTGCATCACCGCTCCGACTGCGAGAGATCATTTCTCTCACGGAGCGCCACATATTGCAGATTACGGTTGCCAGGTTACTTCGCACCAACATTCTAAATGTGGGAACATGCTTCAACCCAGAAATAGAGAAAAATATCTCAGATGCAGTCTAGTTAGAGATCACTCCTTTGACAGAAAACATATCGTAATGGATCGGCTGGGAAGGGGCAGTGATGCAGAACTCTTCGCAGTTACAGTATATAGGTCAACACCCCCAGGATGGCTTTTACAATTTAGGGAATATCGACAGTATCATGAGGGTCATCGGAAAGTGCATTGCTTTAAAAAAAATACTTGAGCTTATGTAACCACTTCCAACTGAGATCTGCATTTTCATATATCCAACATTGTTGCCTAATAAAACTGTCAACAGATAAAATCATGCAGTGCTATTAACCCATTTAAGGTCACAGGCAACTATTGTTGCGAGGTTCATAGTTGCCATTTTCCTTTCATGAGTAATTTTCTACATGTCATCCATGTTTAATTTCTCAGTGGCATACAAGCAAACAACCACATAAAAGATTTTAAGGAAAAAAAAGAATTGATTTATTTCCTGTCACATGAGGTCTACAACTTTCTACCCCTAATAGCAGGAAATGGGTGCAAACCCTCCCAAATAAAGGCAATTTTAATGATACTAAATTTTGTTCAGAAATGTATGTCAACATAATCATGAAGGTCTCTAGATTCATCTAAATAAAACAAATCTTTCAAGAGAGCTGTAGTTTTTTGTATACTGTCAAATGTTCAAGCAGCATCTATAGTTGCCGGGGCAAATACGTACCTTGTAAGTACATAAATCATGGGGTATTAGGAAATAAAGTGTTAATATGTTAATAAATCAAGGTTATTGGTCTTGTTTTGTGATTTTTGCTTTCATAATACCCCATCTAAACATAACTTAACCATTTAACTGATATCTTTAAAGTAGCCTTTTTTGATAAACAATTTGATATACAGCAAAATTCTCAGAGTAAAATTAACATCTCCCACTGATCCCTCTCATGCAGAGTTAAAATAACACTGAAGCAGAGTTAAAGTGCCAATTGAACAGAGAATAATGAACTCCTACTGTTTCAAAGGAGCATGCCTATGGTGACGATTTGGATTAGTCAATTAATTTAAGTTGCATGTTTTGGACAGTGGGAGGAAACTGGGGGAACCCGGGGGAAAAACACGTGAGCACGGGGAGAACGTGTAAACTCCGCACAGAAACAACGCCTGGCTTGGTAAGGACTAAAACCAGTGATGTTCTTGCTGTGAGGCAACAGTGCTAACCAATTGGCCACCGTGCCACCCATCTAGGAAAGAAGGAGGAGTAGGGGTGGAAGGGAGGATTCTTCAAAATGAAAATGGCTGTTATATGAAACTTAGGGTGTGTAATAGTGGCTTAGGAATCATCTGATTGGTAAATCATAAATTGGATAATGTGGGACCAGTCGTGATCAATCATAAGCACGTGATCCTCTAGAAATGAGTTAATAAATAAACTTCACTAAAAAGCAGAATCACTGAAGAAAAATACAAAACTACAACCAAATTCAGTCACAACCTTAGGCCCTGCTGTCCACACAAACATGGGTATTGTCTAAATTGCAGCTTTTTTCTACACAAAAACACAGTATCAGGTCACTGAAAACCAAATGTTTTTAAATTTCTTGTCAGGGTGAAGATTTTCAGCAGCACCAAGGTCTGTATTTTATAGAAAATTGAGAAAAAAAGGTTTTTGTTTAGAAAAATACCTGTGTACATGTGGACATGGCCTTGGGACCTCAACTGGAAACTCAATAAATCTCTCAGAATCTCAGCTCATCAGGATCATTAAACACCTCCACAAACATAATCAACAGCTTCACTTATTACTAAGCTGTCTGACTATTCCTGTCAGATGTCTACAAAAGTCTGTAGTGAAAATATTTGTTTTGTTAGAAGACACCAACTTTTTCATTTATCTTTTTGTCACACAGTAGTCTGTTGGGGAAACTAGTGTGTGTTTTATCACTTTAAGACAAATGGATTATTTCTTTGTGTTTTCATACTCATTAAATTATATGATAGATAGTTTTTGGGGGGTTCAAATCAAATGCTTTTCTAATTTTAAACATAATAAATGTGTTTATAAATATGAATTGGTCTTTTAAAAAGCAGTTGTTTTGAGTAAGAATGCCAAGTGTTCTCCTTCTATTCAAATTTTACATTGAAGGGTTTCAACAACATATTTGCCCATCATCAACTATAATTGCCGCATATTCAAATTGGATTTTTTTGCAAAAAATAAAAATCAAAAACCTAGAGAAAATAAATGCAAAATAGGACACTATTTACAAGACTACATGCATGAAACCATTTTAAAAAAATTGCACAAATGGGTTAAAGAAGTTTGCAAGTGTTTGAATGAGATATAAAATCAAAACAATTGACATTTTTGCCAAAGGACATAGTGCTTCATGGGGCTTTAAGATTTTCTAGAGCAATTTTGCAGATAAAATAGCTTCTCTGGCCCTTCTCAGTGGAAAGAGGCAGAAATGGAGGGGGGTGGACACTGGAATCTGTTCAATAGCTTCTGGGAGCTTGGGATTTCTCTCCTTAGCTTGAGGCTGGTTGGGTGGTGGCGGAATATTATCAGCTCCAGAAGGCTGGCAACGCTCTGAACTCGATGTAGGCATCAAATCTACAATCTAACAGATCTAGGACTGAGTCACAAACACAAGCGGGAGTGAAATATTTCATGTCATATGGTGGAGAATGCGGGCAATGCCAACTGCTCATGAACCATTGCTCGTATCCAATACAGTACAATCTAATGCTGATAATACACAGGGCAACTTTTTGGGCGGGCAATTTTGCAAATCGATGTTGCTTGGCTATTTTTCTATTAAGAATGGGAAAGAGTATTGTATCTGTAACCCATTGCCCTAATTAGTTACCCTATGTCTCACCTGGTTGCCCATTTATGGCATCATTCACCCGCTTTGAATGCTATCACTCGATTGAATGGGCATTATCAGTGGTTATCAGCTGATAGATATGGGGCAGTAGAGGCCTTCTGTGCCTACTGGTAGGCTCAGAAGGCTGTTATCATCTATCCACATGGTTAATTAGCTATACTAATAGAGAAGACTCCAGATCCAGATCTGTTCTTGCATTACTGTAATGGTTGGGTTTAGGGTTGGGGTAGGGGTAGATGTTAATAAAATACAATTAATGAGAAATTTTATAAGACGTATGTAATATATAGCTGATTAACCATGTGCGTGGATGATAACAGCCTTCTGAGACCCCCAATAGGCAAAGAAGGCCCCTACTGGCCCATATCTATCAGCTGATAACCACTGGTAACACCAATTCAATCGAGTGATAACATCTAAATCCACTTCATCATTTCCCAAAAGTTGCTCAGCAACATTGTTCAAAAAGTTGCTCTGTGTATCATCATCATAATCATAGCATTCATAATCATGATCGTCTCAATCAGTGTCTGAGGTCGTGGATCAGTAGGTCGTGTACATTAATTCGGGCATTGGTGGCAGTGATGAGCTTGGTTCACTACACATTTGAGAGTGTTTGTCGTACAAAATCAAAGTGAAATTTATAAACAACAGACAAACTAATATTTTTCATGTATTAATTGTATGAAAATAAATATATAATATATTATATAATATATAATATAAAATACATTATAGTTAAATAATTAGATTTGTTCATATACCAGCAGCATTTCAACCATTAAACAACTAAAAGTGTTTGCTAGATTTCTCTAGACCTGTCTAGCTATTTGGTCACATTAAATACAGTTGAAGTCAGAATTATTCACCCTCCTGAATTATCTATCACCTGTATATTTTTCTCCAATTCCTGTTGAACAGAAAGAAGATTTTTTAACACATTTCTAAACATAATAGTGTTAATAAATACTTTTTAATAACTGATTTCTTTTATCTTTGCCATGATGACAGTGCATAATATTTGACTAGATATTTTTCAAGGTACTAGTATTCAGCTTAAGCCGAAGTCACACTAGAGTTTGAGCTTGCGAAATTCTGTCGTACAGCGCTGCGAAAAGGGACGGGATTAAACAAGATGATTGGACATTAAAAAAAGTGAGCGATTGCTCCATGTTTTAAATATCTGTTCAGAGAGGTCATGTTTTGATCCGGTATTTTGGTCTCACGCAGTCAAGTGATGCGATTGCGCTGGTCAAGAGTTCACCAAGTTTGAACTTTGCACCGCAGCAACCTCTGAAATCTGACACATGACCCTGCGTTTCCGGTCTGATGCATTCGCGTGCGTATGAATGGAAGTCTATGGAGGGAAAAGTCCAGTGTGACTGCGGCTTTAAAGTGCTATTTAAGACTTAACTAGGTAAATTAGACAAGTTAGAGCAGTTAGTCAATTTGTTCTGTAGACCAGGGGCTTTCAACCTTTTAGGACACATGAACCCCCCCCCCCTTTTTTGCGAAAAAATCCACAGACATGGTTGTCATTAAAGGATCGCAGACACACATCAGGAAATGCAGAAGTTTTTTTTCTTTTCATTCGGCAAGTGGTATTAAATTCCATTAAAACAACACTATTCCACCAGTCCTTACTCCATATTCGTGTCCAATACCCCAGTTTGTCATGGGGGCATGAATGAAATCTTCAGTTAAAGTCGAAAAATTTAAGATGAAAAACCCAAAATTACATGAGACTCTGCAGGAAACTAAATAGCGTGGTGACACAACATTCAAAAAGCAATTCTCATAACACCTTAATTATATTATTGTCTTATTCAGATTAAGGCAAATAACTATTACTGATGTCCATGTAAATATAGTCAGTAGTGTCTTCAAGGTAAGTGAAAGATCCAGAAGGGCATTCTGCTGATTTGATTCAGAAGGTCACGTTTTTGTCAGATGGTTCACCGGTTTTATTTTCATTCACCGTCTTTATTTTTAAAAAGCAACCGGTCCATTTTATTTGTATATATTTTACTTGAATGCATTAACTCTACAGGTGCCTGATAGTTAGCTGTGGAACTAACGTTAATCAGATTCACTCTAGTGAACGCATAAAAATCGTCATCATAATTTACATTAACGTTAATCAGATTCACTCTAGTGAACGCATAAAAATCGTCATCATAATTTGCTCCAGTGCGCGCCTCAAATTCTTGCGCCTTCTTAATAGGTGCTGGCGCCCCCCACAGGTTGAAAACCCCTGCTGTAGACAATCGGAAAAAAAAATCTAAAGGAGGCTAATAATATTGACCTAAAAATGGTTTTAAAAAAAATTTAAAACTACTTTTGTTCTAGCTGAAATAAAACAAATAAGACTTTCTCCAGAAGAAAAAATATTATAGGAAATACTGTGAAAAAACCCCTCGCTCTGTTAAACATCATTTGGGAAGAATTTGAAAAAAAATAAAAATAAAAATAAATAAATAAATAAATAAATAAATAAATAAATAAATAAATAAATAAATAAATAAATTAATTAATTAATTAATTAATTAATTAATTAATTAAAATAAATGAATAAATACAAATCGCAGAAGGGTAAAAAAAATTTGACTTCAACTGTATACATAAAACATCTCTCATTTGTTGTTAATGTATGTTTGTTGATTTGGTTCACGTGATTTTGCGTTTCTGAACTTTCGTTAAGAGTGCATAGAGCACTTCTACACTACAATTTTGCGACTGAGACAGCCCTTAAAATAGCTGACTCCCTGATCACTGGACTGAACAAAGGAGCTGATTGAGACACACCCTTAGTATGCAGTTTTTTTTCCACAAAACAGCTTCATCAGATTTAAGGGAGAATCTGCTGAGTCCAAAGGTCGGAATATGCGCACAACTGTTCCTCAGCGGGTTAACTAATTCATCATTCAAATTGGATTCCACTCTCAGAACAATTTTAAAGCCAGAAACAGATCAGAATTCCATCTGATCGGTTAACGGTAATTCATTTAAGTCTTTCCCGTCCCGTGGAGCTTTACTGAGTCTGCGGAGAGCATTCTCCAGCTAATGCATCCATCTGAGAGTGCTTTGACTTGATGGATTAGATGTGTGCTGATAGCCTATTTTCCAAACACAGAGCTCTTCTGGACCGATGTACTGTATGTGTATCAAAATTAAAACTCAACGTTGCTTTTTTTCCAATCAAAGCAGTATACTGTGAAAGGTCATATAAAAACATCTGGTTCCACTTTATAATTACGTGGCCTTAACTAATATGTATTTACACTGAAATTAATAATTCAGTGTAATAATGTAATAATTCATTAATAATAATGTAATTATTGTGTAAATATTTTCATTGCACTGATGCTTAATTAAATATCTGCATGTAATTAAACCTGTTATGAAGTTTTTTAATTATATTTATACGTAATTACACTGTTGACCATCCCTTACACCTTAACCCCTCTTAAACCTATCCATACAACCAAAGCTTTCCTTAACCTTACCATTATCCCCGTTTCAATAGCACCAAAAGTGTTCTGCGATACATTATGAACAAATTAAGTACATTGTATTTATATTTTTGATGTAAGTACATAGTATTTAAGGCCACTTAATATAAAATAGGGCCAAAATATATTTTAATAGCACTTTACTTGAAGGGGTGTTCATAAGACTGTCATGAAACCTTTATAAACATGACATCACTTGTCATGGATATGAATGAGATTTTATGCATGCTTACGACAACTTCTATTAAGTGTCATTTAGTCACTTATGTTATTTTAAATGTAAAGGTGACAGGGTTTGAGATGTTTTGTCATGACAATTTGACGTCATCAAGACAGCATAACTCTTTATATAAATCTGACAGAAGCTTGATTGTCTTGAGGCAATTAATTGTGTCATGAGTTTTATAAGAGGGTCATTTATATTTTTCTTGACCTCAACTGCACTGGAAAAAATTGAATTGGTCATGAAAATGTCATTAAATATTAATAGCGCTAGGGCTGGGCGATATTGTATTAAAAAAAATGATATATTACATCATTCGGTATCAATAATTATTGATTATGAGTAATAATCTATTTAAGTATATTAGGATTTTTTTAAACCACTTTATTTTAATTTACCAACATTACAAACGCAGTTTTAATAGTCATAAACAAAAATATTTAAACAAAATATCTGATCCCGTAATAAAATAAACATAAGTATTAAAGAGACTCTTAAACTTGATAAATAAAATGTTACAAAGTGTATTCAATGGTAAAGTGCAAATGCTGAACAATCAAAGCAAACTTTAAGGTGTGAATAATAATAATATAGTAAACCTCAAACCCTGTCAACAACACACATTATGATAATCAAATCTGAGCTTTTATGTAAAGGAACCAGCCATCATTATTCAAATACATATTGCAACATTACAAATTGTGACGTTGGATGACTACATTACCACTATGCTTAAAAAATCTTTCAGATGGGGAGCTAGTGGCTGGGATGCACAAGAAAAGAAACCAAAAAGCCACTTTGGCGACATCCTTACATCCTATTTTATTTAAAATCTTCTCACTGCTGCTAGTCACTGCACTCATTTTCGTGTGTGTTGTTATTCTCATCTAAAGTGACAAGAGTGAATGTTTGCATTGCATTGTTGCATCTTCGATACAAGTTTATAGAGAAAAGTAAAAAGCACTGCAGTGTTTGGGTGCACTGTGTTGTCTGAGGTAGCTAGTCTGCCGTTATTACTGAAATGTGTATCTTCCATACAAAGTATTTTCACTTCACGTGTGCACCGCTTGCACAACATGTGCACGTCGTTCCCATATGTGCGTTGTGTCCATTGGAAATGACAAACTTACACCCTAAGCCAGTGGTGGGCAAACTTTTTAGACCCGAGGGCCACAACAAGTTTTGCAAACCAAGTAAAGGGCCACATGTCAAATCCTTCAAAAAATACCTTTTATTTGCAGTGGCAGTATGCATGGAACATGTAATATCGGACAGAAACGTGTCACATAACACACATTTTTCTAATAGTTATTATTGAGTCAAATTTACAAGTCAAATTAATTTGCACTGCAATTCATATTTACTTATCAATAATAAATAAAACAATAAAATAATATATTATAAAATATAATAATAATAATAATAATAATAATAATAATAATCTAATAATTTTTACAGTGGATAATAGAAAAGATATTGTCTGATAGAAAAAATCTCATATTAACACATTAATAATAATTTGAATGTTTGCTTGAAAAATGCCGACTTAGGTTCCAGTCTTTAAAAACAGCAATACTTTCTTGGCATATTAGACATACCGCTTTCTGTCCGATATTGATGAAGAAGTATTTTGTTGTCCATTCTTCCTTAAACACGACATTCAGTCAATTTTTCTTTTTTTTCCTGACTCATTTTCAGTCATTAGCGGTCGAGTGCATTTTAATATCCGAGAGTGTGTTCTAATTTTACTGGTTGCGCTAACTGTACCGCGTGCAATACTGCTATCAAATTGCGTTCACTTGTATTGCATCATTAGTTTACTAATTCTGAAACCAAACCGTTACTCAGAAGCAGCATTTTAAAAACTTCCCTCGCGAGCAGGATGAAAGAGTTTAGCGGGCCGCATATGGCCCACGGGCCATAGTTTGCCCACCTCTGCCCTAAGCTTATTGGCATCGCTTCCAAGGCGCGTACTCAGCATCCAAATTTTAATAAAACTATAGCACTTCATATCGAAACTTCATACCAAATCTTTTTTTAATCAATATTGACAATGGTGTTCGGTCAATAAATACTGATACTGTCACGCTGGTATACAAAGAAGTCAGAGATGGTTATCTTTTCATTTAGTTTATTCAACGTAAATCATAAAAGGTATCACACAGTGCTGGGCAAAGGAAGATCATCCGAGGAGCACCTCATACATCTTCGCCAGGTAAACCTGGCAAAAGTCAAGACGGGGTTAACACTCCTCACACCTCCGTTGGTGGCAGTGTGCACAAAGTGCCGGCAGGTGAATATAGATCTTCAGATGAGGTAAGACAATAAAGACACTTCCCTTTATCAGTGCGATGATTACGAAGACTCAGGAGGAACATCCGTGGAAGAAGAGAAGACGAGGGAGCTTGGGTGAAGACAACCATACGACTTCAATACCGGACGATGAGTGAACGGAGGAGGTGAGATTATATAGTGTCCGGGCTAATAGTGAACAGGTGCGGGTAATTAATAATCAGGGGAAGGTTCTCGGGATTGGATGGGACTGGTGTGAAGTGGTGAAGCTGGATTGGGTGAGTGAGGACGAGCCGGGGATGTTACAGTACCCCCCCCTCCACGGGTGACTCCTGGCACCCTAGATCGATGGCGGGGACGGCCACGCCCTCGTGGAGCTGGACGATCGGGATATCTCTGATGGAATTCTTCGAGGAGAGATGGATCTAAGATGTCATCGCGGGGGATCCAGGATCTCTCCTCAGGGCCAAAGCCCTCCCAGTCTACAAGGTACTGGAGCTGACCGTCCCGCCGCCGGGAGTTGAGGATTTCCTTGACCTGGTAGATGTTATCACCGATGACTTCCGTTTGGTCGGGAGGGGGGGGTGGTTCGGGTTCTGCAGAGGGAGGAGATACAGGATTAGTGTAGGGTTTGAGGAGGGAAACATGAAAGGATGATGCTATACGGTACTGTGGTGGAAGGTTCAGACGGTAGGTGACAGGATTGATCTGGGAGTGAATAGTGAATGGTCCCAGGTAGCGGGGACTCAGCTTTCTGCAGGGCAGCCGGAGGCGAATGTCTCGGGTAGAGAGCCATACCTTATCTCCTGGTTGGTATATGGGATTAGGTAGTCGGTGACGGTTGGCTTGCTCAGTGTACCTCCGGACTGCCCGCTGAAGATGGACGTGCGCTGAGTCCCAGACCCTCTCGCTTTCCTGGAACCAGTGATCAACCGCGGGCACTTCTGATGCTTCCCCATTCCAGGGGAACAAGGATGGTTGGTAGCCTAGGACACATTGAAAAGGGGTTAGTCCAGTAGAGGATTGACGAAGAGAATTTTGTGCATACTCAGCCCACGGAAGATACTGGCTCCAGGTGTTTTGATGAGCATGGCAGTAGGAGCGTAAAAACCGGGAAATCTCTTGGATTTTACGCTCGGTCTGACCGTTGGTTTGCGGATGATAGCCAGAAGATAGACTGATGGTGGTGCCCAAAAGGTGGAAGAACGCCCGCCAGACCCTGGAGATAAACTGTGGACCTCTATCCGACACGATGTCTTCGGGGAGACCATAGTTTCTGAAGACGTGATGGAACAGGGCCTCAGCTGTTTCAAGGGCTGTGGGAAGACCTTTGAGAGGTATTAGTTTGCAGGATTTGGAAAACCGATCTACAACCACCAAGATCGTGGTGTATCCTTGAGAGGGGGGTAGATCGGTGGCAAAATCCACACCAAGGTGTGTCCAGGGTCGGCGGGGAGTGGGCAACGGCAGCAGTTTCCCTTCAGGTAGATGGCGTGGAGTGGTAGTGATGGCACAGACCGAGCAACCCTTAACGTACTGGGTGACATCATGGGCCATTTTAGGCCACCAATACCTTTCTCGGAGAAGCGAGAGGGTTCGCCTGCTACCTGGGTGTCCTGAGCCGAGGGAGGTGTGTGTGCTAGTGAGGAGTGGTATGCGCAATCTCGTGGGTACATAGCACAAGCCTGGAGGGAGACCAGGGGGAACTGGTTCTTCTAAGGTGGCTAATCGGATCTCTTCATCGATTTGCCATAATATGGGGGCCACAGAGATGGAAGGAGGAAGAATAGTTTCAGGGGAATCGTTACGAGGCTCAGGTGAGTAAAGTCTGGATAGGGCATCGGCTTTGACATTCTTGTGCCCAGGTTGGTAGGTGATGGTAAAATGGAAACGAGCGAAGAAGAGAGACCAACGAGCTTGGCGAGCATTCAGACGTTTAGCATCTCGGATGTATTGGAGATTTTTATGGTCAGTGATGACGGTGAAGGGGTGTTGGGCTCCTTCAAGCCAGTGACGCCACTCTTCGAGTGCCAGTTTGATGGCTAATAGCTCGCGGTCACCGATCCCATAGTTTTGTTCTGCAGTAGACAATTTCCGCGAGTAGTACGCACAAGGATGGAGGGCTTTGGGTTCACCAGACCATTGTGAGAGTATGGCACCTACTCCAGTGTCTGCGGCGTCCACTTCAACGACGAATGGGAGGTTGGGATTCGGATGACGTAAAACGGGTGCTGTGGCAAACTTTGACTTAAGGTGATCGAAGGCTCGGTACGTCTCAGGGGTCCAGGTGAGTACTTTCTTTCCTCCTCGGAGCAAGGAAGTGAGAGGAGCTGATAAGACACTGTAGTTCTTAATGAACCGTCGATAGAAGTTGGCGAATCCCAGAAAACGCTGAAGTTCTTTTATGGTTTTCGGGTATTCCCAATTCGATACTGCGTCTACTTTGCACCGTTCCATACTCACTCCTTGTGGGGTGATGACATACCCGAGGAAGGATATCGTGGTCTGATGGAATTCACACTTTTCGGGTTTGAGGAATAGGTGGTTTTGACGCAAACGTTGAAGTACTTGGGTCACATGGGCTTGATGCTCTTCAAGATTACGGGAGTAAATAAGGATGTCATCAATATAGACAATAGTGAAACGATGAAGGAAGTCTCTGAAGATCTCGTTCATGAAACTTTGGAAGATTGAGGGACTATTTGCCAGTCCGTAGGGCATGACGAGGTACTCGTAGTGGCCGGAAGGTGTAACAAAGGCCGTTTTCCACTCGTCCCCCTGGCGGATGCGGATGAGATTGTATGCACTCCGGAGGTCTAGTTTGCTGAATACCTTAGCCTCTCTCAGTTCTTCCAAAGCAGCAGGGACTAGAGGCAGAGGGTAGGCAAACTTGACGGTAGCAGCATTAAGTACTCGGTAATCTATGCATGGTCTGAGTCCTCCATCTTTCTTGGCGACAAAGAAGAAGCTGGAGGCGGCAGGAGACGTAGATGGTCGGATAAACCCATTCTGGAGAGCTTCACTGATGTAGTTGTGCATAGCTTCATGCTCAGGACGGGACAAAGGATAAATCCTTCCGTGTGGCAACTTGGCATCGGGCAACAGATCAATACAGCAATCCCAGGACCGATGAGGGGGTAATTGGGTGGCTCGTTCTTTGCTGAAGACGTCAAGGTACTCATGATATGCTGAGGGAATGGGATGGCTGGAAGGAGAAGTGGCTTGTATGCTGGTACTCTGCAGGGGTAATGACGTGGAGTGACCAGTAGAGGGGGTAATATGACCATTACTGTTGCAGCTGGATCCCCACTCGAGGATATCGCCAGTTTCCCAGTTAATACTGGGTTGGTGCTGAATAAGCCACGGTCGTCCCAAGATGACATCCACATTAGCACGAGGAAGAATAAGGAGGGTAAGTTTCTCTTGATGATTCTGATTCAGACGAAGGGTGAGAGGCTTGGTACGGCGATTGATTTTTCCTTCTCCTAGTGGTGAGCTCTGGATGGTGGTGATGCGGTACTGGACTTCATTCCTCACTGAAGGAATGTTATAGCGGGTGATGAAGGTGGAGGATATGAAGTTCCCAGCGGCTCCGGAGTCCAGCAAAACGTGTACGGGAAAAGTTTGATCGTGGATTACCAACTCTGCAGAAATATGAGGTATGGTGGATACTGTGGGTGTGAGGATGACTTTACTCACCACTAGTCGAGGTGGGCGGATGGGACAGGTGGCTATCCGGTGAGTTGATTCTCCACAGTAAAGGCAGAGCTGATGTTGAATACGTCGCTGACGTTCCGTGGCATCAAGCCGGTAGGAGTCCGTAACCATAGGTTCTTCTGGGTCCTGCATAATCGTGGGAGATTTGAGCGGTGATGGAGAATCATCAAAGAGAGAAGAACAAGCAGATAAGTGCTGGCACACACTAATAGTCTTCTTGATAAAGGATTCAAGGTTCGCATTGTCATCATAAATGACCATCTGTTTACGGAGGGAGGGTTTCAACCCTTTACGGTAAGCAGCCAGAAGCGCCACAGGGTTCCACCCACTGCTGGCGGCAAGTGTCCGAAACTGCAACGTATATTCGTGAATAGACATCCTCCCTTGTGATAAATTCATGAGTTCGTCGTGCACTGATAAAGGGGTAAGTGGAACTGAAAATACCTCCTTAAAGTGAGTGACGAAGGATTGGATGGTGGTTATCACTGGGCTACGAGTACTCCACAACGCATCTGCCCATTGTAACGCTCGACCTGAGAGAAGGGAGATAACAAATGCAACTTTGGAAAGTTCGTTAGGGAATTGCACAAGGTTGGCTTCAATATATAAAGAACATTGTAGTAGAAACCCATTGAAGGTGCTCGGATCCCCAGAGTAACTCATTGGTCGAGCTAGTGGAGTACTCGGTGTCACCACCAGGTTGGAGCTAGCGCTCATGGATGCGGAAGGCAACTCACTTCCGGTTAACGTAGCGTTAGCTTCCATGTTGTTGTTGTTGTTGTTTGGTCCGGTATTCTGTCACGCTGGTATACAAAGAAGTCAGAGATGGTTATCTTTTCATTTAGTTTATTCAACGTAAATCATAAAAGGTATCACACAGTGCTGGGCAAAGGAAGATCATCCGAGGAGCACCTCATACATCTTCGCCAGGTAAACCTGGCAAAAGTCAAGACGGGGTTAACACTCCTCACACCTCCGTTGGTGGCAGTGTGCACAAAGTGCCGGCAGGTGAATATAGATCTTCAGATGAGGTAAGACAATAAAGACACTTCCCTTTATCAGTGCGATGATTACGAAGACTCAGGAGGAACATCCGTGGAAGAAGAGAAGACGAGGGAGCTTGGGTGAAGACAACCATACGACTTCAATACCGGACGATGAGTGAACGGAGGAGGTGAGATTATATAGTGTCCGGGCTAATAGTGAACAGGTGCGGGTAATTAATAATCAGGGGAAGGTTCTCGGGATTGGATGGGACTGGTGTGAAGTGGTGAAGCTGGATTGGGTGAGTGAGGACGAGCCGGGGATGTTACAGATACTGATTTTATCGCCCAGCTCTAAATAGCGCTGTTATAAAACTACTGTACTGTACTGACAACGTTACTGAGAAATTTTAATGACAAATTTGATTTGTTTCACTGAAAAGAATAATGAGAACATATTCAATTTTAATAGCCTCACAACAATCATTCATGACAGATTTATGACAGGTTATGTTGTCTTATTAATGTCAAGTTATCGAGAGAAATACAAATACATATTATGTTGTATTTGTTTGTCAAGTTCCCATAAAGACATCTCAAACAAATCATGTTTGCATTTTAACATAACTGAGCTAATGACAGTTGTCATAAACAATGATTATAAAGGTGTCATAACAGTATGATGAACACCCAATCAAGTTGGGGGCATGATTTTGGTCATTTCTTCAACAGATGGTTTAAAAACAAATATGGCTTCACAACAGTTTCTCTGAAGAAATCTATTACTGTAAACCATCAGGCATGATGGATACTCTTTCTGTCCAAGCCATGAGATATGTTTAGCATCTCATCCACATGAGTTATTAAAAAACAACCTGTCACAACAAGCTGTTCAACAGTCTAAATATTGTAATTGGCAAACACACATTTATTTCTCAGTACTCACATTCTGTCATATGGATTTCGTCATGTTGTTCGTAAACATAACTCGTATTCACATGTAATCTTCTGGAAAACAAACTGCTTTGAAAACCGAGTAGCCTGAGGTCACCCAGAGGGTTTGTGGCACTGAGTTGTCATGAAGATTGGATAAGGGAATATTATATGCAAAAATGAAAATTCTGTCATTATTTATTCACCCTCAGGTGAACACAAAAACTCACTTTTACATAACCTTTTCCTATTCAAACTGAAAGGTTTATGAGTTCATGGAAAACAGATGTATTTAATTAAATAGTGAATTTAATTATAAAAGTTTTTAAAAATCATAAATAATAATCAAGACACTATACAAACTAGTCATTAAAAATACTATTGGCGTTATTTAAAAAAAGAGAGAGTAAATATTTGGTTTCCTTTGCATGTTATGTCACCATTAGCCGACATTAAACCACATTGAACATGCACATTTGTTATAAAACTATTAAAGTAAAAACTTAATATCTAAGAGGGGTATATGCAATATTTTAAAAGGCTGATCAAAAATTTGTGAATTCCTGCCATAAAAAACAGTTTATAGTGACCATTTCTGCACTGTAAAAAATGCTGGGTTGGAACAACATGAAGGAACATATTAGTTAACATATTAGTTTTTACAAATTTAAGCTGATTGAACATAAACCAATTAACTTGCACCAAAAAAAAAATAATAATAATAATAATAATAAGTCAAGAATTTTGTTGTTTCAGCTCATTTTGAGAAAGTAGTTCAAACAAACAACAAACATTATGTCTTAAGCTCCATAGAACATTTAAAACATCAAAAATATGCCATAACAGTAACATAATAGTGGCTAATACAGGTCTGTAGGCAGGCGGGGTTGGGTGGTTCGAATAATCCACCCCTCACTGACAAGGGTCCAGAATTTGTCCCATACATGTGCTAATTTTTCCTATTTTGACTGAAAGTACCTGTGAAAATCGAAGATGGCTTTAAGACCATGCGGAATCATGTGTTGGCTGTTCGGTGTTACTTCCAGTTCTGAAGTCTCAAATACTGACAGAAAAAAAGTTGAATATGCTGGCCAGTTTGTTATTTGACTAATAAATGGAATAGTTTTAATGTAAAACTTTAACAGATTCCTGTTTTTTTCTAATGATACATGTATATGATGTAATAATGTTGTACTTAAAAAATAAGTATTGTTTTCATTTTTCTTTATTCTGAATCTTGTGACGTGTTGTTATGATGACCATGATGAAAACGTGTGGTTATGATGACCATCCGACAAGCTAATCCAGCAAAAAATAGTGCTTAAAATGTAACTAAAATGCAGTATTTAAACCTCATAATTAAATAGAAATGAGGCATATAACAGCAGAAAGGTCCACTTTTTGAGAAAAAAAAAACATCCCTTTCACCAGGCTGGCTACAGGCCTGAAACACAACACTATCCTGAGTCCTCTGAAGGAAAACAATAGCATTTATGAGAATGTGACTGCTTAGTTTTATTTTATTTCCTTCATTTGTGTAGCAGTATGAACCATTTATTGTACACAAAATCTATTAATTAATCGCTTAAGATTGCATTAATTCATTTATTATTATTTTTTTTTGTGAAATAACAACAGTAGTACACAAGTAGTAGTACACAACTAAAGTAGTACACAACTAAATAATAAGCACACACTTCATTTTGTATGAATTGTTCATTTAAAGGCAAATAGGTGGTAAATGTACTGTAAAGGTAATAGAAATCTATTAAACAAAAATACTCTGTGGTTACAGATTTCCCAGGGAAATCTATAAATATGGAGGTGCAGCTAGCCTCGGTTGATATTGCTGCACTACATACCGTACAGTATAGACAGATGAACAGGTGAGAAGTCCATGTGTGCGAGAAAAAAATACCCTGCATGAGTGGAATGCTTTTAGTTCTGACTGAGGAAACAGCCTGAAGGTGGAAATGGCAAGAGGATGAGGACGTGAGGAAGGAGACAACGCATCGACTGGTGGCATCATTCTTACAGCACCATGTCTACTGTATATAGAGTTTATGAAGGATCCCAATTCTGACATCCTTTTCTGTCCTGCCACTGCAGCGAGTCTTGGTTATAGTGCTTCCTCTATTAGTAAAACATGAGCAATCTGCTGCACACTCTTAACTACATGGAGTATCATGTTTTCTGTCCATTCTAGTTTGCTGGACTTTCACTGAACTTTGTAATTGGAATTTCAGTCATTTTGATCAGAACATAAATTGTAATTATGAACAATTAACCATGACTGTCATCTAAATGATACTTTGTAATATTTCAATATTTAATTTATTTTTCAAAACCATTGGTTAGTGTTTGATAAAAAGTGGCCAACATAAATGAGTACATCCTAACATATCCATCTTTTAAATATTGATACTTTCTGTATAGAATGCCAGCCTGATCTCACGAGGAAACGTAAGTATTTTACGTTTTGTCAGTTTAGTGGCTAATTCGTACGAATTCGTACGAGTTCAGTCGTACGAAAATGTACGATTTTAAAAAGGAGGCGTGGCACCTAACCCCACCCCTAACCCCAACCGTCATTGGGTGATGGGCAAATCGTACTAATTTGTACGAATTAGATCGTACGAATTCATACGAATTAGCCACTAATCAAAAAGTTACGAATTGGCCGTGAGATAGCGTTGAGAATGCTATACAATGAGATATTTATGCAAATTTGGTTCATTGCTCTTGCAGTTAAAGGCAAAATTAGTAGCCCTTCTATGAAATTTGCTTTTATATTTATTTCTTCAGGATAAATTATTATTTATTTTAGTTTGGCTGGTATACTTGCAGTTTTATTTATTTTTATTTTTTTAATAATGTGTTTTAAGGTAAATTATTATCCTTCTTAAAACATATATTTTTGCCAACAAAACAAACTACTGTTCTCAATTGACTTCCCTAATTAACCTAACTTGCCTAGTTAACATAAATACCATATTTTAAGCTTTACATTGTACTTTAAGCTAAATACTAGTATCTTGCAAAACAAGTAGTAAAATATAATGTATCACCTACATGGTAAAGCAAAATAAATGAGTTATTAAATTAATTATAGCTAATATGTTTAAAAATGTGCTTGAAAAAACCTTCTCTCAATTAAACAACACATGGGAAACATTTGAAAAAGATGAATTCCACAGAATGACTAATAATTTAGATTTTAATTGTATAAAATAAAATAAATAACTATACAATAATTAATTGTATAAAATCATAACTCTTAACATAAAATAACTGTATAAAGGGGCTTACAAAATATTTTATTGTATGCTATAGGCTAATAAATCAATGCATTATTTTTCTTATCCTAAAGATGGTAGGTGACATCCCTTTATGAATATATCATATTGTATATATTTTTTAAATGCACCAAATATATTGTACATATACACTCACCGGCCACTTATTAGGTGCACCTGACTAGTATCGGGTTGGACCCCCTTTTACCTTCAGAACTGCCCTAAACCTTCGTGGGGCAGATTCAACAAGGTACTGGAAATATTCCTCAGAGATTTTGGTCTATAGTGACATGATAGCATCACGCAGTTGCTGCAGATTTGTCAGCTGCACATCCATGATGCGAATCTCCCAATCCACCACATCCCAAAGATGCTCTATTGGATTGAGGAACTGGTGACTGTGGAGGCCATTTAAGTACAGTGAACTCATTGTCATGTTCAAGAAACCAGTCTGAGATGATTTGCGCTTTTTCACATAGCACACAATCCTACTGGAAGTAGCCATCAGCAGATGGGTACACTGTGGTCATAAAGGGATGGACATAATCAGCAACAATACTCAGGTAGGCTGTGGTTTTGACATAACGCTAAATTGGTACTAATGGGTGGCGGGCACAAAGTGTGCCATGAACCATTGATATAGGGCAGGATGGATCCATGCTTTCATATTGTTGACGCCAAATTCTGACTCTACCATGCGAATGTTGCAGCAGATATCGAGACTCATCAGACCAGGCAACGTTTTTTCAATCTTCTATTGTCCAATTTTGGTGAGCCTGTGTGAATTGTAGCCTCAGTTTCCTGTTCTTAGCTGACAGGAGTGGCACCCAGTGTGGTTTTCTGCTGCTGTAGCCCATCTGCCTCAAGGTTCGACATGTTGTGCGTTCAGAGATGCTCTTCTGCATACCTCGGTTGTAGCGAGTGGTTATTTCAGTTACTGTTGCATTTCTATCAACTCGAACCAGTCTGGCCATTCTCCTCTGACATCAACAAAGCATTTGTGCCCACGGAACTGCCGCTCACTGGATATTTTCTCTTTTTTGGACCATTCTCTGTAAACCCTAGAGATGGCTGTGTGTAAAAATCCCAGTAGATCAGCAGTTTCTGAAATTCTGAAACTCAGACCAGCTAGTCTGGCACCAACAACCATGCCACATTCAAAGTCACTTAAATCACCTTTTTCTCCATTCTGAAGCTCGGTTTGAACTGCAGCAGATCATCTTGACCATGTCTACATGCCTAAATGTTTGAATTGCTGCCATGTGATTAGCTGATTTGCATTAACAAGCAGTTGGACGGGTGTACCTAATAAAATGGCCGGAGAAAGTATACTGCTCACTGAATGAGAAATGGATACAAGAATTCTTATACAAAAGGGGTGTATACGCATTTATGCTGGGCACTGTATACCAGCTCAAATCTGTCCATCATTTTTCCCCAGTTTAAAGAAAGAGTCCATCCATAAAAAAAAAGAAAAACATGAAAAATCCATTGCACACACTTAAAGACATGGGCGTACCATGTTATCTGTCCATTCTAGTTTGCTGGAATCTCACTGAACTTCGCATTTCAGCGTTTATCTCTCCCTTTTACAGAAGAAAATGCTTTGAAAACAGTGCATGGCATACCTTTGCCCTCAATATATGCGCTGTGAAACACCTGAGGAGCACAATATGACACCTTGCCAAGGTGTTGGGAAAAGTAGATTTGTTCTTCCTCGTGAGAAGATTCCCAATCATATGCTTGAAAATCACATCCGTACATAAATGTCTCGACACCGGCTTCTGACTCACTTCCATTAAGTCCGAAAGGCAACGGGCATGTGATGAAAGCGCTCGGGTCAAATGGCTGTAGGCGCTTTCAAATGGTCTTCGAGGTGTCTGGACGATCTCTTGAATTTTGATCAACTTCACACATTTAAATGCAAAGTATGACCATCGATCTTTGCTAAAGATGATTTTGGGACGGTTCCCCAAATGCAGGCCAGATTTTATCTGTGTTTGGGGAACTTTCAGGGCTGTATTACCAGATGCAAATTAGCCAATGTTTTAGGTTAAGTTTCAACTAATAGTAATTCTTTATTTGTGCAATTTTATTTTTATTTTTTTAGTCAGAACTGAGGCTTAATCTGTGTCTGGGAATTTGGCCCACATTGTCTAGTCACATAATACTTTATTGGCATCTTCAGAATGAAAAAGAAGTCGATGAATGCTAGTGTTCAGATGCCGCTGTCTCGGCCCTTTCAGCCAACATTCTGAGAGCATCATTACATTACAGTTGTGCTGACAAAACGGCATCAATCAAGACGTATCGAGCAGACTTAATTGCATGCGTTGACAGTAAACTAAACAGAGGCTATTTTCATAATTCATCAGGGCCCATTAATGTCCAAAGAATTACCACTGCTTGATGATTTATGAAGCTCTCAGCACAAGTCATTTTATGGCATAAACTGACAGACAGACTCTCCTTTTATGCACTTTCTAGCAATGGGTCAAAAAAAGTATGTAAGAAAATAAATACATAAATGAATACAATACAAAAATGTAATAATAATAATAATAATATAGCATTATATTCATTCATTTATTCATTTTCTTTTCGACTTAATAATCTAACCAACTTATCCAGCATATGTTTTAAGCAACAGATGCCCTTCCAGCCGCAACCCAACACTAGGAAACACATACTGTATACACTCTCATTTACACACATACACTACGGACAATTTAGTTTACCCAATTCACCTATACCGCATGTCTTTGGACTGTGGGGGAAACCCATGCGAACACGGGGAGAACATGCAAACTCCACACAGAAATGCCAACTACATTTTGGTCTTCAACACCTGCCATTGGTCTTCTTACCTATTAACTCTAACCTCGCATCCCCTATCACTTAATAATAAAGCATTTCATATTTGGCAGAGAGCAGGAATCTCCACTGTCAGTGAAATTTATTTTGATAATATTTTTCCCAGCTTTTCACAATTAATACAAAAATGTTCTCTGTAGCACTCATTTTTTTTAGATACTTGCAACTTAAAAACTGTTAAAAACTCATTTCCAGATTTTCTGAATGTTCCACTAAAATCTAAACTTGACCAAATTCTTGAAATTTTTTTTTGATGAAACTGTATACTGTCTATTTTCTACAGGTTGATCTCCTCTACCTCTCTTTCCCTTATTAAACAACAGTGGGAGTCAAACCTTAATCTTACATTCGAGGATGAGACATGGGACCTGATTTTGTCCCGCGTTCATACCTCCTCTATTTGTGCACGACATTGCCTTGTCCAATTAAAATTTGTTAATCAAACATACTGGACAAAAGTGAGGCTGGCAAAACAACTCAAGACTTGGACCCTATATGTGATCGCTGTAATCAAGCACCTGCAGACTTAATACATATGTTTTGGCTTTGTCAATCAATCACTTCTTTTTGGCTATTGATTTTCAACTGTTTCTCTTCTGTGACAAAGCTGCACATCGGACCATGTCCTCTTATTGCTCTTTTTGGACTTTCTCCAAATATAGCAGGGTTATCGAGCTGTACTGCAAAGGCCCTTGCATTTTTGACACTGTTAGCAAGACGGTGTGATCTTTAATTATGGAAACAAAGATTTCCCCCGAGTTTTGACAACTGGTTGCAAGATGCGATGAGCTTCATCCATGTGAAAAAAATCAGGTTTACAATAAACGGCAATACTAGGGCTTTTTCTGAAACATGAGACCCATTTAGAATTTTCTTTTCTGAGCATGTGAGTATCTTTATGACTGTCAAGCTAAATCTTAGGATCTTTCAATTGCAAAGCAAATGTAATTTAAGTACTTTGTATAAATGCCTGATGATTAATGTTTGTAATATTGGATTATCAAGGTACATGTGTATTCTGTACAGTTTAAAAAATATATATATTTATTTATTTTTTCGTTATTTATATATAATAATATATTATTATTATTATTATTATTATTATTATTATTATTATTATTTTAATATATATTGTTTTTTTTAACAATTTAGTGATTATAAAATCCTGAGAAAATATTTTCTGCATGATTTTCACAAAAATATATATAATCTATATCATAACTCTTATTTCAGCACCAAATTAACATGATATTGAAGTTAAATAGTCTAATGGAAAACAATATTGCATTACAAGGAGTAATTTTATTCTATAATTTATTATTACTTTTTATGTGATCATTTTGTTTTTTTTATGTGAAAATAATAATTATTTTCTCGGCTGCTCTAGGTTGCATTTTATAATTGCATCTATAATTGCAACTATAATTGCATTTTTATATATTCAGACATCTCAACTCTCCTGGAAGCACCAGGATTCTCCCACATATTCACAGTGGATTCCTGATGCCCGTGAATTACATACAATATCCCCCAAAAAAATCATGAAGGCAAAAGTGAGAGACAGATCATACAGTATGAGCGAGAGCAAAATAATATATCACATGTAGTGAAATACAGTACTAGTGAGCCTTAAATTACACAAATATTGCAGTAAAGTACAAATCACCTCAGTCATTGGAGCTGCCATAGGTCTACAACCACACATACCTGATCGCTTGTCTGAAATATGTGCTCAAACAGTTTCATTCCACCACACATTCTTTTTAGATAAAGATGTGCTGCTATCAATAGTTGAGAAAAGAGTACCAAGGGCCTTGCATTTATTAGCCATTACATATAGACCTTGGAAAATTTTTGTGCAGTCAGATAATATAAAAAATTCTGGAAACTTTGGCTGAAAAGGGGGTGTCATGGTGGCTCAGTGGTTACCACTGTCGCCTCACAGCAAGAAGGTCGCTGGTTTGAGTCCCAGCTGGGCCAGTTGGCGTGGGTTTCCTCCGGGTGCTCCGGTTTCCCCCACAGTCCAAAGACATGCACTATAGGTGAATTGGATTAACTGAATTGGCTGTAGTGTATGAGAGCATGTGTGAATGTGAGAGTGTATGGGTGTTTCCCAGTACTGGGTTGTGGCTGGAAGGGCATCCGCTGCATAAAGCATATGCCGGAATAGTTGGTGGTTCATTTCGCTGTAAACAAGCAACTAAGTTGTAGAAAAATGAACGAATGAATGAATGAATGGCTGAAAATATTGGGGAAATAAAACCTTAATTGGTTTTATTTATTTATTTATTTTACTTCTTTTTTTAACAAAATGATGATTAATGTCTGTATATTTTATATAACTTTTATATCTTTTTTTCCAAAAATTATTAGTTTTTTTGTTTATTAAATTAGTTGTGCCCCATTTCCACTGAGTGGTCTGGTATGGTATGGTTCAGTTCAATACACTTTTATGGCTGTTTAGACTATCAAAAGGTACCTAAAAGCAAGCTGTACCATACCACTTTTTGGGTACCCTTTCGGAAGGGTACCTAGCTCAGCAAAAGTGTATCAAAAGGCAGAGCAAGACACACAACTGATCACTATTGGTTTAAAGAGATACGTTACTTGCTCGTGCAACAAGCCAGGAGAATGAAAACAAGGGAACCGCCATTTTTAAAAACACAGCCGAGACATTACACCATAATTATATATACTGTACACATGTACATATAATAACGAGCCATGGTCGACCCGAGCTCAAACAAACTTGTTGTCATCTTGATAAACAGCCACAATGGCAAGAAGAAGAGCAAAATCTACCCCATCGTTGTTTACAAGGTCGTTTAAAGCGCGAGCAGTTTCGTTTTCTCGCCTGTGTTCATCGAGCTTCTATATTTGAAATAACAAACTTCTTGTGTGATTATTGAAGTGCTTCTGACATCCGATCCTTTCAGAGACGCACAAACGCGAGAGTGAAGCGCAAAAAAACAAAGGAGAAGCCCAAAAAAACAAAGGAGCAAATGATTCTTTCAGCAACCTAAAAGATGAACAAACTGCCATGTTTAACTATTATCATCGCCTTTTGGACTATTATGAACTCGGGAATGATGGAATTACTCTCTAACAGAGGTTAGATGTGCTGGTGAAGATTAAAGATACAGATGAGAGGTTTGCACTGGCTGTGGGCTATATGTTGCGTGGTGTTTTTTGAACCCAAATAAGGACTAAATGTATGCTGTGTGTAGTTTTTTCTGTAATTGGTAACACATTGAAGACTGCAAGGGGCGGTATGTGTTCATATATGTTGCATTTATTTATTTTATGTAATCGCAGACATTGCAGAAGGCTATTTATCATTGATCTGCAGTTATAATCAAATCATTTTCATAGAAAAGTTAGTGATAAACATTTATACACAAGTATTTATTTGTATAAAGCATCCGTTTAGTGAGAAGTGCTTCTCATATTATATGTGAACGACCCGTACAGCTTTACTTTGACATTTCCTCAAGCGAGAACGACACCGACTGAAACTTTCTGTCTTACACCACGCCCACCAAAAGAGTACCAATGGTACCATTTTAGCAGTGGAAATGCAAGCCTGATAAAGGTGATCCGTACCGACCTGTACCATACTACTCAGTGGAAACGGGCCATTATAATAACCCATAGCAATTTTTATATATTTCCATGTCCTTGGCATAAAAAAGACTTGTTTTTTGGTCAATTTATGTAAATTTTGAGGTATGAAAACAGAAAGTTGTAACTACAACAAATCTAAAGTTCCACCATGCGATCTGATGCAGCGTCTAGACAAGTACAAATCGATAAATCATACAAGTTTCACTGCAGACTGCGTGATATTTGACCACAGAGGACAAAGGATTTAAGGTGCATCCATAGTGTCAAATGGCGTAATCTTTTACTGTACTTCCTGTTATATGTAGAGACAGACGAAAAAAAGGAAAATGACAGAGGCTCAAATTAGATGGGAAGGAAAGAGAATCATTGACGTGGAGGAGTTTATTTTTTGCTGAACCGAATGATTGCGGCGGTTCAAATGTTGAAGGGCACGTCAACAGATTGATTTTCTAGGACTTAATGTACTTTTGTGACCTTGGGGAAACTACAGGTGCGAGATATACAGTACAAGGCTTATATTCAGTTTTCCACTCTCAATACGTTTATGCATTTTATAGATCTTCAAAGGTATTCCCCATGATTGAACACCACGCAGCAATTTCAATCCTTCAAGCCTGCTATTACATCTCTAGAAGGCTGAAGACGAATGATAGCAACTGTTAGAACTGTAGGGAAAAAAAACTGAGAGGAGTGCGAAGATGTTAAGCCAAATAGATGTTTGGGAACAACACATATTTACAGTACACGCAGAACCTTTCTGATTTAATTTTCATTCGTCAGACTGCCAGAGGAAGAACGCAGAAGCATTGCTCAGAACGCCTGCAGCTGGAAACTAGGACAATAGACTGATAAGCCTAGCCTTCAACCCACTCCAACTGTCCCATAAATACATACGTGATGCTTGAGTTTTAACTACACCACATTATACTTGACCTTCAAGAGCACAGGTTTCAATAGGCCATGGGCTATACTGTTCACTTTGATGAGCGATAATCATATTTCATGTTCAATGACGCCATATGGACACGAGAAGATGCGATCATGTTAACCAGAGCTAGGGAATGACTAGTGGAAGTGTTTATCTTGACTACAGCAAGGAACTGTATTCAACGCCAGACAAAGCCTTTGAAAAAAGATGATCCTTTTCAGTTTTATGGAGGTTTCGTTTAAAAGGGAGCAGCTTTCAGATGTGACTTGTGCTTTATAATATTTAATGTATATTATTAATATAATAATAATAATAATAATGATAATAATGATGATAAAATAATAATAACAATGTTATAATTTAATATAATACATAATTAATATGAAAATTAAAATAATAATAATGCATTATAATGCAACATAATATAATCAATATTGTTAATATAATAATAATAAGGATAATGAAATAATAATAATAATAATAATAAGTGCTGTCGCCTCACAGCAAGAAGGTCGCTGGTTCGAGCCTCGGCTGGGTCAGTTAGCTTTTCTGTGTGGAGTTTGCATGTTCTCCCTGCGTTCGCGTGGGTTTCCTCCGGGTGCTCTGGTTTCCTCCACAGTCCAAAGACATGTGGTACAGGTGAATTGGGTAGGCTAAATTGTCCGTAGTGTATGAGTGTGAATGAGTGTGTGTGGATGTTTCCCAGAGATGGGTTGCAGCTGAAACATGTGCTGGATAAGTTGCCGGTTCATTCCGCTGTGGCGACCCTGGATTATTAAAGGGACTAAGCCGACAAAAAATTAATGCATGAATAAATTAATGAATAATAATAATAATACTACTAATAATAATAATGATAATAATGATAATACAAATAATAATAATAATAATAATAATAATAATAATAATAATAATAATAATAATAATGATAATGATAATACAAATAATAATAATAATGTTATAATTTCATATAATATATAATTAATATAATAATAACAATAATAATAACAATAATAATAATAATAATAATGCTTTATAATTTCATATAATGGCAACCCAGTGGCGCAGTGGGTAGTGCTGTTGCCTCACAGCAAGAACGTCGCTGGGTCGCAGGTTCGAACCTCGGCTGGGCTGGGTCAGTTGGCGTTTCTGTGTGGAGTTTGCATGTTCTCCCTGGGTTCGCGTGGGTTTCCTCCGGGTGCTCCGGTTTCCCCCACAGTCCAAAGACATGCAGTACAGGTGAATTGGGTAAGCTAAATTGTCCATAGTGTATGAGTGTGAATGTGTGTGTGGAAGTTCCCAGAGATGGGTTGCGGCTGGAAGGGCATCCGCTGCGTAAAAATCGTGCTGGATAAGTTGGCGGTTCATTCCGCTGTGGCGACCCCGCAAGGGACAAAGCCGACAAGAAAATGAATGAATGAATGAATTTCATATAATATATAATTTATATTAATATAATATTATTAATAATGATAATTTTAGTACAAAATAATAAATAATAATAATAATAATAATGTTATACTTTAATATAATAATAATAATAATATTAATAATAATAATAATGTTATAATAATGTTATAATTTCATTTTATACAATATATAATTAATATAATAATAACAACAATAATAATAATAATAATAATAATAATAATAATAATAATAATAATGCATTATAATGCAATATAATATATAATTTATATTATTAATATAATAATAATAATAATATTAGTAATAAAAATAGTAATGTTATAATTTAATATAATATACAACAACAACAACAACAACAACAACAATAATAATAATAATAACAATAATAATAATAATATTAATAGTTTTCTATTGAAATACATGAGCATAGTTTTCAATAAGCCATGGGCTATATTGTTTACTTTGATGAACGATGGTCATATTTCATGTTCAATGACTCCATATGGGCACGAGAAGATGTGATCATGTTAACCAGAGCTAGGGAATGACTAGTGGAAGTGTTTATCGTGACTACAGCAAGGAAACGTCTTAAACGTCAGACGAAGTCTTTGGGAAAAAAAGATGATTCTTTTGAGTTATGTGGAGGTTTTGTTTAAAAGGGAGCAGCTTTCAGATGTGACTTGTGCTTTAGGATTTTGTATAAAACACGCACCATCTTCAAAAATCTCGCCTCAGTGTTCAACGTTTAAAGACTGTTAAAAATGAAACGATCTTCCGATGAAGAGGTGCATAAAGGGAGACTGTGAAGGCAAGTCCTTTGAAACAGAAACATTTTTTTTTTGAGAGAAGAGCCATGAAGCTTTCAAAGTACAGCTGGGACTTTCTATAAGAGACTGAGTTGACATGATGTAACATGGGAAAAAACTGTGGGAAATCATGTGTATAATTTATATAATCTGCATATGATATGGGATATATTAACTTAAAATATATATTTTATTTATATATTATTTAAAATATGCATTGACAGTGCAAAAACATGCGATATAGGTGAACACAGTTGTACTCTTAGTACATGGGTTACAATTAAAAGGGGGTCCGCTGTGCTCAAACAATCACAGTGGTGACCCTTGAAAAAAGCAAGGAATAAGCTGAAGGAAAGTGAGTGGGAAAATGCAATTATATACACATACTGTATATACCTACAATACAATAGAACACACATTTTTGATGGTCAATTTTGGACTTCACGGGTTCACACTTACAGATGAATAAAGCATATTTAGCGTGTGTTCCAGGGAGAGGGCTCTGAGCTCAGGAAAGACACCCCAACTCGTGTTGTTCCCCTTTTGGGGAAAAGGACAGACATTGTGTTTCGAGTGAAGTGTCTAGCCCGGCCCCAGAACGCTTCCCTTAGGTAGAGAGTGTTTAGGAGGTAAGGTGTTGGAGTGGTCAAAAGATGCTAAAGCCATGAGATAATGCAGGTAGGACGAGTTTGGTATTTATAGGGGGTTGTAATGCCGATTGGATAATAGAATGATTGTCAATGATGTATTAGAATTGTTGCAACATTTATGTATGCTCCTTCCGAAATTTGTTTATAAAACAACACATTGTGTTGATTGCAGTATAATTAACTTTGTAACTTCCTGCCAAATTGCAGTCATTGAGTATTAGCTGAATACTACAGTACCATATTGCTAGGTTCACAAAAAAAGTCAGTCAATGAATAAAACCAATCAATCAATTGATTATTAGACAATCATGACGGCTAGTTGACAGAGTTGTAAAAGTATTTGTAGTTTACAGAAAGTGTAAGGGACAATCAAATAGCCTATTTCCACTGAGTGGTACGGTACGGTACGGTAAGGTACAGTATTGTACCAAACCGAACCATACAATACCACTTTTTCGGCACCCTTTGCAAAGGGTACCAATGGTACCAAAAGGCAGAGCTAGATGCACAGCTGAACGCTATTGGTTTACAGAGATACATCATTCGCTCGCGCACCAAGCCAGAATGAAAACAAAGGAACCGCCATGTTTTAAATACACAGCAAAGACATTACACCATAATATTATATACATATGATAACGAGCCATGGTCGACCCGAGCTCAAACAAACCTTGTTGTCGTCTTGATGAACAGCCACAAAGCCAAGAAGAACAAAATCTGCTGTGTCCTGTTGTTGTTTTACGAGCCTGTCTAAAAGTGCGAGTGGTTTCAGTTTGTCCAGAGAGCTCGCGATCTCATCTATATTTGAAATATGAGCTCATATAAATAACCTGCTCACGATCATTGAAGCGCTTTTATAACCGATCCTGTGAGAAAGGAAAAAATGTGAGAGTGAAGCGCAAAAAAAAACAAAGGAGAAGTCGGAAAAAAACAGCAGCAAATGATGCGTCTGCAACCTAAAACATGAACAAACTGCCATGTTTAACTATGATCATCACCTTTTGGACTATTATGAACTCGGAATGACAGAATTACTTTCTAACAAGATGCTACACGTGCTGCTGAAGGTTACAGACACGTATGAAAGCTTTGCACTGACTGTGGGCTATATTTCGTGTTGTTTTTGAACCTAAATAAGGACTAAATGTATGCTGTGTGAAGTTTTTTTGTAAGTTGTAACATATTGGAGACTGTAAGGGGCTGTATGTGTTCATATATGTTGCATTTATTTATTTATTTTATATAATTGCAGACGTTACAGTAGGCTATTTCACACCGTCATTGATCTGCAGTTAAAATTATGTTCATAGAAAGGTTAGTAATGAACATTTATATAGAAGTATTTATGTGTATGAAGCATCTGTTTTGTGAGAAGTGCTTCTCATATGATATGTGAACGACCCATACAGCTTTACTGTAGACATTTCCTCGAGGGAAAATGACATTGTCTGAAACTTTCTGTCGTACACCACGCCCACCAAAAGAGTACCATTGCTATCCTTTTAGCACTGGAAACGCAAGCCTAATAAAGCTGACCCATACTGACCCGTACAGTACTGTACTGTACCAGTCAGTGGAAACGAGCCAAAAATAAAGTTTTACCATAATACTTCGATTTTATTTATTTTGCTCTATTTATTGGTGAAATTTTAAAGAATGCTGGTAATTCAGCTGTTTCAGTTCCCATTGACTTCTATAATATGGACAAAAAATGTACTATAGAAGTCAATGGGAACTGAAAAAGCTGAATTACCAGTATTATTCAAAATTCTACACACAAAATCTTATGCATTTAGTAATTTTGCCATAAATCAGAAACATTAGCCATGCTGTTTTAATATTGACAAAGAGAATGTGCAAGAAAAAAAACAAACATCTCCAACATTTACCATCTACAACCTTTTCCATCTAGCTAGTCTTTTACCAATAAAGTGGTGTGTTTGATGATGTCACGACTGACGAAAAGGAATTGTCACTTAAGTTTTGGTGTATCGCACGTAACAGAAATTTGCCCTTTCCATGCAAAACTTTAATTATTCTATTTTCTGTTGAAATTCTTGATTCTGACTGGCTGAAACATGTGCAGCAAAAAAATATAATGCACAGGTAGTTACAGTCAGTTTTGATTATACAGTAATTCAAAAAGATTTAAATAAATGCACCTCCCCCAAACATTAATATTAACCATTGTAACAGCGACAGTTGCGGAGTCCTCATTCATCTGTGTGATCTCACAGACACCAGCATGTTATACAGCAGGGAGTCGATGGCAATTAACAAGCTCACAAATATGCTCAAAATAATTGCAAATAATCTATCTATCTATAATCTATAAATAATTGCAAAGAGGTAACTAACATGTTACTATGAGCTATTAGATAAATCATTTACATGTTTGATTCAAAGCGCGGACTAGGAGATCCAACATGTCATGTAACTGATGAAAATTCAGTCAAATATTGCGTTGCAAAGAGCAAAACTAATTTTAACTTGTCTTTTACTTAGCATACGACCACAAAATAAGCAGAATAATTAAAAGCTTGTCATGCATTAATGGATTTCAACCCTTTTAATCATATGATCACACCAGTGTGATCAGCCTAGGCTGGTCCTGCAAAATTAATCCCACCTATTTCACCAAAAGTAAATCAACAAATCCAAATATCTTTGGACAGTTTAATGATTCAATTTCACAAATAATTATACAAAATGTTTAAAATATGACGGCGTAAAGAAACATTGTCTGATTCCTTATATTCCTAAACCTTATTTGGCAAAACTCACCATTGGTCTATTGTAATTCCTAGGTAGATCATGTGCTACAGTTTTACAGTGCACTGGATGGGACACACACACACACACGCACCTGCCTATTCTACCCCCCAACAGAAGGTTACCATGATTACACTTATCACAAAGGGTGGACTTCTATTGTTCTCCAGGTCCTTGTTGATGACAGATGCATAATACAAGACATTTGCATTGGCACTCCTGGAAGTTCCATGATGAGGCAGTGGTTACAGCTTCACATCTGTACTGGTGAGGCAAAATACTTTACCAGTGTGCTGCTGAAAATGCATCATGACTCAAAGAAGTATATCAAAGCTCCAGCACCTTATTTACAAAGTAGGTTTCGAAACGTCTAAAATAGCATATAGATTTTATGCACTAAAGTTTAACTGAAAAATATTTTGAGAACAGTTATTGGTAAATATTTTGATGCTAACTTGTACTAGAATCATGCTAACAACAATCCAGTCCATACTAGAATCATGCTAATTCATGCTAGAATCATGCTATAAACATTCTTATCCATGCTAGAATTGATCGATCTATACATTCAAACTGTTTTAATCTATCTATCTATCTATCTATCTATCTATCTATCTATCTATCTATCTATCTATCTATCTATCTATCTATCTATCTATCTATCTATCTATCTATCTATCTGTCTGTCTGTCTGTCTGTCTGTCTGTCTGTCTGTCTGTCTGTCTGTCTATCTATCTATCATCTGTCTGTCTGTCTGTCTGTCTGTCTGTCTGTCTGTCTGTCTGTCTGTCTATCTATCTATCTATCTATCTATCTACACTTTTTCAAACTGTTTTAATCTATCTATCTATCTATCTATCTATCTATCTATCTATCTATCTATCTATCTATCTATCTATCTATCTATCTATCTATCTATCTGTCTGTCTGTCTGTCTGTCTGTCTGTCTGTCTGTCTGTCTGTCTGTCTGTCTGTCTGTCTATCTATCATCTGTCTGTCTGTCTGTCTGTCTGTCTGTCTGTCTGTCTGTCTGTCTGTCTGTCTGTCTGTCTGTCTGTCTGTCTGTCTGTCTGTCTGTCTATCTATCTATCTATCTATCTATCTATCTACACTTTTTCAAACTGTTTTAATCTATCTATCTATCTATCTATCTATCTATCTATCTATCTATCTATCTATCTATCTATCTATCTATCTATCTATCTATCTATCTATCTATCATCTATCTGTCTGTCTGTCTGTCTGTCTGTCTGTCTGTCTGTCTGTCTATCTATCTATCTACACTTTTTCAAACTGTTTTAATCTATCTATCTATCTATCTATCTATCTATCTATCTATCTATCTATCTATCTATCTATCTATCTATCTATCTATCTATCTATCTATCTATCTGTCTGTCTGTCTGTCTGTCTGTCTGTCTGTCTGTCTGTCTGTCTGTCTGTCTGTCTGTCTGTCTATCTATCTATCTATCTATCTATCTACACTTTTTCAAAACTGTTTTAATCTATCTATCTATCTATCTATCTATCTATCTATCTATCTATCTATCTATCTATCTATCTATCTATCTATCTATCTATCTATCTATCTATCAATCAGTCTGTCTGTCTGTCTGTCTGTCTGTCTGTCTGTCTGTCTGTCTGTCTGTCTGTCTGTCTGTCTGTCTGTCTGTCTGTCTGTCTATCATCTGTCTGTCTGTCTGTCTGTCTGTCTGTCTGTCTGTCTGTCTGTCTGTCTGTCTGTCTATCTATCTATCTATCTATCTATCTATCTATCTACACTTTTTCAAACTGTTTTAATCTATCTATCTATCTATCTATCTATCTATCTATCTATCTATCTATCTATCTATCTATCTATCTATCTATCTATCTATCTATCTATCTATCTATCTATCTATCTATCTATCTATCTATCATCTATCTGTCTGTCTGTCTGTCTGTCTGTCTGTCTGTCTGTCTGTCTGTCTGTCTGTCTGTCTGTCTATCTATCTATCTACACTTTTTCAAACTGTTTTAATCTATCTATCTATCTATCTATCTATCTATCTATCTATCTATCTGTCTGTCTGTCTGTCTGTCTGTCTGTCTGTCTGTCTGTCTGTCTGTCTGTCTGTCTGTCTGTCTGTCTGTCTATCTATCTATCTATCTATCTATCTATCTATCTATCTATCTACACTTTTTCAAACTGTTTTAATCTATCTATCTATCTATCTATCTATCTATCTATCTATCTATCTATCTATCTATCTATCTATCTATCTATCTATCTATCTATCTATCTATCTATCTATCAATCTATCTATCTATCTATCTATCTATCTATCTATCTATCTATCTATCTATCTATCTATCTATCTGTCTGTCTGTCTGTCTGTCTGTCTGTCTGTCTGTCTGTCTGTCTGTCTATCTATCTATCTATCTAAACCATTTTCAAAAAAAAAATCTTTTGGATGGAAACCTGGCTATTGTCTCTAGATGTCTTCTCCGAAATGTACTCAAATGTGGCATCAAATTGTAACAGGCCCCACCCAAAACTGCTGACAGTATCTGCCGTATTAGCTTAGCTCCTCCCCTGAGTGAGAAAAAAAATAAGGCTACTAAAGTGATGTTCTTTTTAACTTTTTAAAAACTTTTGTTATTCAGATTAACAGCACATACATCTGTGATGTCGACTGATGTCATTTAAATAAAGCAGATGCTTTTGGCAGTTTCCAATATGTAAATGCACCACCCTCATCTGAAAAAAAGAAGCAGCGACACATTTGGATTTGAAGACACACACACACACCAACAACAACAACAACAACAACAAAGTGTGGGGCATCTTGAGCCAACTTCAGGCACAAGGGGACATCAGAGGCCTATTTTGCATTTTTACCTGTATTATAGTTTTACATACTGTAGATTGCAATGTAGTGACCATTAAATTCACTTTAAAAATTGTTTAAATTATTGATTTAGTTTAGTACTGAATTGTTAATTTCTTAAAACAAATAGAATCTGTCATTTAGCATTTAAGGGCAGCACGTCACTCAGTGGTTAGCACTGTCGCCTTCACAACAAGAAGGTCACTGGTTCAAGTCCCGGCTCGGCCAATTGACATTTCTGTGTGGAGTTGCATGTTCTCCCCGTGTTCACGTGGGTTTCCTCCAGGTGCTCCGGTTTCCCCCACAGTCCAAAGACATGAGGTAAAGGTGAAATGGATTAATTAAATTTCCCTGGTGTAAGAGAGCGTGTGTGAATGAGTGTGTTTCTCAGTACTAGGATGTGGCTAGAAGGGCATCCGCTGCATAAAACCTATGCTGGAATAGTTGGTGGTTCATTCTGCTGTGGCGACCCCTGATAGATAAGGGACCAAGCCGAAGGAAAGTGAATGAATGAATAGCACTGCATTTTCAAATGTGTTTTCAGCTCTTGAGAAAGTTTCTAAAAGTTTGGAATCATATATGTAGTTGGTTTGGTTAGCATATATATTTAGATCGCCCTCCTCTTTTCACTTGGTCTAATTGCAGATGTTATATAACCAGACAACCTTTGCTAGAGTTTTATAGTATACTTAACTTACGCCCACCTATAGGCGCACACATTCCAATATGAAGTGTTCAAATCACTGGAGCTGTGACAAATATGACTTCCCTCCGGATAATTGGCTACATTAGGTTTGTACTAGGGAAACCAAAATGAATTTTTTGATGAACCACCACTGTGCTCAACAGGGCATTGTGGAAAGCAATGAAAAGAACATAAGGAGCTATGTATGTATATAAAAGAAAGTCATAATTGTCTCTCCAGAAAATCTTTTCATGTGGGAATAAACTGTGGGCCACGTGATTAAATCACAAAATGAGGAGGAATTAGCACAACACAAAGGCGTCAGTGGGGATGGAGAAGAAAATGCATTGACGAAAGTGTTCAATACTTTATAATTCACTCCAGTACACCCCTGCTTACTCAGTGGTTACATAATGAAGGTCACGCAATTGTTTAGGTTCCCTTCTACTGTAAAGGTCACTAATGACGGCAGACTGTCTCATTGTCTCAATTTTAGGTTCAGCTCTAGACAAGTGACTACTTAATCGTTTACAGTACATTTTTGGCTAACTCGGTTGATTTTATTTTCAGTCAATATCACAGCAGTCCAACAGATGTACCATAGTTAATAAAAAAATTGATTAGCAATTTGCCTCATGCTTATTAATTGATCTGTTGAGCTAATTTAATCAAGAGGTTTGTAGGTGGACAGAACAACTTGAAAATCAATAAAGTGATCAAGGAAATTAAAGACCTCCACTCAAGTGGACAGGAAGAAGGGAAATCCTGAATTATTCACTCACCCCCATGTTGTTCTAAACTTGTCTGCTGTTCGTTTTTTGAACACTGAATAATCTAATTAAGACAGTGTACAGCTCTAAACACACACTTTTATGCATATGAGCAATATTACACAAGTAGCACTGCTACGAGTGTGATATTGCATTTATACAACTGTTCAACGACATAATCGTGTATATAAAAAGAAAATCAAACATGGAGAGCCTAAAAATCCTTTTGTACGAGGAACTACTTTCAATTCATTTCATCTTTATTTCTATAGCTCTTTTACAATGTAGATTGTGTCAAAGCAGCTTCACATAGAACAGGGGTCACCAAACTTGTTCCTGGAGGGCCGGTGTCCTGCAGACTTTTGCTCCAACTCTAATCAAACACACCTGAACAAGCTAATCAAGGTCTTACTAGGTATACTTGAAACATCCAGGCAGGTGTGTTGAGGCAAGTTGGAGCTAAACCCTGTAGGGACACCGGCCCTCCAGGACCGGGATTGGTGACCCCTGACATAGAAGATTATAGTAAGAAATGGGAAAGAGAATTAATGGAAGAAATTCCAATTGAAAAATGGCTTTCTGCCTGTAAGATACAACATACAATTACCTGTTCGCGGAGGTGGAAAGAATTTGCTTGGAAAAATCTGGTACGTTTTTTTATTACCCCTAAAATTAAAAGCAAACAATTGTCCACACCTCAGACTTGTTGGAGAATATGTGGGAATGTGGATGTAGATCATCTCCACATTTTCTGGACTTGTGCAAAAATATTGCCTTTCTGGAACAAGGTTTTATCGGAAATAGAAAAGATCTTAGGATACAATATACCAAAAGACTTTATTACAAATTTTCTTGGAAACTATGAAGAGGTGGTAGCGAAGGAGGATGTTTACCTTGTAAATATATTAAATGTGGCAAGTAAGAAGAGTATTACCAGATACTGGTATAAGCATGACATCCCCTCTATTGGCGATTGGATAGAAATTGTGAAGGAAATTAGCAATATGGAAGAACTGACATTTATTTTACGACTCAAAATTTCTAAAACAATGGAAGAAATGGAATGATTATTGCATTGTTAACAACTGTTGAATGCATTGAATCTGGAACAAATGAACCCCCCCAATGTTTATTTTATTTTTATTTACTTATTATTATTTTTGTTTTGAATATTATTTCATGTGTAATATGGCAAAATTGTATATTTTTTGAATGTAAAATGTTCTGTTGTAAAAATTTTTTTAAAAAGTTCTCAATAAAAATAAAGTAACAAAAAAGAAGATTATAGTAAATTGAAACAGATTGTAAGTGCATCATAAAGTGCATCATAAATTGCACACAATTTTAATGGTAATGTCCTAATAGTACATTTCTTTAGTTTTTTGTAGACAAAAAAGTCTTACGGTAAGTAACTTTTTTATAGAAAGAGGAATATTACAAAATGTTTGCATTAGAGTCATTTACAGTATTAAAGAGTTGGATTCTTGTGCAAATCATTGACCCAGTGATAAAAACTATTTGCATGTATGACTTGGAAAGTTTTTCCAAAATAGTACAGTAGTTCCAGGTTGCAGTTAGTTTTTAAACAAGTCTAGTTGATGTCATTAAGTTTGGAACTCCTTATATGGCCACTTCTTATGGTAGAGCGTGCACTTAACATGTACACAATCTGCTTGTTAAGTGTGACGTCACACGAAGCAGCTTCCGAGTCCAAGCGCCATATCAAAAAGTATGGGGAGACTCAACAAAGAGTAATAATAAATGTTTACAAAGTGATGTAATACTTTCAGCTTTGTCTGCTGCACATCCATGATGCAAATCTCCTGTTCCACCAAATCCTAAAGGTGCTCTATAGGCAAATTACTGGTTTGTAAACATTTAGGATGCACACGCAGCATGGCTGCAGAAAAAAAACTAGAGGGCTAGCATTTACAGTGAGGGAATGACATCCGATGCAGTACAGAGTTTGTTGTTGTATTAGAGATAAGTTATATTGATTACATATTATATATATTATTACATAATGCTTTCAGTGTATTAAAACAGCTTGTCACTCAGTGATAAGCACAGTTATTTAGCAAAAGTAAGTTAAAGTGAGTGGCGTTCGTCTGACAGGTCCATTTGCGATAGCACCCTCCCAATAGATATTATTGGATAAGACAAAACGGCCAAGCATCCAGCCCAAAATATACAACCATCTCATTGAAACTCCAAGTGATTTTACAAGAGAGAAGTTAAAGGCCTACAAGTCTTTGGATGCCTACAATTTTGTTCTGTGTGGTCATGTGCAAAAAATAATGTTTCATGATTACCAGATTCAAACACTTTGGAAAAGGAAAGACAAGGAAAGAAGACGGAACTGTACAAGGCCTGAGTAATCATCAACAAGCAAAACAACTGCATTCTGACAGCAAACTGCACCTGTGCGGCAGGGTATGTGAACTTACATTATTACATTTTATTAAGCATTCAGTGTCCGCAGTTTAATTCACCATATTTAACTGTTTTTTTCTGAAATCATTGCTGCAATAAAAAACGAGTAATGTGTAAGATTCAGCATAGTGTGAACTTACCTGATATGAAATGAGAACTGCAGAGTCGAGCATTTTTAATTAGGTCCTCACTCCATTCAGTTCTTATGATGGCTTTTAACCAAAGACGTCTGAGGTTGGCATTAAAAGCAGTATGGTGAACAGTAAAAGTTACATTTTCTATTTTTGGACTTAAGATTTTGGCTCATAGCTTTTTAAAAAAAATAATAAAAACAGTACAAAAAAATTAATGTTCACTTTTTATTTGTATTTAGCCTTTACAAACAAGAAATGTAAAATAAACTATCAAATAAATAAAACTCTCAGACTCAGCTTATATATATATATTATTTAATTATATATATATGAGCTGAGGGTTCTATCTGTCTATTTATATTTGTGTATAATTACCTAATTAAAGGTTTAACATAAAATATTTCTTATATATTTTATACAGCCTATTTATATTATTTTATATAACACATTTTCATTATTTAACAGATTTAATACCTCTATTAATCACATCTTTTCTATTTCATCAGCTTTGCAATAACCTGATTTCTGATAAATATGTTTGTGAATGTTATTTTGTACGTTTGGCGAGTGCTATATGCCAGCATGCAGCGAGTTTATGTGTATAATGTGAGTGTTAATTTGGGTGTTTATGCAAGGATCGATTATATGCAAGGATCGAGTTTATATGTACGTGCGTGTGTGTGTGTGTATGTGAGTGTATGCATGCATCAAGTTTATAAGTACAGTATATGCGCAAGTTTCATACATGTTTTGAACATTCAATAGTATAGGTGTATATGCACGTCACATGCTTTATGTATGTGCTGATAAGCGAAGTTTGATTTCAATCCTACACGGCGCCTCATAGCATCTGTGTTTGCTTCATTGCCTTCTCTTTTGACATCGCTAGTTTCGGTGTCGGGGAAGTTGGCTTAAACTTTTATAATGCCTCATCTTCTCACTCTCAGTATGTTTTATTGGGTGAAACAGATTTGATGTGTTCCCGCTGCTAGTCGCCACCACTCTCCTGCACATTTTGCAGAGCACCGAAACTATACGTTTATCAGAACTTAAAAAAAGCCAAACCACTTCCACACCACTGCATTACTCTTTCCTCTCTTATCAACTATTTCATCTGCATTCTTACTTGTGGACGCTTGTTCATTCATTTCTGTATTCAGGGCACTTATTTTGTAGCTAATACTTTCTGCGATGATCACGGAACTTAACCAACTGCTGAGCGCTGGTAGCGCATGTCTGTGATGTACGTCATCACGCAAGTGACATCACGCTCTTTCTGACGGCTGAGCACTGAACGTCATTCAGCGACAAATGATAATATATAAGATATTATACATATAATATATGTATGTATGTATATATATATATATATATATATATATATATATATATATATATATATATATATATATATATATATATATATATATATATATATATATATATATATATATATACAGCATATGCAAACTTATATCGAAATACCGGAAATGGGTTTAAAACTCATATCACCGTTATTGAAAAAAAAAATCTACCGCGATATATATTGATATCGAATTATTGTCCAGGTAGTGAGAGCAAAAGGGACTTATCAACTCACAATGCCCACAATCTCTGCAGGTGCCAGGGCTCGAACCTGCAACCTTTCGATCACAATTCCAACTGTCTAAACATTAGGCCATTTGTTTTTTGTTTTTTTTTGTTTTTTAGTTTTTAGAAGTTGACCTTGTTCATTCATAGTTTATTTAACACCTACAGACACCCTTGCATGTTTTTTTCTAAAGTGATCATTATTTAATATGTATCATTTTTATATTTCCATGATGACATATTTGGTTTATCACATGACACAATTCAGCCTCATGTGCTGCAGTTGAAAAAAAAAATAGAGCTGGATTTACAACATGTCAATTCATCAACTTCCCCCAAGGTATATGAGATTAAGTGGCAAATTAACTGGGAGAAGAATAGAGTAAGTGTTATAAAGTTTACCTAAACTGTTTATCTGTAGTGAATAACACATATCAATTATATTTCATTTTCGACTAAAATCATTGTATATTTTACAAATCACAAATATTTTATTTTCCTTCTACACGTGTTTATTCAAATGTCTGCAACACAAAACAATTGCTATTTCATAGAAAATACTGGTAAGTTTTGATCTTTGACAAGCAATGGGCATGTCTTTCTCTTAATCTGCTGTTAACTCATTAGCTCCGCCCACAGCACGCCCCCAGGCACTCAGGTTTATCTGGAGAGAATCTCAAAACTGCATCTCGCTCATATAATTATAAAAAACTAAAGGCTTGTAGGAGAAAAGACGGATGATTCTTATTATTATAAGAATAATATGGACAAAATGAGCCTGATACTCCACTTTAAACTCGTCAGCCCCCAGTCTGAAAGCTGCTTGGTGTAAAGTGAAGAAACAACTTGAACCCAAACTAAATTAAGGAATGTTTTTCTTACAACAGTACATGTGATTGCATCATAAGTCATGATATAAGTCATTGCATTCAGAAATTCCTGTCATTCATTTTTTAAATATTACCTTTCTTTCAGTAGATGTTTGTGAATGTAAAAGGTATCTTAAGTTTAAAAATAAAAATTGCACAACAAATAAACATCAGCAATTTCCTAAATCTACGTAGATTCATAAATGTTCAAAGAGTAATGTCAGCCTATGGACTTCATTGGCTTCATTAGCAAACATCATTTACTTCAAAATTCAGATATAATTCTTAAACTCAGATGTAGCAATGAGCATTTTGTTTCTGATGTACACTGTAGGTAGTAAACCAATTATGAGAGACTGAGCCATCTGACCAATCAGAGCAAGCTTTTGGAAAGTAGGGTTTAGAAATTTTGACTTAATCTTTAAACCAGGATTGCCCAAACTTTTTTTTATAAAGAGCCAAAAACCAAACTTTATTGAGGCTAGTGAGCTGGAGTTAAATATAGTTGCCATGGGTAATTTCCTAATTTATTTAATAATATGTCAAATTAACCAGAAAACATTGCTTTATATTAACTAATACAGCATTTTTTTTACATTTTATAATGAACATATTTATTCATTCATTCATTCATTTTTTTTTACGCCTTAGTCCCTTTATTATTTCAGGGTTGCCACAGCGGAATGAACCGCCAATTTATCCAGCACTTTTTTTTACGCAGCGGATGCCCTTCCAGCTGCAACCCATCTCTGGGAAACATCCATACACACTCATTCACACTCATACACTACGGACAATTTAGCCTACCCAATTCACCTGTATCGCATGTCTTTGGACTGTGGGGGTAACCGGAGCACCCGGAGGAAACCCATGCGAACGCAGGGAGCACATGCAAACTCCACACAGAAACGCCTTCTGATTCAGCGGAGGCTCGAACCAGTGACCTTCTTGCTGTGAGGCGACAGCACTACCTACTGCGCCACCTAATGAACATATTACATGCAGTAAAAACAAAAACAATCTCATTTATAACAAAATGGAGTTACACTTGTTTTTGCCTTGATTTGCTCTCCAATTTCTTCTGTATAGTCATCTTTCCGTCGACAGACATTATTTACATTTTTTTTTTAAATCTGACTCATTTACAACATTTAATTGAAACATGCTTTTTTTGGTAACTCAGCAATAAAACAAACAAAAAAAAGTTACGTCAAATTATAAACGACAATCACTTTTAAAGGCATTTGCCCCATTATTCTCACTCTTTTCTCAGATGGGATGGTGGGCCAAATCAAGGATTACAATTGGCCGACTTTGGCCCGCGGGCCCTACTTTGGGCATCTCTGATTTAAACTAATCATATGAGACTCTTTGAGAAGTGGAAAACTGTAAAGTATAAACAGTGCTCAGCACATATAAGTACAACCCTCACAAATCTCTCACTTAAATTAATATTTTCTAAGCTTTACAATACTATATTTGTGCATATATATTAGTTTAGTCAGTACTGAACCCAAATCTGGAGATAATTGAACACTTATGATAACGGTTCAAAATTAGTACACCCAAATTTATATGCTAGGGAAAAATTGATTCATTCATTTTTTTTTCGGCTTAGTCCGTTTATTAATCTGAGGTCACCACAGCGGAATGAACCACCAACTTATCCAACATATGATTTACGCAGCGGATGCCCTTCCAGCTGCAACCCATCACTGGGAAACACTCTCATACACTCTCATTCACACATATACACCATGGACAATTTTAGCCTACCCAATTCACCTACAGAGCATGTCTTTGGAATTGTGGGGGAAACCGGAGCACCCGGAGGAAACCCACGCGAACGAGGGGAGAACATGCAAACTCCACAAAGAAACGCCAACTGACCCAGCCAAGACTTGAACCAGCGACCTTCTTGCTGTTAGGCGAACGTGCTATCCACTGCGCCACCACATTGCCGCTAGGGAAAAATATTAAATAAAAAATGTAAAAAGAGCAAAATTCAAAAGGAAACAAACATTTTAAAATTTTGTTGAAATTCTTTAGTTTTTAATTTTTTTGCAATATTTTGCTTGAATTTAACTGTATTATCTATTTCTAAAGATGTTCGATGACTAAAATATTATTTTAATAAATGTATCTGTTTAATAAATCTGTTTTGTTCAAATGCACCAAAATATATGACCGATATTCATTGAGAAATTGATACAAATATTCATTTTCAAATTGGGGTGTTTGATTGATTTCAATCTATATAAACCTATTTTAGAAATAAGTAGTCGTCAAAGAAAGAAAGAAAGAAAGAAAGAAAGAAAGAAAGAAAGAAAGAAAGAAAGAAAGAAAGAAAGAAAGAAAGAAAGAAAGAAAGAAAGAAATGGCTCCTAAATAACAGCTCACACACAATTTAAATTCATCTAGTTTCATGTCTTTTCAAACCTGATGATCACAACACTAGATATTTTGAGTGCCAAATATTATTGATCTATTTATATTATGTAATTTCTGGAACACAAGAATATTTGTTTATTTTATTTATTTTTTGGATGAATGAAAAGGGTGATGAGAATGTAAAGAGGCACTAAGACCCAGAGGACAGCATCCTCTCTCAAACTAGAAGATCATGGTTATCAAAGCTGCAACTTTTGCATCAGAGCCCTATAAAAAGCAAGGACCCTGCGACCGCCTATCAGTGAAACCTATGAAAAATTGCTGCTGCTTGAAGGCAAAGTATCTACCTTTTAAAGATGAGCCGTTTGTGGACCTGAAGCAGGAGGATCTCACTGAGGAGGGTCGCAGGGATGTTCTCACACAACTTCAGGGATGTTTTATTTTGTGCAGTTTGTCAACTGTTTTATTCGAAGCTGATTTTTATTTTGCTTGAAGATCCAAGTTTGAGTGTTAGAATGAAACAGAAAGATTTCTATGCAAGTCACAGAACAGAAGCGTCCCCGAGCGTCTGTCCGCAGCTGATGCTGGAGCTGAAGGAAATCATGAAGCGAAGAAAATACTGCTTTATCTTCAAAATATGAAAACGCATGTGTTCTTCTGGGATGGAGCGCAGCGGTTATTTCAAGCCGACACCTGCCCATTTCGAGGTCTTGAACAGCTCGACCGTCACCAATGTGACTTTGACACCTAAAACGGACGAAAAGCAAGAAAGTTTCGCTTTCCAAGTCACCTTGTCGTCAGTTCTGGGTCTCATCACTCTCGCAACAATATTAAGCAATGCGTTTGTCATCGCCACCATTTCCCAGTCCAGAAAGCTCCAGACACCGGCGAACTTTCTAATCGCGTCGCTGGCCGTCACGGACCTTCTGGTGTCGGTGCTCGTTATGCCCATTTGCGTGCTGTACACGGTCACCCGCGAGTGGACCCTCGGCCAGGTCATCTGCGACATCTGGCTGTCCTCAGACATAACCTGTTGCACCGCGTCCATACTTCACCTCTGCGTAATCGCCTTGGATCGATACTGGGCAATAACGGACGCGGTCGAGTACGCCAAAAAACGCACCCAGGCGCGCGCCGCGGGGATGGTGGCGACCGCCTGGATCATCGCCATCTCCATCTCCCTGCCGCCTTTCTTCTGGCGACAGGTGAAGGCAGGGGAGCTGACCACCTGCTCGGTCAACACGGACCACATCTTCTACACCATCTACTCCACTTTTGGGGCTTTCTACATCCCTACGCTGCTGCTCATCGCCCTGTACGGGCGGATTTACGTGGAAGCGAGGAAGCGCATTTTGAAGCAGTCGCCCAAAAAACCGGGCAAAAGACTCACTTCGGCACATCTAAACACAAATTCACCCGCTTCGGTGGCTTCGACTTCTCCTTTGCATTGTGGAAGGCATGACCTTTGCTCGGACAGCGGGTCTCTGGGCAGTGACAATCAAATTAGAGTAACTGTGTCCGATTCACTTTTGGAGAAAAAGAGAATATCGGCTGCGCGCGAGAGGAAAGCCACCAAAACCCTTGGCATTATATTAGGAGCTTATATTGTGTGCTGGCTGCCGTTTTTCATTTACACACTGTTGGTTCCCCTCTGTTCGTCCTGCTTTTCTCCAGAACTCTTTGACTTTTTCACTTGGCTTGGCTACGTCAACTCACTCATCAATCCAATAATATACACTATGTCTAATGATGACTTTAAAAAGGCTTTTCATAAACTCATAAGTTTTAGATGTTGCAGACGATAGGAAAAATAAGTAGCCCATAAGGGATAATGATCAGTCAGTCTATCATTATCGCAACTGATATCACGGCGCTGTTGAATGCTTGATTCTGATTGGCTGACAGACGTCCATCTAAGGTGTTGATTGTTGCTCTGTACCTGCAGGGCTATGAAGCAGTTCCAGCTCATTAGAGTCCCGTATCACTTCGCCACATTAATTCATGGACAGAGCAAAAAAAGGAAACCAATGATATAAATGACAGACGACTGGATAAAATTATTTACATCTTTTCCACACTAATTAATCTAATAGCTGCATTGCTTGTAATTATGCTGTTGCCTATTAACACTGAGAGCCGCAGCAGACGCAGGTAATCACGCACATACACACACACACGCACGCACACACCCGCGCGCGCGCTCCCGCCCTCTCTTGTTCTCTGTCACAGGCACACACACACACACACACACCCTTGGTCACAGCAATAACTGCTTAGAAACACCCCGAGTCTGTTACTAGTACAAAAAGTGACACTTTCGAATTGCTAACGATGGCTTGGTTAGTTTCTAATCAGGAAATTAAAAAAAAATAATCCAGGAATAAACACATAGGAGGCTGAGAAAAATGCTAATTTTAGGGGAGAAATATTCAGATGGCATTTAGAGGTTTTATATACTTCATATATATATATATATATATATATATATATATATATATATATATATATATATATATATATATATATATATATGTTTGTATGTATGAAGAGTTTAGATGCAAAAACCTCTGAATGCCGCTTGATATTTTCTCCTAAAATTAGCATTTTTCTCAGCCTCCTATGTTTATGTTAAGTTATTTTACTTTAAAAGCAATAAAAAGAACTTATTCGTCATTATAAAAGTAAAATTTCTGAGCATACATACAAGACTTGGAGAAAAAATGCTAATTTTAGAAGAAAATATCAAGCAACATTTTGAGGTTTTTGGATCTAAACTCTTCATATATATATATATATATATATATATATATATATATATATATATATATATATATAGGGAGAAAAAAATGATTATTTTTATGGGACATTCACAAACAGAGTAAATTATTAAGTGTAAAACAACATTGTGACTGCACATTACACATTACTAATGATTTTATCAAGTAAATGGTCCCCTTACACACATTAATCTAGGTTTTACAATGCAAATTAAACCAAGCTAACAACAATTCTAACCGATTTTAAAGTAAAACTGTCGCTACACATAATGAATTCATCAACAAACAAAAAAGCATGGTTACACTTTTACTATTAAAAAAAACTATTAAAGTAAGTGTGTGCAGTCTTTTTTCCCCTGAAGAGGTTACATTAGCATAGAATTTACGTCTTACAAATCATACTTTATCTTGATCCTAAGCCTAGATAAAGTGACTATACATCATTTCGTACACAGCTACTTCAATAAATGACCAAGCAAATATTTAAATAAATAAAGGCATAATGAAGTTATTATTTGAGCTAGAAGAACAACGGTCATTCTGACTGAGCAATCAGAATCAAGTATTCCAGAGATCCGTGTCATAAACTTGATGTGAGCCTGGTTGGGCAAAGCAGATGCAGGCTACTCCTTCAAAACAGAACAAGTACAATAACTTTGAAGTCTGTTATAGTGCTTTGACAGCTTGAGGTCAACCAGTCGCTAATGAATAATGCAACAAAAAAAAGTGTAAAAAAAAAAAGCTTCATTGTCTTTATTCCTAATCAAATGTGCAATTAAATTGCTCCTATGTGATCACTGCCTATAGCTGCTGACTGATCCTAAACTTAATAAATAAGTTGGGTAATCCATTTTCTCGTGCTCCCATCCAGTACACGTCTTTCTTCCTGTCTTCTGGTTGAATAAGCAGTATGAGTTACTTACAAAAGTGCATGCTTACCTCACGCTTAAATAATGAAAACAGGCCTATTAATGAGAGATCCATGTACCTAAATCTATTATTAATATCACTCTCCTTGTCCATGTTCTTGAAATGTGGATGTTGGCGAGATATCATCGTTTCCACTCACTGAGCATTGCGAAATAAGACCAGCAAGTGGTGGGAATATATACACTGAGGTCAAGTGCTCACTGTACAAACAACCGAGTTCAAGAGCATCAGAGTTAAACTGACCAACCCAAGTGAATTGAGACCTACTTCTAACCCAAATTGATTCACCTTCTGCTCATAAGTCATATTATCTGTCACTTGGCAGCGTGAGAGATCACAGAGTAACTGAGAATGACACGTCTACCGCAGGAGGTGAGTAATGCGTCAAAGACGCATCAGAAAAGGGCTGAGGGAGAGATATCGACCCATCAAGCCCATATGGAGGTGACAGGGAAGGATCACTGCAAAGCTGTAGCGTTGTGTGAAAAGGCACGTTTGATATTTCCCAGAATTCAGTTTTTTCCACCCCTACAATAAGCCCATGTTTCCTTCAACCCTGCTTTTTCAGTGTAGTCGTGGTGGATATTGATTTGGTTATCATGCTGTAAAAACCTCCTACAGCAGCCACTGAAATTGGGGACATTTTTAAGCAGGGGGCCAATGAACTAGAAACTGACATGGATATCAACATGCTGATGTTTTCGCTGGGATTTGGACTTCCAGATTGAAGACCCTTTTAATGTCTGCGAATCTGATGCGAGGTCTAATTTTATACCATTACAGCTTGAATGCTTAATGCCATGCAAACACCCGCAATAAGTGTAAGCAGTCTCGTCAGAAGCGTTTAACAGTGAATCACAAACGAGCTCTCAGTAAGCCATGGAAGCCAAGCAAGCAATGTGATGACATTAAAAAAAAGTTTGTTGTTTTTGGAGTATGCTGATTAATCTGTCTTTTATCATGAGTAGTATTAGTATAAAACGACATGGGCAGGCTTGAAGGAGCCATTAATTATTTGTTTATTGGATTAATTAATTTGAATTTAATCTCTTGTCTTTGCCTTTTATCTTTTCTTCAGAGCCCATTAAAGTAGAAGGTTTAATACTATGCAAAATAAACCTTGCATTTTTTTTGTCGTTGTTAATGAATGTTTTTTGTTCTCTTCTTGTTCATTTTTATATATAAATATACATAATTAAAATTGAAATATTTAATTATAGCACATGACTCATCTCAAATAAAGTTTATCAATTTTTTTTGTTCTCCTTATCCTTAATGTCCTCTAGGGATAGAACATTAATCACAAGCAAACACTGAAGCGCTCATTTGCAGGCATATGATGACCACTTGTCTTTGATAACATATGACCTTGATATAATCAACATACAAATCATTCTGCCATATATTACACACGTGGCCTGCATACAGTCTGTCATGTGTATGATGAAACTAACCCATGTTAATTGCTGAAAACAGTCATTAATCATTAATGTGTTTTAGAGTTGTTGGATAATGACCTTCATATTCCTGTTTACTCTTAAACTGTATGTCGGGTATTTCACCAACATTTCTTTTACAATCAAGATGCTCTGTGATGATGTTTTACCTTAAAGGAACACTCCAATTTTTTTGAATATAGAATTATATATAAAGTTAAGCAGTTGAGTTATACCATTTTACAATCCATTCAACCAATCTCCAGGTATGGTGGAAGCATTTTTAGCTTAGCTTAGCATAAGTCATTGAATCGGATTAGCACCTCACTCAAAAATGACCAAAGAGTTTTGATAATTTGTCTCTTGTGTAGTTTATTGTATACTAGGACAGAGCGAAAACAAAAGGACTCCCATTCCAGCGTAATAATCAAGGATCTTTGCTGCCGTATCATGGCTGCAGCAGGCGGAATGTTCTTGCGAGAACTTGAAAATGCAGCACTAAGCCCTACACTTGCAACATCAATCCGTGTAATATTATATCATATCACCCTCATGTCTTTCCAAATCCTCTAGGACTTTCGTTCATCTTTAGAACACAAATGAAGATATTTTAGATGATTAGTATTTAACAAATTATTCTTTTTTTTTTAACTATGCACAATTACTACCAGTGACATACTGTTATACAGCAGATCACACAATGTCTTTTCAAGAGTTCACACTTAGCTGATGATTGATAATAAAGCGTATTTGGCATGCTGTCCCGAGAGAGAGCCCTGAGCTCAGAATATCTTTGAGCCCAGGGCTCCCTCCCGTTTGAAGGGCGAGAGGAGAGTTTGAGCTCAGGTAGGTCTCGAGAACTTCCCTACTTGTGAACTGCTGAGATAAATTTGACTAAGAGTTGCCTTAGGATGCTATTTTGAAGTAGTCAATTTGTTTATGGTGTATGTCTTTGGGCGGTGGGAGGAAACCGCAAAACCCGTGGAAAACCCACGCGAACACGGGGAGAACATGCAAACTCCGCACAGAAACGCCGACCAGCTCGGAGAGGGCCGAATTAGCGGCGTTCTTGCTGTGAGGCAACAGTGCTAACCACTGGGCCGCCGTGCCACCCTATCAGAGAAGGGGAGGAGTAGGGGTGGAAGGGGGGATTCTTCAAGACGCAGATGACTGGAGTAGGAAGCTCTGGTAATTTATAGTGTGTCAGTATTCGTCTGATTGGTGCAATATGCGGAGCTGATGAGGTACCAGCTGTGTTCAATCATAAGCACGTGATGCTCTCGAAATTAGTTTATAAATAAACCACACAAAGGGTTAGTTCACCCAAAAACATTGTTATTAATTACTCATCCGTGGTAATGAGTAAATATTAATGACAATGAGCAAGTAATGAGTAAGGGTGAGTAATGAATAATAATGTGAAAAATAATGAGTGAACCCTTTAAAGTGATCATATGAATTAGCCAATTTGCAAAAAAATGTAAAATTATTACAACCTAAAGGGCACCTATGATGAAAATCACCATTTGTAAGCTGTTTGGACAGAACTGTGTGTAGGTATTATGTGTCCACAGTCATATTGGGGTGATATAAAGACAATAAGTCTCTTTTTTTCCTCCCATTTTGAGGCCCACTGCAACGTGATGTAGTGCAGTTTCCCCGCCCACTGAATTGATTGACAGCCGCACATGTCTCTGTAGTAACTCATATAATTATATAAACAAGACAGGACCTGCGCAAAGCAACTGGGATTAAAAGATCTATTGAGCTCGTTGTGATCATTAATCATCATCAAATGTGATCAAGAGTGTGTTCTACAAGTTGAAAACGTTTTTAAAACAGTGCATGTTTGTAATGAATTACAGCGATTTTACCATCTTTACTGTGTGTGTTCTCGCTGTGTGCAACGTTATGTGCATGAACTTACGACATTGTGTGTGACTCATTGTGGCAGAAAGGCTTGAATTAACTCCACAACAAATACATCAAATAATCATTGGGAAAGTTCTTATCATAGTATTTCTCACAAACGTTACGTGAGATCTGCTTTCTTCATGTCTGTCACTCTGCTGTTTATCTGATGCAGTCGAGGCGGAGTTCAGTTTGCCTACAGAGCAAACAGGTCTGTGGATGATGCAGTCAATATGGAACTGCATTATGTTCTGCAACACCTAGACAGACCAGGGACCTATGTGAGGATCTTGTTTGTTGACTTCAGCTCGGCTTTTAACACTTTCATCCCAAAACTTCTCCTGCCCAAATGAACTCAGCTCTCCGTAACTCCCACCTCTGTCTGTCAGTGGATCAACAGCTTCCTAACGGACAGGCAGCAGCTGGTGAAGCTGGGAAAATTCTCATCCAGTACCCACACAATCAGCACTGGCACCCCCCAGGGGTGTGTCCTCTCCCCACTGCTCTTCTCCCTGTACACGAATGACTGCACTTCAAAAGACTCCTCTGTCAAGCTCCTGAAATTTGCAGATGACACCACATTTATCGGCCTCATTCAGGACGGTGACGAGTCTGCTTACAGACAGGAGGTTAAGGAGCTGGCTGTCTGGTGCAGTCACAACAACCTGGAGCTCAACACGCTCAAAACAGTGGAGATGATAGTGGACTTCAGGAGAAACCCTCCTGCTCTCCCCCCACTGAGCATCATGGACAGCATTGTGGCAGCAGTGTGGCAGCAGTGAGTCATTCAGGTTCCTGGACACCACCATCTCTCAGGACCTGAAGTGGGACACTCACATTGACTCCATTGTCAAAAAAGCTCAACAGAGGCTGTACTTTCTTCGTCAGCTGAGAAAGTTCAACCTCCCTAAGGAGCTGCTGAAACAGTTCTACACCTCCATCATTGAATCAGTCATCTGCACATCAATAACTGTCTGGTTTAGCTCAGCTACCAAATTTGATCTCCGAAGACTACGTCGAATAGTTCGGACTGCTGAGCGAATCATTGGTACAACCCTCCCTACTCTCCAAGAACTGTACTTATCCAGAGCGAGCAGAAGGGCTGCCAAAATCACTCTGGACCGCTCACATCCAGCACACTGCCTCTTTGAACTTTTACCTTCTGGTCGACGCTACAGAGCACTGCGCACCAGAACAGCCCGACACAGAAACAGTTTCTTCCCTCAGGCAATCTATCTCATGAACACTTGATGATAATAATTGTGGAACCAACATCACTACTTGCTATACACTTTTTATACACATATACACTTATTTAACAACACACTTTACATGCCAATTTGCACATAACAGCTGCACATATTATGTTGTATATAGTAATATACCTGTACATACACTTGTCAATTTGTATATTTGCATTCACTACTTTTAAAAATATATTTATTATCTGTTTTTTTAGTCCTGTCTCTGTAATTCTGTTGCACTGTAGAAGCTCTCGTATGTGTGAACATACCTGGCAATAAAGCTCTTTCTGATTCTGATATACATACATATATACATACACACAAACACATATATATATATATATATATATATATATATATATATATATATATATATATATATATATATATATATATATATATATATATATATATATATATATATATATATATATATATATATATATATATATATATATATATACTGTGTTAGTGGCAACTAATGGCCTGGTATTGAACACTGATTATTTTTATATTGTTCTGTGTGGCCCAGGGATCATTTATGTCTGCACACAAAGCCTTTCAAAAACACAAAAGAAGAACCTTTGTTTCTTTTTTATTTAAATGGTTGCAATGTAAACAGTGTGTTCATGCAACACTAAAAGAGAACTTCTGCAGCATGTCAAGGCTGCTCTTTTCCTTAAAATGATGGTAAATGTGGATTATCAGCTTTAAAACAAAGGCTACAAAAAATAACGACTACAAAATGTCCATTCAGCTTGTCCACTGTATTCCAAGTCATCTAACGCCCTACTTTGTATGAGGAATTGACTTAAATAAGAGGCTTAAAATTCACACACAGCGACAAGACACTACAGACAGTATATCTTGTAAGGGTGATATTTTTTACAACTATTACTCTAACAGGAGTAAATGGAGGGAACTGTCTCTGTAAGAACACGTCACTATCTTCAACTACAGCAATAGATCTTGTCTAAACATCAATCATGCATCACGTCTGTTTTGAACATGTATCTAGTGTGTGCGTGTGTATGTATGTGTGTGTGTGCATGCTTGATGTGAACATATTTGCATTATTTATGGTGCATATTTATGGAGACATCCAGAAATAGTTTACAAACCTGTTTGACAGGTTGAACCATTTAAATGATATGAACTGTCAATTCCAGAAGGTTCTAAAGGAGATGATTTGTACAACCATTACCATACATATACACTATCCGGCCACTTTATTAGGTACACCTTACTAGTACTGGGGTGGACCCCCTTTTGCCTTCATGGCATAGATTCAACAAGGTACTGGAACTATTTTGATTTTGGTTCATACTGACATGATAGCATCACACAGTTGCTGCAGATTTGTCGGCTGCACATCCATGATGTGAATCTCCCATTCCACCATATCCCAAGGGTGCTCTATTGGATTGAGTTCTGGTAACCGTGGAGGCCATTTAAGTACAGTGAACTCATTGTCATGTTCAAGAAACCAGTCTGAGATGATTCACGCTTTATGACATGGTGCGTTATCCTGTTGGATAGTGTGCGAAGAAAATATCCCCCACACCATTACCCCACTACCACCAGCCTGAACCATTGATCCAAGGCAGGATGGGTCTATGCTTACATTTTGTTGACGGCAAATTCTGACCATACCATCCACATTTTGCAGCAGAAGTCGAGACTCATCAGATCAGGCAACATTTTCCAATCTTCAATTGTTCAATTTTGGTGAGCCTGTGCGAATTGTAGCATCAGTATCCGGTTCTTAGCTGACGGGAGTGACATTAGTTAAGGTTGGATGTGTTGTGCAGTCAGAAATGCTCTTCTGCATACCTCGGTTGTAACGTGTGGCTATTTGAGTTACTGTTGCCTTTCTATCAGCTCAAACAAGTCTGGCCATTCTCCTCTGACCTCTGGCATCAACAAGGCACTTGTGCCCACAGAACTGCCGCTCACTTGATATTTTCTCTTTTAAGGACCACTCTCTGTAAACCCTAGAGATGGTTGTGTGTGAAAAATCCCAGTTGATCAGTAGTTTCTGAAATATTCAGACCAGCCACCAACAACCATGCCATGTTCAAAGTCATTTAAATCACCTTTCTTGCCCATTCTGATGCTCGGTTTGAACTGTAGCATATTGTCTTGACCATGTCTACGTGTCTAAATGCATTGAGTTGCTGCCATGTGATTGGCTAATTAGAGATTTGCGTTAACGAGCAGTTGGACAGATGTACCTAATAAAGTGGCCGGTGAGCGTATACACAATTACAGTGCATGCAAATTATCAGCTTCCAAAAATCAGCTTCCCTCCTGCTATATTCCATGTACGCTCTGCGATGGCTTTGTGTGAAGAACTGGCCTAAAATCAGTCAACAGTTTGAATTCTCAAACACATTTTTAGTATTCACAATAAGTATCACCATACTATATTTTGTAAAGATTAGATTTTTAGAGTTATTACACTGACTAGATTAAATGGAGGGAACTGTCTTGCTATACTGTATATCTCTTAGTTTGTTTGTTTTTTTTGGCCACACAGCAATGACAGTTATACAAAAATGCGTCATTGAATACATACAGTATCTACTTTTTCCTCATGTATTTGCATGTTCTCGTTATAGAGCCTAGCATGAGACATCCAGATATAGTTATCAGACCTACGTTGCACAGGTTGAACCATTTAAGTGATATGAATGTCACACACAATAGAATATTGTCCTGCCTGCCCTTTTTATAGACTAAACAGTTCACAAGAATTAGACAGGAATTCAATAGGCAGGAAATCATTAACAAATTAAACCAGTTTTTCCACTAAATGAACATAAATTACAAAAAGGTTAGTTTACTTTTTAAATACTCAAAACAAATGCTAACAATAAGTGTAACCATATTTAAAGTATCCTCAGTGTGCAAAGACTGGCAATTTGTTTTTCTTCAAGGAAGATACATTATTGTAATCATGAAGAGGCTTCATAGTGGGAGAAATTGTATATAGACTAATTTGAGTGCATCAGGGATCCGCCGTCAATATGCAGGGTGCTGAAATCACTTTTAGCTTGTTATTATGTGTAATCTGTGTGTATAGAGAGTAGCAGTGTTGAGGGCACATTCTACAAGAGGAGACATTTTTCAGACTGTTAGGCCCTGTTGTGCACCGAATCCTGGAAAATCCTCTGTCCTGTCCTGTCTCTATGTACTCTGGTTGTGTGACCAGTGATCTCTGACTCCTGTTGCATTGTGTGCAACACTGCAGCTTGTGCAGTGTGACGCAGAACCAATGCTTTCAGTTAAAGAACATACTGAAATGCAACAACTGAACTAAATGTTTTTATATAACTAATACCAGACAATTTTTTCTAACACTGAACAGAATTCTATAACAATCCTTACCATAGCTGTCATTCTGACCGTTCTCATAAGGCGTCATATTGTGACGTCACATATTTTCATGCAAAGCCTCTATTAACATATTAAAATTAAGCTTTGAATGTCTGTCGTCATATTTTAGTCATCACCTTAAAAATATGATTTTTTTTGGTAATAAAGTCTGTAGTTAGGCTACTTGACCATCCATAAATGTCCATGCCTTACTTTCAACAATTTTTCTCTGCACTGAATATGCTGTTTTGAAAGACATATCTGAAGTAAAGTTGTTTTTTTTGCCAACAGAAAGTTATGTTTTTGTTAGCAGGAAGTTGCTAGGCAACAGAAGCACACATATTTAAAGTCATGGGGAAAAGCAGCAGACACTGAAAAGCATGGTCAATTGACCGTAATGGTATTTAAAGGTAGAAATACTCAGAGCTCTTTTGTGTTTTGTCATTTTTTTTTTAGAATTGAAGTTTTTTATTGTTTTCTTCTGGTTCATGACAAAATAAATACAAACACATATTACAAATGATCACTTGTGGCCTACAAAATGTAAAGCCAGAATGTATACAGTGGTTACTATATATGTACCAAAGTACAATGTTATTAAAAGAAGAACCTGGTGAGTAATTTTAAATTGTATTACAAGACATCGAAACAAAAGACCAAAAGCCTTCCCACACTGGGATACATTCAGGGACCCCTGCTTTGTCCTTATTATGTAATTTGCAAGAATTAGAAAGAAATGTACACATATTTGGCAAAAGTCAATGTATTATAGATATGCGTGTTTTATTTCAACAAAGTTATTAAATTGCAAAAATTTAAAGCGGTAAAAATGACTGCCTCGATAGTTCTAGTGTTAATACAAAAAAGCGAAATAATATTAAGGGCACATCATATAAACAAGGACTTTACCCTCTTTACCCTCTTTACCTAAAATCCTTTACAAGGATTTTACCCTTGCACTATGTAATTCTGAGACAGCTTTATGCATCAACAAAAAATATTAGGAGTACTATGGTCAACATCCCACTGTTGCAACCCACACTGAAAAAAATTAGTGTTGAATTTAAACAAACAAATTAAGTTTAATAAAATTCTACTTAACTTGTTTGTTTAAATTCAGCCCAAATAAATTGTTTACAGCCACTTAACGTAAAAATATTGAGTAAATCCAAGGAATCATCTCTGAATGATTTTTTTCAGTGCAGGTTCATTTGGAATACAGCTTCAGCCTACATTTTTACAAATCGTAAAATACATTCCTCTGGATACATGTCAGATGACAAATCCACTAGAGGGCGCTGTCTACATTGAGAATCTGAAATACATTACTTAAGGTACATTTTGTTGTGCATTTCAGAAACACGTTCTTGAGAAGGCGGAGCTTGTCATATCACTTAGTAAACCTCTGATTTAAACTCTTCCTTAAAGCAAACCGTTTTACATGCAAATGCAAGCACTGTTTACTTTTAAATTGTTTTTACTTGATTTTACATCGCTTTTATCTCTTTTGTGGAATCGTGCTTCACCAAAATTAAACCCAAGTGCTCTACATCAATTACCTGAGATCAACCAGTTGAGTCAGAGAGTGCTGTTTCCCCAGAGTGGCTGCACAAGCTGAGATGATGACAGCTCTTTCGTGATTGGTCAGAATCACACGACAGTAACCATGTTTGGGGTAATAGAGGGTTTGTACTTACAGATTTGATAAATTACCTGTATGTACTACTGGATACATTGTTCTGCCTTTTTTATGCGGTCTAAAAGATAAAAAATGTGGAAGCTGCTAAATCAAATAAAGAAGGATTAAGCAGGAAATGGTGTGATATTTTGACAAACTGAGTTTAATAAAATTTCACTTGATGAGAAATTATAAGAACCAGGGGCGGACTTAACCAAGTCAAGCGATAAAAGCAGCCGCTTAGGGCCCCGGGAAATTAGGGGCAGCCGACCAATTCCAAGACACCTACAGTATATTAATCATATAGCACTTTTATACACTGTCTATCATATGTTGTAAAATCTCTCTATAACCGTTAAGAACTTAGGATCATTATTATCTTTTCAAAACCGGGGGCCCCCATGAATATGGAAATATTCCTTCCGTACTGCACATGCATGAGGTGTAAGCGCAGTGCTTAAATCAATGACACTGCCAGCCAGTGTTGCCAACTTTGCGACTTTTCAGACCCCTTATGGCCCGTTTCTACTGAGTGGTACGGTACGGTACGGTACGGTACGGTTCGGTACGCTTTTATGGCCGTTTCCACTGTCAAAAGGCGTACCGTACCGAACCGTACCGTACCGTACCACTTTTTCAGCACCCTTTCGAAAGGGTACCAAAGACGAGAAAGGGTACCAAAAGGTGGAGCTAGACACGCAGCTGAACGCTATTGGTTTACAGAGATACGTCATTCACTCACGCAACAAGCCAGAATGAAAACAAAGAAGCCGCCATGTTTTTAATACACAGCCGAGAGAGATTACGGCGTAATTACTAATTATATATATCAAACGAACCTTATCGTCGTCTTGATGAACAGCCACAAAGCCAAAAAGAAGAGCAGATTTTACCCTGTGCCCCGTAGTTTTTTACGAGCCAGTCTGAAGCGTGAGCGGTTTTGCTTGTTTGCTTGCTCTGGCCGCGCATCTATATTTGAAATAACGGTCACACTTTATTTTGATGGTCCGTTAGTTGAATTTAAGATACATTGCAACTAATTCTCAGTAGATTATAAGTAGGTTGTTAGGTTGGGGTTAGGGTTGGGGTTGGGGTTAGGGTTAGTGTAAGTTGACGTGTACTTGCAAAGTTTCTTATAGTCAGTTAAATGTCTGTTGAAGGATTGTTAAATGTCAGTATCAACAGATATTAAGCAGAGAGTCTACTAATACTCAAATGGACCATCAAAATAAAGTGTTACCGAAATAACAAACTTCTTGAGCTGATGATAATAATGTGCGCTTGATTATTGACGTGCTTTTGAAACCCGATCCTGTCAGAAACTGACAAACGCGAGAGTGACGCGCGAAAAAAAGAAGGAGAAGCCGGAAAGAAGGAGCACATTATTTTTTCAGCAAACGTGAACAAACTGCCATGTTTAACTATTATATTCACCTTTTGGACTATTATGAACTCGGAAAGATGGAATTACTCTCTAACAAGAGGCTACACGTGCTGCTGAAGATTAAAGACACATTTAATCATGAGAGGTTTGCACTGACTGGGCTTTTTTCTATTGTTTTGAACCTAAATAAGGACTAAATGTATGCTGTGTGTAGTTTTTTCTGTAATTGGTAACATATCAAAGACTGTAAGGGTCTGTATGTGTTCATATATGTTGCATTTATTTATTTATTTCGCACTGTCAGTGATGTGCAGTTATAATCAACTCATGTTCATAGAAAAGTTAGTAATAAACTTTTATACAGAAGTATGTATGTGTGTAAAGCATCTGTTTTGTGAGAAGTGCTTTTCATATTATATGTGAGCTACCCGTATAGCTTTACTGTAGACATTTTCTCGAGCGAAAATGAGTTGACTGAAACTTTCTGTCGTACACCACGCCCACCAAAAGAGTACCTTTGGTATCCTTTTAGCAGTGGAAACGCAAGCCTGATAAAGGTGACCCGTACTGACCAGAACCGTACCATACTGTAGCAGTCAGTGGAAACAAGCCATTAGCGACTAGCAAATGTTTAAAGGTTACTGGAGATTTTTAGACTTTCGTGTGTCTGTGCTGTACTGTTCCTAACGTTACTCTTCGCAACAAACTGTGGGTGATGCCGTCTGTCTTTCCCCCGCCTCATAGCACTCAGAGTTGGCACAGCGCCACACAGCCGTTTCTCACACCTGCAGCATTGAGAGCAGATCATTCCTCTGCATACCGACGGCAAATGTTTTAGCACCGGGAGCATGAGGTATTTCCCTGGTACAGTCAAACCGATCTGCTTCTCCTCTGTTTTAAATTAACAATTTAAATGAATCATAAATAGGGCAACCCAGTGGCGCAGTAGGTAGTGCTGTTGCCTCACAGCAAGAACGTCGCTGGGTCGCAGGTTCGAACCTCGGCTGGGCTGGGTCAGTTGGCGTTTCTGTGTGGAGTTTGCATGTTCTCCCTGGGTTCGCGTGGGTTTCCTCCGGGTGCTCCAGTTTCCCCCACAGTCCAAAGACATGCAGTACAGGTGAATTGGGTAAGCTAAATTGTCCATAGTGTATGAGTGTGAATGTGTGTGTGGAAGTTCCCAGAGATGGGTTGCGGCTGGAAGGGCATCCGCTGCGTAAAATCGTGCTGGATAAGTTGGCGGTTCATTCCGCTGTGGCGACCCCGCAAGGGACAAAGCCGACAAGAAAATGAATGAATGAATGAATGAATCATAAATAATTTTCTTGCTGTTGTTCACAATCACAGAGATTTTAGTGGCACCAGTCTGCCAGCGATCAGAGTAGAGGCAGGTAGAGTGTGCAAGAGTGAGAATTTTGAGAACATTTGGGGAAAAAAAGTAGAAATACGCCAAACAACGAAACGCAGCTTCATCCGCTATCCTGCTGTCTGGCCGAAACAGCGGTCAGATGATGAGCGCTGTGAGGTTGTAAAGAGATCGAGGGTCTGTTTCAATAACATTTCCCAGTGAAACCCTGCCGATTCACAAACAGCAATTTCTCAATTCATATGCAAAATGGTGAAACGATTAGTTTGATGGATTGTGAATTAAATAGTTTAAATTTATTTTGTGAATTAAATGTTTTTTTATTATTATTATTATTATTATTATTATTATTATTATTATTATTATTATTATAACTATTAAAATCTAATCAGAAAAATGTCTAATTAACTGTAAATTAGGGTGCCCAAACTTGGTCCTGGAGGGTCGGTGTCCTGCAAAGTTTAGTTCCAACCCTAATTTGACACACCTGGGCTGGCTAGTCGAGCTCTTACTAGGCTTTAAACATCTGTGCAGGTGTGTTGAGACAAGTTGGAGCTAAAATCTGCTGGAGTTTGGACACCACTGCTGTACATAGTTTGTGAACTTGTTTTGTTTGTGTGTGTGTGTGTGTGTGTGTGTGTGTGTGTGTGTGTGTGTGTGTGTGTGTGTGTGTGTGTGTGTGTGTGTGTGTGTGTGTGTGTGTGTGTGTGTGTGTGTGTGTGTGTGTGTGTGTGTGTGTGTGTGTGTGTGTGAATTTATTTACAGCTGAAGTCAAAATTCTAAGCCCCCATTTAATTTTTTTAAGAATATTTTCCAAATGATGTTTGACAGAGCAAGGAAATTTTCACAGAATGTTTGATAATATTTTTTTCTTCTGGAGAAAGTCTTATTTGTTTTATTTCGGCTAGAATATAATTTTTTAAAAACCATTTTAAGGTCAAAATTATTAGCCCCTTTAAGCTATATATTTTTTCAATAGTCTACATAACAAACCATCGTTATACAATAACTTGCCTAATTACCCTAACCTGCCTAGTTAACCTAATTAACCTAGTTAAGCCTTTAAATGTCACTTTAAGCTGTATAGAAGTGTAAAATATCTAGTCAAATATTATTTACTGTCATCATGGCAAAGATAAAATAAATCAGTTATTAGAAATGAGTTATTAAAACTATTATGATTAGAAATGTGTTGAAAAAAATCTTCTCTCTGTTAAACAGAAATTGGGGAGAAAAATAAACAGGGGGGCTAATAATTCAGGGGGACTAATAATTCAACTGTATATGGGGCCCTAGCATTTTTGAAAAACTGTACAAAAGCATGCACATCCCACTTAACTGGGTGTTTAGCCAAAAAAAAACGCAACAGGTGCAAAATGTCCATTTTTGGAAAATAAACTGCATGTTAAGTAAGTACTTGTAAATTTGTTAAAAAATGCTAGGGCCCCATACCTCGAATTGCTTAAAGCCCCCAAATCACTAAGTCCGCCCCTGATAAGAACACACATTAATGCTGTCAAATCTCTGGTTCAGTTTGGCCAACCACAAACACCTTTTGTTCCTAAGACTAATTTTTCTCTCATGTGCTTGATTTGTTATTGTTATTTGTTATTAAATGTTTTTTTTTTTTCTTTTGGTCCAACTGATTAGTACAGCCCGAAACATGACAATAATTTATTATTTTTAGCAGCAATAATCAGAAAAATATGCAAGTGTCTTTCATTTCAGTGCCATTGTTTATGCTCTGTGCATCTGCAGTAAAATGGCTGATTGATGACGCATCTTGAAAACATTATTCATTATTCATTTTGACATATCAGAATTATTCACCCTCCTGAATTATTAGCCCGCTTGTATTTCTAAACATAATAGTTTTAATAACTCATTTCTAATAACTGATTTATTTTATCTTTGCCATGACAACAGTAAATAATATTTCACTAGATATTTTTCAAGACACTTCTATACAGCTTAAAGTGACATTTAAAGGCTTAACTGGGTTAATTAGTCAAGTCATTGTATAACAGTGGTTTGTTCTGTAGACAATAAATTTTTTTTTTTTTTTTTAATTCGCTTAAAAGGGGGCTAATAATAAAAAAAAAAAAAAAAAAAAAATTCTAGCTGAAATAAAATATAAAAGACTTTCTGCAGAAGAAAAAATATTACAGGAAATGCTGTGAAAAATTCAGTGAATAAACATCATCTGGGAAATCTTAAAAAAAAAATTTAAGAGGGCGAATAATTCTGACTTCAACAGTATGTGTGTTTTTAACCGTAAAAAAGGTCAAGTTACCATAGTGTGATATTTTGTCACATTTATGGAATAAACCTGGGCAAAATGTGTGGAATAATTAGTACTTAAATAGTATAGGCTTATGTTGAATTGTATCGCTTGGCATATGGTGTATTAAACAGTTACACACAGAGTGTTGAATGAAAGGTGTTTGTGTTGCTTCATGAAATGTCTGAAGCAGCTGTGTATCTGACTAATACTGCATCTAATCCACGTCATCTGTTTTTAAGTACATAAACGCTAGTGTGTCACTGTGGGAAGCAAAAAGAGTCTCCAACTCAAACATAGTCAGGTTTAAATCTCAAGAGATCACATGTCACAAGATCTTATAGCAACATGATGTGAGTGATAAACTATATTTAGTTTGTTTTCTCACACGGAGCTAGAAATCATTTTGGGAGTACTATCTCTTTAAGAACATGTCACTCCGTATATCATACAACCCCAGCTATAGATCACGTCTGTACATCAGTCATGCATCATGATGAATAAATATATGTTTGCCCTTAAGCATATACAGTATGCATGAACAGAGTCGACTTGTGAGTCGACCTTGACTTATGGTGCATAACACAAGACATCAAGATATAGTTCACAAACCTGATATTGGACAGGTTATACAACTCAAGCAATATGAACTGTCACTCAAGGAAGGTTCTGTCCCCATTTCCTGTAGATTCGGGTCTAATTGTGCTTTTAACCCTGTAAAAAAATGCACCAGCACATACACTAAACGCCTAAGCTGATCCTTTGCAAAATACTAGCTTTACGGCTCATTTTCTGCTCACTGAGGTAATATTAATGCCAAAAAGCTTGCTATTTTTCTTCTTCAAATGTCATTCTTTAAGATTGACAGATACAGATGGTTTACTTTGTGGAGCGGCTTATTATCAGCATAATGCTGTTTTATCACTTTATATCTGCAGTGCCTCTGCATTACTCACCTCGGGAGTATACCTTTTTATGAGATTCTACGAATTACCCAGTGGTTCACTAAAATGTAAAGTAGTAAAACAGTGAAATTAGTTTTTTATTTCCTGAAAGACAGAAATTCTATTGCAAAAGGATATTTTTTGTAAAATGAACAGATCTCTCTTTTCATACAACTTTCAAGATCCACATTGAAAGCATTTAATCCATCTTTTGTGTCTGATTTTTACCCCTTTTCTGCCATTTTATGAGGAAAGGGTCTACACAGTATGTATGGGTTTTTATCTGCAATAGAACTAAATAATACAAACTTGAAGAGTTCACGCTTAGCTGACGATTGATTATAAAGCAAGTTTAGCATGCTGTCCCGAGAGAGAGCCCTGGGGTCCGTTCCTCCAGCCTGATCTCACAAGGAAACTTAAGTATTTTACATTTTGTCAGTTTAGTGGCTAATTCGTACGAGTTCAGTCATATAAAAAAAAAATGTACGATTTTAAAAAGGAGGCGTGGCACCTAACCTCACCCCTAACCCCAACCGTCATTGGGTGATGAGCAAATCGTACTAATTTGTACAAATTATTGTACAAATTCATATGAATTAGCCACTAAATAAAAAGTTACGAATTGCCGCGAGATTGCGCTGGTTCTTCGTAGCTCGCTTAGATGATCTAAGATGATTTGGCAGATCCTGGATCTATTAATCTTGATAACTGATCTCTGGCTAATTTGGTTCTTCAAACAAGTTTGCAAGAATGTCTTGATGAATTGATCTGAGATCGCTGCGTGTGTTGTGAAGGACAGATCTATCGATCCTCGAAATCATGATCAGCAATCCAACGATTAGCTGATGGCACAGCAGGGTAATGACATATTCAATTATCCATGTGAGCAATATTATATAAAATTCATAGTAAACGGTTTGTTAAATATGATACGCAATAACTAACACATTTTTTGTGGGCTGCAGACTTTGTGGAGAGTATTTAACAGCTTATTTAGTTTTACAGTTAGAGGTGATTTTCTTTACTACTGTATAGTAGCTCAGGCCTATTTTAATTTCTTAATGAGCATAAGGAATTTAAATTAATTTTGCAACAAAAAAGTATTTTGATATTGGTAAAGGTGTCTGCAACTTTTGCAAAGCATCACATCACCAGGATGTAGCTGTCAAATCATGTGCATGACTGCATAAAATATTACTCCTTTATAAAAAAACAAACAAAAAACAGTTGAATATTGTGCATGTGTATTATCTTACAGAAATTGTACTAAAGCTGGATCAGTACCTTAAAATAGTACGCATTTGCATTTAAAAATCCATATTAATAAATGTCTGTTTGATCCCCTTGGGGAGAACCATCCCGTTTTTGTACTTTTATTTCGAAGTGCAGACTGCATAAGTTTTATTTATATATATTTTTAAACGTATATGTATATATATATAAACTTTTTTAAACTGTTTTACTATTTACCAAGTGTAAATAAGCTATAGGTTACTACTGTAAGAAAATATCAGCATTTGGTACATACTTTCAGTATTACCTTTGCTTGAACTGACCCGATCTAATCCTGTTTATATGAAATACCTGCTCCCAAGCAGGTTTGAGCTACCAGAACTGTTGCTATGACAACAACTCTCGGATGAGTTTTGAAGAAAGAAACGATCCTGGATCATGTCAAATCCAAATCCAGCTAATTGAGTAATCCACGTACGAAGAACAGACCCCTGAGCTCATATGATCATGTAAAGTCTACACAGAAACGACCACTGGCCTGTTCAGGATTTGAACCAGCGACATTCTTGCTGTGAGGAAACAGTGCTAACAGCTGGGCCCCCATGCCACCCTATAAACGGAAAGGTGGAGGAGTAAGGGTGGAAGGGGGGTTCTTCAAGACGAAGATAACTAAAATAAGAAACTCTGGTTATTTAGTGAGTTAGGACACAAACTTATAGTGGGTTTTGTTAAAGCTGTCATTGTGTTATTTTAAATCATTTTGAGCCAGAATCAAAATTTTATTTGTAATTTTGTTGCTCAGTGCTCACGGTGGCTCACTGGTAGTGGTCGCCTCACAGCAAGAAGGTCGCTGGTTCGAGTTCCGGCTGGGCCAGTGGGCATTTCTGTGTGGAGTTTGCATGTTCCCATGTTTGCGTGGATTTCCTCCGGGTGCTCCGGTTTTCCCCACAGTTCAAAGACATGCGCTATAGGTGAATTGAATAAACTAAACTGCTCGTAGTTTGTGTGTGTGAATGAGTGTGTATGGATGTTTCCCAGTACTGGGTTGCAGCTGGTAGGACATCTGCTGTGTAAAAGATATGCTGGATAAATTGACAGTTCAATTCAATTCAATTCAATTCACCTTTATTTGTATAGTGCTTTTACAATGTAGATTGTGTCAAAGCAGCTTCACATAGAAGATTATAGTAAATTGAAACAATTCATTCCGCTGTGGTGACCCCTGATGAATAACGGGACTAAGCCGATGGAAAATTGATGAATGAATGCTCCAGGTTAGGTTTGTCTGGTGTTGTTGCACACTGCGTTCCATTTAAAAAAAAAATAAGGCTTAGGGCATAGGAATGAGTTTGTGTTGGTGTCTCGTGTCAAAATCCAATGACGCTGGTAGTCATGGATGTCTTGGTCTAATCAGTGATCAGTGATGTTTACAGAATGGATTGCTTAGAACCTCACTCGAGACTCCTAAAATAGTACTAGATATAGAGTGAAAACCTCCCAAAAGTGAGCCGTATCAATCCAAAATATGTCATACCATAAAGTACCTGACAAAAGCCTTCTTGTTGATCCCAGCTGTAAGAGCAACAAATAATAACTTGACTTCTAGTTGATCATTTGGAAAAGTGGCAGTAGGTAGATTTTTCTGATGAATTATCTGTTGAACTGCATCCCAATCATCACAAATACTGCATAAGACCTATTGGACCCCTCATGGACCCAAGATTCTCACAGAAATCAGTCAAGTTTGGTAAAGGAAAAATCATGGTTTGGGGTTACATTCAGTATGGGTGTGTGTGGGAGATCTGCAGTGTGGATGGCAACATCAACAGCCTGAGGTATCAAGACATTTGTGGTGCCCATTACATCACAAAGCACAGGAGAGGGCAAATTCTTCACATTAAACCTCCACATCAAAGTTCCTGAAAGCAAAGAATGTCAAGGTGCTCCAGGATTGGCCAGCCCAGTCACCAGACATGAACATTATTGAGCATGTCTAGGGTAAGATGAAGGAGGAGGCATTGAAGATAAATCCAAAAATCTTGATGAACTCTGGGAGTCCTGCAAGAACGCTTTCTTTGCCATTCCAGATGACTTTATTAATAAGTTATTTGAGTCATTGCAGAGATATATGGATGCAGTCCTCCAAGCTCATGGGAGTCATACACAATAATAATTATTTTTCCACTGCACCATGACTTTATATTCTATACTGTACATTATTTCTGTTAAGTGACAAGACTTTTGTCTAAGCAAAGTCAGACCTTACTGTCCTAATTAAATCATTAAAATTCAAGGCATGATCATATTTTATTTGGGTAAAATAAGCGTAATCTAGAGGCCTATGCCTTTCATATAAGCCACTTCTGATACCAAACGTTCAACTAGAAGTCAAGTTATTAATTGTTGTTCCTAAAACTTGGATAGGCAACAAGACTTTTGTCAGGTAGGGTACAGTTGAAAAGCACCTATTGACGTACCATTTCAGACTGCAATGCTTAAATCTCATACGGCTAGCACAAGCATTTTCACTATAAATACAATTGGGTTAAATGTACTTTTAACTACCTCTGTAGGTGGTTTTAAGTGGCCAAACCCAAAACATTCATCACCCACTTGTGACTGGATAAAAATATGCAGCTTACAGCTTTTTTTCTGTTAGCTGAGGTCATTTTAAAATGGCAAAAAGTCATTTTTTTTTCCCAAGTGCCACTGAAAATGACAGCTGCCAGTGTTTACTGCTTGAAGTGGCTTAAAGAGATGAAAATGAAAATGAAAATCTCCCCAACATTTACTCACACTCATGTGATTCTATGCTGGTTCTGAAGAACACTTGAAATTAGCATCCATAGTAGGAACAAAAAGCACAATGGACATCAATGGCTGCTGCTTTGCAACATTCTTTAAAAATATCTTCTTTTGTGTTTCACAAAAGAAGGAAAAACCTCAAACTGGTTTGTAACCAGCAGAGGGTGAGTAAATGTATTAAGTTTTAATTTGTGTGTGGTATATTGTTTTATGGGGTAGTTGTGGCCAAATGGTAAGGGAGTTGAACTTGTAATCGAAAGGTTGCAGGTTTGATTCCCGATCCCAACAGGATTGGGGGATTGAATGAAACTACACCATAACACCTAATTGCTCCCTGGGCACTGGAAGCAATAGCTGCCCACTGCTCCGGGTGCATGCTCTGTGTTTGTGTGCTCTTGGATGGGTCAAAAGCAGAGAACCAATTTTGAGTATGGATAACCATACAGTACATACAATACTCACTTCAATATCAGATTAATTATACAGTATTGTATGCCTTTCTATCATTGTTTAGGCTTACTGTTATTTTAATGAGCCACTAGTTTGTCAAAACATAATATAGTTATGAAAAGCAATACCAAGAGAGTGTATTAGAATACCTTCTTTCATGATGTTTCCTTGCTACTCTTTTATCACACAACTATGGCAGGAGATCAACTTTCAAAAAGAATTGAAAAGGACCAAAAAAGTGTGCACTACATTCTAAGTGATCCGAAGGCCTGCAACAGACAGCAACAGTCAGATTGTGGAAATAAAAACTCCATATTTCTACATACTCTAGGGCAACCTATTGTTTTTAATTAGCAACTGATAATGCAGTGGTGATTCACACTCAACACAAACAGCAATATTCAGTATTCTATTTATTACACTGTAAAAGTATCTGTATTCTGTGATTCATGTTTTCTTTTTTCACTTATCTATGCTTTTGAATAGCTTTATGGAATTTTGATCTTTCCTCCAAAAGCTTTTGATGTTGAAAAGTTAGGAAAGTGAATTTTTTTGGGCATTTTATTAGTTTAAAGTGATATATAATCTGTGTTTGTGTTGTAATAACAGTACAAAACCTGGTGATAAACTGTTATCTCTTTGCAAGACCAGGAGAATGCTTGATTATGATTGGCTGTTAAACATTTTAAGGCAGGGGTGCTCAACCCTGTTCCTAGAGAGCTACCTTCCTGCTGAGTTCAGCTCCAACCCTAATCAAACACAACTAAACCAAATAACAGTAGAATCTGCAGGAGCACTTGGTAATTAAAAGACAGGTGTGTTTGATAAAGGTTGCAGCTAAACTCTGCAGGAAGGTAGATCTCCAGGAAAGGTAGGGTGTGCAATTTTTTTTTAAGATAAACACGCAGCTAAAGTAATTCCAAGAAGATCTGATCCAAAGTTTGAAATGCCTCTTGGGCATGCTATTGCAAGTGCAATATCTTTGAATGGAATTTGACAACAACAATCTCTTAAATATTGTTTCAAAATGTTTGAATAAAATAAATAAATAAATAATTGAAATTCAGGTTGCCCAAGCTAATGCACAAGCACACTGAAAGAGAATGAAATCACAATGCATGGCCACTTCTGGAAGATGTGATCCTGTCGATCAAAATATGAAACAAGAATCAATAACCCAAGACCCAAGAAGGTTTATAACAATGAAGCTGCAGAAACTGTCATAAAAACACATGAATGGACCAAGCCCATCCTCCAGCGAATCCTCAGGCTATAACATTTAATGATTGGCTCCCTTACTAGAAGGTAGGGCTTCCTTTTCAAGGGTGGCCATGTTGAAAATTACATTTTCCTCCATTCAAAATTTATCTGATATATATACACTTTTGCTGCATCTCAATTTACATACAGTACTATTCATCCTACTGTAGCTCAGTTGTCCTTAACTTCCAGGTTGCGGACTGGTACCAGTCCGTGTATCAATTTGTATGAGGCCACACAAGGAATCATGAATTATTTCCTTTTTATTTATTATCTAAGTCTGAACAATCTTTTATTTTGAAAAATCTTTTATTTTGAAAAATAACCGTATTCTCACAGCTACATCTCTGTCAGTTGAGCACCAAAATTTTGCTAGCAAAAAAAGGAAGGACCCACCTGCCATAGAATGGATCTGCAACCCATTTGTCAACAAATCAGGTGAATTTACCATGTCTATGCAAGTAGATCAACTGCTGGAGATTGCAAATGAGAGTTCACATATCACATCTTTCTTGCTTACAAGCTTGTTATTTCCAATGGAGGGATATTGGGATATTACAAAAATTGATATTCCAAAATATTGGGAGCGATGTGTACAAGCAGCGTGATGCGTTTGCACCTTCCAGGTGCACCCAGATGAAAACATCTCAACTGCTGCGAACGCACCGTGAGACAAGAACTGACCGATCAGCTCCATACTTTGTATGGAATATACACATTTCAGTGAACTAATTATCTCAGAGAGAACACCCTAACTCAAAATATCCAAACACAGCAGTGTTTTTTAATTTACTCCATAAATAAAACTTGTATCAGAGTTGCAGCAATGTCATGTCATCCTCTGAGAAAATGATTGATGGCCGCCTATAAATCTACGTATACCCACCACCTTCTCCCGGGCCATGGTAAAACTGTCAAGCGTTGACCGATCTGCAGTGATAAAAAGGTTGGGGACCACTGTCCAAGATAAGCTTTGAAAATAGAATTAGTATGCCATAAACTGTAGTATGTTTAAAAGAGTATGTCAAAGGTTTCTAGATGGTGTACTACTTCTGGTAAAAATTTGAAGTCTAAAATCGTCCATACTCTAATGGCTATAGTATTGCTACATTGCACGTTGGACATGAATTCGATTACAACTACAAACTCGGATGAACGCAGATGCGCAAAATCAACCGTCAAGTAGAGAGACTTCATACTTGTTTGAATGGCTATTAATTAATATTCAGCCAACTGGAAAATATTTAAATTACGTTTTCTGTGTTATGTATCATCTGCAACAACAATGTGAACTTATAAAAAGACTCGTTTGGAAATTAAGTTCTAAATGGATAATTATCCAAAGACCTGAGGATATTTCTCTGCATGAAAGACTTGCGAATGGCAGATTAACCCGCTGCTGCATCTCCAATAAGGTATAGGTAATTAAATATGAAAGAAATGTGGATGTGTCGAGATGATTGACAGGGGATGTAACTAAGCAACATAATGGTCCATAATAGTAGTATATGTCCCAAAGCTTGCATACTCTTCTGTTACACACTCAAAGGTACTTTTAGGACATAGTTCAAGTATGTGAATTGGGAAGAAGCATTTGTCTGAACCAAGTTACAGATCTATATCACTATTATTTTGGTTATTTTTCAGCCTCTTTCTTCAGCTTCACTGCTTTATCGCCACAACCCCCAGCCTACAACCCTCAAAAATCAAATCAAAATAAAAGGCTTTGGATAAGACGTGATTAGATGAAACTAGGCCTACACACAGAAAAGTCTAAGGAAATGTTATTCTCGAATAATTCAGCGGCCCGCCTTCAATTATTCCTTATTAAGCCATTAAGTACACAGTCTTGATTCATCTCATTAATGGCTGGCTTGCTTTATGGCTTTGATGCTTTAACAAAGACTTTTAAACTCTACTTATGCACTCAAAAGATGTGAAGAACTGACCAAAATATCACATAATTGCTTAAAATCCTATTCATATATGTGCAGTTTGCTGGTACTGGCAAAAAAAAGCTCTCTGTTTTTCTCCTTCAAATGCCATTCCTTCAGATACCAATGTTTACATGTAAGTGCAGTGTATTATTATCGCTTCATATCTTTCCTGTTCCTCTGCATTCACCTTATTCATTTCATAATCATGAATATATCTATTATGCATGTTCAAAAACAACACTTTGTGTCAGAAAACATTTAGGCGTTCATCTTACTAATGCTCTCCAGATAATGAGTTTACCACAGGCCATAATCCATTATATTTCTACATGGTCCGTAACAGACAGCAACCATCAGTTCAGTAAATGTCAAGACAAAAAGTCATTAATTTTGATCCAAACACTCGCTCGGATGCAGAGGAAGCTGGCCTCTCTGACAGAGGTCTTCATCTTGACGTCTGACATTCATACGCTTTAGAAAAGAAAGTCTGCTCTGTAACGCGGGCGTCTTTGAAGCGACGCGTCGTGAATGCCACGTTATTCGAGCACTTTTAATGACAATTCCACTTTTAAGCATTCAGTATAGCACGCGTCTTATCTTTCACAAGGATATTTTGACATTTGAAATGGCACAATCTTGTCTCAAAGGAGCAGAGACTTTGCAAATAATGCATTATATAATCTGCGAAAGTCTGGTCTGTTTGCCGTCTCACTGTTCGAAGAGGTTTTAAAGCCACCCCAGTTCTATTAACGAATTAAGTTCGTTTTTTGCAATGTCACTTATTGTGAACACACAATACAGTAAAGGCACGCAAGAGATCAAAGCAGTGTGATGGCGTGGAAAGTCAACATGATGGATAAAATAATGCCTGCTATTCATTTACAAACATTTACATATAAAATGCAGAGGTCATCCTTATAATCACAGCATAATCCCTTCACATTGGCGGTTTGGTGGTGTCAGCGGTTCTGAGTGTGTGTGTGTGTGTGTGTGTGTGTGTGTGTGTGTGTGTGTGTGTGTGTGTGTGTGTGTGTGTGTGTGTGTGTGTGTGTGTGTGTGTGTGTGTGTGTGTGTGTGTGTGTGTGTGTCACTGCAGAGCAAAGAGACTTGACTTTCAACGTGGCTCGCATCAAATGTCAAATGATTGTAGTCTGGGCCATACATTCTGAAAAACAAAGATATTTTTATAAACCTTTATTTATAAAATAATTAAGTATTGTAACATGAATAATTATTATACTATACATATACATATAAATAATTATTAACAATTTTATAATAATATATTTTAAACTCCATTTAACATTCTTAAATAAATAAAAATATTAGCAATCCTGTGAAATTGTTATTCTTTTTTAACTATTTCGCAAGTATTATTTTTAAAATCTCATTTTAATAATTCACTACTAATAACTAAGTTTAAAATAAGTTTTAGTAACAACATAAAATAACTTCTAGTTAATCATTTGGTATCAGAAGGGGTTTATATGAAAGGCAAAAGCCTCTAGATTACGCTTATTTTACCAAAATAAAATGATCATGCCTTGATTTTTAATGATTTAATTAGGACAGTAAGGTCTGACCTTGCTTAGACAAAAGTCTTGTCACTTAACAGAAATAACGTACAGTGTAGAAAATAAAGTCATGGTGCAGTGGGAAAAGAATTAATATTGTGTATGACTCCCATGAGCTTGGAGGACTGCATCCATACATCTCTGCAATGACTTAAATAACTTATTAATAAAGTCATCTGGAATGGCAAAGAAAGTATTCTTGCAGGACTCCCAGAGTTCATCAAGATTCTTTGGATTCATCTTCAATGCCTCCTCCATCTTACCCCAGACATGCTTAATAATGTTCATGTCTGGTGACTGGGCTGGCCAATCCTGGAGCACCTTGACCTTTTTTGCTTTCAGGAACTTTGATGTGGAGGCTGAAGTATGGAAAGGAGCGCTATCCTGCTGAAGAATTTGCCCTCTCCTGTGGTTCATAATGTAATGGGCAACACAAATGTCTTGATACCTCAGGCTGTTGATGTTGCCATACAGATTTCTCACACACCCCCATACTGAATGTAATCCCAAACCATGATTTTTCCCAAACTTGACTGATTTCTGTGAGAATCGTGCATCCATGCGGGTTCCAATAGGTCTCCTTCAGTATTTGTGATGATTGGGATGCAGTTCAACAGAAGATTCATCAGTAAAATCGACCTTCTGCCACTTTTCCAAATGATCAACCAGAAGTCAAGTTACTATTTGTTGCACTTACAGCTGGGATTAACGACAATACTTTCGTCAGGTAGTGTAGATAGTATTAGTTTTTTTAGTTATTTTATACTAGAATTCAGTTTAAAATGTAATTTTAGAAGCTTAACTAGGTGAATAATTAAAATTAATATTTTAAAATAATTTCTTAAACTAATAACACTGAACTTTTCCCGTTTCACTTTTATATCTAAATGTATTTTAACCCTTTAATATGCTTTCAAATCACTTTTGTAAATTTAATTATGACACAGACACTGAAATTGTCTGATTTTGAATGATTTGTGACTCATTTCTACATGATTATATCTGAAATGTATTTTACATGTAATGAAATCCAACAGTAATGACATAGCATTACATAAGATATGACAAATGGGATGAATTTTAAATGCACGTTTTAGCTGTCATCAAAGTAAACAAAGCCCAGCTCAACTATCAATTTCTGCTCTAATTTATAAGAAAAATGCTTGCCTTTTTTCCAACAGGATCACAGAGCTATGAAATTCAAATGCTTACGCTTCCATTGTAGAGTAGAAAAAAAACAGAAAGTCCCCTAATGCATCTCAATAATTGTAAGTGCTTCTCCGAATCATGTCCATGGGGATATTGCGTTTTCTCTGATCAGGACAAATTACTGTGGCATTCATGGATTCAACCACATATAATTTCTCACAGATTTGAAGCATGCTCCTTTTAGGTAAGCTGTTCTCCCTGAGTAAGCAAGCAGTATCAGGGGAAATATGCTCTTCCATTAAACATACAATGCGTAGTATTTTCAGTGCAGATATGCTACAACGTAACCAGCAAACTAGTCTAAGCACTGCTACTTTGAAAGGACTGACTCTCATGCAGGGGTGTAAAGTACCAGAGTAATTGCACTTCATTTCTGTGCTTTTACATTAAGGCATTTAGCAGGCGCTCTTATGCAGAGCGACTTGCAAAAGTGCTTTAGCATCGCATATGAGACCATTGCGATCAACAGATGGCAAGCGAGCAATTTGGAACGCTATCAGCAAGATAAGAAGTGCTTCCTGGACAAATAAACAAGCGCTATTAGAACAAATATCCTGCATGTATTATTTGAGGGAATTTATACTTTAACCATGTAGGGGGAAGATCATTTTACTCCCTACGATTTTATCTAGACATCAAAAGTAGATGGTACATATTTTACCCCATATTTTACATCTATCTCTAGATAATTATTAAAAATATTACAGTTTTAAAACTTAAAATCAACCTTATTTAGTATGGATGTATTAAATTAATAATAATGGACATTAATAATGTGTCTAAACTTTATATTTGAAATAAATGGAATTAATTTAAACTTTCCAATCATAAAATAGTTACTTCATGCACAAAGGAATTATTTTTTTTAAAGGGGACCTATCATGCAAAAATCACTTTTATAAGGGGTTTAAACACAGTTATGTGGTGACAGTCTGTAAATATAACCAGCTTCTAACAGTAAAAATGTATTAATTACATTTTTTTGTAATCACACTTCATAAAAATGCTTTGATTGACATTCTCCCTTTGTATGATGTCATCAGATGGGGAAAGTCCCGCTCATTAGTAACAATATGTCCCTCATTGGCATAGAATGTTAGTCTTGTTTTTGAATCAGCCACTATGCTAACACATTGGTATATGTAGCTCCACCCTCTTTCAAACAATCTCATTTGAATTTAAAGCAACAGTCACTAAAATGGCATAATTTGGATCAAAGCCTATAAAGTGCAGTTTCAACGAGTTTTAAAACATTATTTGTGTGGTATTTTGAGCTGAAACCTCACATATACACTCTAGGGACATCAGAGACTTATTTTACACCTTGTAACAATAATTACTTTAATTCAGGGGTCTCAAACTCAAATTGGTGGGAGGCCATTTCAGCAACTGTCAATTCATAGGAGGGCATTTTTAATATTCAAGCACAAGAAAAAAGTGGAAACCTGACATGACTGATGCATCTTAGGACAACAAACATGACGTTTATTTTTCAAGCATTACTGTACCTGTCATCAGTGATAATGCAAATCAGCACGTTTATCGTGTCACACATCAGCTGCTGAAATATCTGTGGTTGTTGTGTGTATGGCCAAGCGTTAGACAGACACTCAGTCATTCTTCCACAGACTATATGCAGTCAAAACTCCAGCTTTTTGTTTCTTGTTGTACATATTGAAGGGATAGTTTAAATTGCTACGAAAACACTACAAATAATAGGCATAATTATTATTATTCTGTCCCAAACAATTGTAGTGCCACAATAGCTTAAGAACAGCAGAAAGCAGTTTGGGTAAATTAAGTGATTTTACTGGCAATTGTTCTTCTCGATATGTTTCTGTTACGATTGACTGGGTGGATGGAGGCAAAAAATGTCACAGAAGCCGTTGGTGAAAGTGAAGTGTGAATTATTTGACACAAAATGAAGAAGAAAAAAAATCCAGCAAAAGGTGAAAGTGACAAAATAACAATAAAGAAAAACAAACTATACAATATTTACAAAGTATTTACAGGCTTGTTCAGCTAAATCAGGGTTATGACCTGAACTAAATCTGTTAATAATGAATCTCTCACACAATACAACCATCTCCTACAACTACCCACACAGAGTGAAGTTTTGGGGCCATTTTATATAATTGGCCCCACCCATGGGTTAAACCATTCTGCAGATTGTAGGTTAACATGCAGAATGGTTTAACCCATGAGTTTTTTTCTTTATTGTTATTTTGTCACTTTCACCTTTTTGCTGGATTTTTTTTTCTTCATTTTGTGTCAAATAAATCACACTTCACTTTCACCAACGGCTTCTGTGACACTTTTTGACTCCATCCACCCAGTCAATCGTAACAGTTGGTGTCAGAAGTGGGATGCTGATATGGGCTATTGTTTGACATTGAATTGAGATATATACATAAACATAATGCTAACCTTAGACAATAAAACAACCTATATACATTACACAAACACACACATGCACAATACAGATAACACAACAAAGATCCGTGTATACATATTATTTTGCCGGCAATCGGACCATGTTAAAAAGTGTATTTATTTTATGTATCAGTGCAATGTGATGTGTGTTTGTCAGTCACAGTGTCTTTCCTCAGTTCTACACTGTGACATTTTCTTTCTTTTTTTTTTTGTAAAACTAAAACAAAGAAGGGGGGATTATGTACATATTCACATTTACTTTAACAAATTCAATTACACTAGCAGTACAATTTTACTAATGTACATAGTTTTAATGCAACTCTTAATAAGCATATGAGGAAAATCTATTAAATGAGACCATTTAAAGCAAGAATTATGAAAATTATCATATTTGTTACACCACCAGCATAACGTGTAAGCCATGAGGAAGTGTTTGTACAACAAAATACAAGTGGTATAAAACTGATAATAATTAAACGACCCTTGAATATTTACAAAAATAGAGTTTTAGTAAAAATAGAGCACTTACGGACATATTATAGCATTTAAATCAGCCACAGAATTAAAACACAAGTGTGTTACTCTTGACCGTACACTAAGAGAAAATGAAAGTAAAACTAATCTGAATGCAGTACTTAAATGTCGACTAGGTGGGGGGTCAAAACCACAAGTGGCTAGACGAACTGCACAACAATGACAGTGGTTCAAAAATACAGTTGAAACTAGAAGTTTACATACACTGTATAAAAAGGCACATAACCATTTTTTTTTTTTAAAAAGTCAGATGTTAATGTTTTAGGTAAATTAGGATGATCAAATTTGTTTCTGTTATGCTTAATAGCAGAATAATGAGAAAGATATTTTTTGAGAAATTGTTATAACTTTTCTTGAAAGTCAAGTTTACATACAATAAGATTATTATGCCTCTGAAAAAATCCAGGTGATGGTGTCAAGGTTTTGGAAGTTTCTGATTGGCCAGTTGACAACATTTGAGTTAATTGGAGGCACAACTGTAGAATAGTATTGAGGAAAACCTCAAACACACTGCTTCCTTGTGTGACAACATGGGAAAATCAACAAGCGATAATGAACAAAAAAAAGTCAGATTACAATTTGCTAAATTACATTGGGAAAAAGAATAATTTTTGGAGACATGTGCTGTGGTCTGCTGGAACTAAGATTGAACTGTTTGGCCATAATGACCAGTGTGACATTTGGAGGACAAAGGGGAAAGCTTACAAGCTTAGGAACACCATTCCAACTTTGAAGTATGGGGGCGGCAGCATCATGTTGTGGGGCTGTTTTGCTGCAGGAGAAACTGGTCCACTTCACAGCATAGATGGCATCATGAAGAAAGAACAGTATGTAGAAATACTGAAGCAACATCTCAAGACATCAGCCAGGAAATTGGCCACAAATGGGCCTTCCAAACAGGCCACAGCCATATCACCCTGCAGCCCAAGACCGGTTACTCACTGAAGCTAAGCAGGGCTGAGCCTGGTCAGTACCTGGATGGGAGACCACATGGGAAAACTAGGTTGCTGTTGGAAGTGGTGTTAGAGAGGCCAACAGGGGGCGCTCAACCTCTGGTCTGTGTGAGTCCTAATGCCCCAGTAAAAGTGAAGGGGACACTACACTGTCAGTGGGCGCTGTCTTTCGGATGAGACGTTAAACCGAGGTCCTGACTCTCTGTGGTCATTAAAAATCCCATGGCACTTCTCGTAAAGAGCAGGGGTGTAACCTCGGTGTCCTGGCCAAAGTCCCTCAATCGGCATTTACCCATCATGGCCTCCTAACCATCCCCATCCACTGAATTGGCTCTATCACTGTCTCTTCACTCCACCGATAGCTGGTGTGTGGTGAGCGCACTGGCGCCGTTGTCCTGTGGCTGCCGTCGCATCATTCAAGTGGATGCTACACACTGGTGGTGGTGTGGAGATACCCCCCTCATGATTGTGAAGCGCTTTGGGTGTATGGCCATACACAATAAATGCGCTATATAAATACACATTACATTACATTGAGTAGATGCATTGTCAAATCACAACTGTTTAAACTTAAATGGCAGTGTTCCAATTGTATTTCCATGCGAGCCTGTTATTGTGAGGCATGATTCCAAATAAATGCATGTTGTCTGGATATCACTTTCTCCATAGAAGACCAAGTAGCTGAAACTTGCTATTTCTTTTGTCTGCTATTTAAGGAAGTAATTAACATGTCCAATATGAGTCCCTGAAACAGAAATATCTGATCAACATACATATTGCTGTTTACTTTACACTTGTGTTACCAAGGCAACGGACTGAAATAAATGTATTACATTGTATTACTTTGCAAGTCCTCCTTTATTAACACCACTGTAGAAAATAAAACCAAATCCATGGTGACTGATGCAAATAGGCATGGAACGGAAAGTAAATAGAATAATTCAGCCCAATAGCATTAATGGAAAAGCGATTGAGCAGGAGTGGTGTTTAAATATAGTCTATATTTGAATTATATCTGACAGAAGAGACATATATGTATCTACAGTTGTGTTGTGTAGATTTAACGTATTTGACAACATAGGTAGGAACTAATATTAACCACCAAATTGCCACAGACATATCCCCCTGCATCCCAAGAAAAGTTACCCACTAAAGCTAAACAGGGCTGAGCCTGGTCACTATTTGGATGGGAGACCACATGGAAAAACTAGTCTGCTGTTGGGAGTGGTGTTTCCTGGTGGCCAGCAGGGGGCACTCAACCTGTGGTCCTAATGCCCCAGTACAGTGAAGCGGACATTATACTGTCAGTGAGATGTTAAACCCAGGTCCTGACTCTCTTTGGTCATTACAAATGGCACTTCTTATAAAGAGTAGGGGTGTAACCCCATGATGTCCTGACCAAATTCCCTCCATTGGCCAATCATGGCCTCCCAATCATCCCAATCTACCAAATTGGCTCTATCACTGTCTCTCCACTCCACAAATAGCACTAGCGCTGTTGTCCTGTGGCTGTCGTCGCATCATCCATGTGGCCATCCAAGTCATCCCCCTCCCCTCATTATTGTAAAGTGCTTTGGTTGTATGGTCATACAAGGTAAATGCCTTAAATAATTACACATTACATTACAAGTAAATAGTTACATTATGTTTACTCTAGATGTTCTAGATAGTTCAAGTAGACAAATTAGCTAGGGTTAACATTACTAGAGTTCCATATCGACAACACATGGTAAATTATCATTAATGTTATTATCTCAATGTTCCATTTAAAAAAAAATGTACTAGTGTAAAGAAGTGTAAAATAACTAGTTACTAGTAGTGGTGGTTGGTTGTAATGACAGTAGAAATTGCCCCATCTTTAGACTGTGGAAGGGATGAAGCTATCGGGCGCTTAGTAATTATGCTGCCGACCGATGATGAATAAGTGGCCGATCACAAAGAACGCGCTTTTGAGAGGCACCTTTTTTGAATGATTTACTAATGACTGCGAGCATTTTGCATGCTGCTTATATGCCCTGCGTGCCGTCAACTCTGAGTTAAGTCTGTCGAGTCTTTTTCATTTTCCAATCAAATGAAAGCACAGGCGGAGCTTCCATTGAGGTGCCTGCAGTGTTTGTGTTGTCAAGATGACTATGCAGACTTTTGAAGATGGAGGAGAGACTTGTGGTTGCTGTTTTGAGTTATCCAGTGCTGTATGACTCATAAATCTTGAATTTCACAAAATAGTTAAATATTAAAATTATACCAATACCAACAGCAACATTGTGCGCACAATACGCACCTGATTCAGTCATTGCCTAGCGTCATAAAAAGTGCACCGTACTTCTTTTTTTCCTGTCAACTAAATAGGCAGTGTGGTGCGCCTTGTGTTTTTAGAAAGGAAAAGCATGTTCGGTGTGATTGGCCCCTAAGGGTGTAGTCATGATAGGTACAATTTGGAAATATGGTTACTTATTTCTCTAATGTGGCAACTGTTAAATATCACCTGGGAAACTCTTTGAATTTCAGTTTAGTAAAATTAAAAAACTTTAGTGTTCCATTTGGGAGGACACTAACTTCTGCACTACATGGTAGAGTAGTAAGACTATGGGTGAATAATTGTATAGTGTGTAAGTGCCTAGTGTAAAGAGTGTCATTAGGACATAACATACATAGTATACCCTTAAAGGAATTTTATTTTATTTTATTTGACTTTTTTTATTAGGAAGGACGCATTGAGATACAATATCTCTTCGACCAGGGAGTCCTGGTAGAAAACATTTTAGAAGACAGAGATTCTACAGAGATTCTATAGAATCTCATGAGCAGACATAGTCCTGGTAAAAGCCTACATTTTAATGATCGTAACTGTAACATCACAGTTAATGTTCTCAGATACCCATTTTTCAGTGGTATTTTTCTCAAACGGGATTTACGTAAAAGAACCAATGGTGTTTGAGGCTCTTGGTATGTCATCTCCATGTACTGAACACTTATTCAACTATGCAGTTTTTCATTCTATGGCATTCTCAAAAAAAAAAAATGATGGTTTCCAAAAAAAAAAAAAAGTAGAGGGGCTCTGTTCTGTATCTAGAGGTATCCATAATCCTGGACCAGGCCGTATCCTGAGCAGATGCTGTGGTGGTCATGGGTGAGTGGAGAGCATGAGACTGATTCCTGAAAGACCCCAATGACAGACAAATCTCTGCATTGATCCAGCGCCAGCCTGAACACCCGCCGGTGACCTACTCACACCTGCAGCTTCTCCACGATGGACATCCAGCATTCTCCAGCCTCCAGCGCCTAATCTGCAGCTCTGCACAAGAAGTTTGGCCAGAGGAGAAATGTGTCCAACTGAGCCTGGTTTCTCTTGAGGTTTTTTCCCTTCACTTTCGTCAATTGGTGAAGTTTGTTCCTCGTCACTGTCGCCGCTGGCTTGCTTGGTTTGGGATTTGTGGAGCTGCGCATCGACTGATTTGCTCTTCAGTGTTTGAACTTTCAGAGGTGAAATTAAACTGAACTAAACTTCAACTCTGAAAACTGGACTGACACAGTTTCAATTTAAGAACTTCAATGTTAAGCTGCTTTGACCCAACCTACATTGTAAAAGCGCTATACTGTAGAAATAAAGATGAACTGAATTGTATTGCATTATTAATATAGACAATAATGCAAAAATGTGAACGGCAGCAAGCTCATGTTTCCTGCAAAAATAAACCAGAAAATATAAGCTATTTCACATTTACCATTGAGAGTCATGCTAAAGCAAGGAGATTGTGTAGCTGTGACAAATATTGTAATTTGCCGTCGTGTATGTCTCACATCAACACAGTCCATTACATGAGGCACTTTCTACATGAATGATTGAGTCCTAATACAACTATAAATACGAATAATGGTCAATCTCTAAGATAATATTTTAAACAGTCAAACTACTACACACTAAACCAGATTCTGCTGTATTTAACGTTCACTAGTTTCAGGCAGACAGGTGGTTTGCCCTTGAGCTCAACACATCACACTGAGAAAACTGCCATTGAACAGGTGCCTTTTAAGGCATCAAAGCTACTTTAATGTCAAAATCTCTCCTGTCTCTTAATTTCATCAGTCAATTTCAAACCCCAAGAACAAAAAGACTTTTCACTTTTAAATACGTTCAACGGAAATGGGAAAACTTTTACCGGAGCATGCTTCGGCTTAGTACTTAGACATCTAATTTCCCATTAAGTTGATGTCAGTTCAGTCTAACTTGCTGTTTATAATAAAGAAATCCGCAATGGCCAAGCAAACCGGAACGACTGTATTAAAATAAATTAAATATGATTGGCTCCGGCGAACGCATGGCAGTCATTATGTCAGCCACCAGCATGCTGAAACGTTATTTGCTCGATGACTCTGCATAACTTCTGAAAATGCCTTAATTTCAATGTGACATCAAATCTTCAAGGACGCTGAATTCGGTCTGCTTGGAGCGAGGAGTCAAATTTGAAATTCTTCTCTCCGCAGCACAGAGTCATTACTCTGGTCTGCTGAAGTTTCCTGAGGGCAGCACATCTCTGCTCTTCATAGCACATATAGATTTAGAGCGGCTTCACTGGGCACGGTCATAAATATACTGCCGGAAAAAGCATTTGGCAAGGCTGTGTGATGGCTTGTTTGCAAACGGGGGGGATTTCTGTGATTTCAGTGCCTGCGTTTTGAGTCATGGCGATGTCAGCCTATGGTCACTGTAACAGCATCTATTATGCTTCTCATTTTCAGAACAGATGGCCATATTCAGGGCAATTTCCACTGTTTACAATTCACCTTGCATGTACTCTAGACAGCCGGCCGTTTATCTAAGCAATCAGAGTTGCTTTTCACTAATGGCTCGAGTGAAAAGTGCGTTTCAATGACTTCTTTACTCTGATGTGACATGGGATTGACCGTACTGTACATTATATGCGCACTGTATGCTAATGTATGGCTGCATATATGAATGTATATGCAATGAAATGCATACTTGATGTGTTTACCTAAATTGAACAACGGTGAAAGGAACAGAAGAGCTGGAGATATACAACAGGCAATAATGTATACTAAAAAGGTCGCTTTTTGTCTTTCTCTTTCTCTCTCTGACACACACACACACACAAGGTTTAATTTAATTAAAGCTTGCCCCCTGGTGGTTTCAAAGCACACCCAGTGTATAGAAGCAGATCTATACAAATCTCACAATGTTGTGTTCTGTCTGTGTGGTCTTTTCATTGCATGTATGAAATATTGAGCTTAATAACATGATTGATTTTTCTTCGTCTCGCCCACTTTTGCCGTCAAGAACGGATCAATCAAATCACAGAGTATCTGAAAAAACAGAGTGAATGCATATTGCAAAGTAAGTAGGTTGAGTTTAAAACTCAGTTGTAGCATGAACTCATTCTCCAGGCAAAGTAATACCCGAAAGGGCCCACAGGAGAAGCCCGGAGCTGCAAGAGTAGGGCAGAATCGGCTCGGTGTTGCCTAAGAATGGGCCACATCTGTCAGAGAAGCTGTCCATCATGCTGTATAACGCAATTATAATGTAATGATTTTCCTAAAATAAGCCCTGAGGAGCATTTCTCATATGGCACTGCTTTCCTTTTAGATTAAACCACAGCTGGAGATCATAATTACCATAGTAATGCGCATATTATCTTAAATATGAAGCAGCAGATGAATATGTGAGGTTATAAATAATAAATCAAAATAAAAAAAGTTTAGTCAAAAATATGCTAAATGTATGAGACTGGGGTATGTGTTTGAGTCAAAATAAAATAAAGTTACATTTGGACAGATAGATTTGGAAAGCTTTCCACAAGGTTGAAAAGTGTGTTTATGGGAATTTTGACCATTCTTGATTCTTGCATGTACTCTCCAACTTGCTCATCCATGTCTTTATGCAGCTTGTGAGGTGGGTAGTAACGAATTACATTTACTTCTTTACATTTACTTGAGTAAAACTGTTGGGTAACGTGTACTTTTTGAGTTCATTTAAAAATATGTACTTTTACTCAAGTAAATTATTAGAGAGAAATCATTACTCTTCACTACATTTGGCAGCGTTCCTCCATTACTGTCAAATGATAATAAATATGATTCATATGACTTGTTTGCAAATATCGCAAGGCATTAACCAGGTTAATTCGACAGTAATAAGGCAAATCATTAACGATGGTTTGTTTTGTACATATTAAAAATATATATTGCTTAAGGGGGCTAATATTAATGCCTTTAAAATGGTTTTAAAAACCTTAAAAACTGCTTTTATTTCAGCCAATATAAAACAAAGACTTCCTCCAGAAGAAAAAATATAGAAAATACTGTGAAAAATTCCTTATTATATATAAATATATATATATATATATATATATATATATATATATATATATATATATATATATATATATATATATATATATATATATATATATATATATATATATATATATATATATATATATATATATATGCAGTAACTAGTAACTATTTACTTGATTAAGTTTCTCATCAGATACTTTTTTACTCTTTCTCAAGTAACTTTTAAGATTGTTACGTTTACTTGAGTAAAAATTTTCTGCAAGTACTTGTACTTTTATTTAAATACAGATTTCTGATACTCTACCCACCTTTGTTTGTGCACTAGTGTGCAGTAAAGTTAAAACAGGAACATCCCTAAACTGTTTTCAAAAAGTTGGAAGCATGAAATTTCCCAAAATGTCTTGCTTATTTCACTGGAACTAAGTTAAATAAGCATCTAAACCAAGACAAACAACCATCTAAACCAAGACTGGCCACTCCAGAGAACATGCATGCACGGCTCTAGAGTCCAGTGTTGGCCTGCTTTACCGCACTGCATCCAAGGCTTTGCATTGCACTTGGTGATGTCAGGTTTGGATGCATCTGCTTAGCAATGAAAACCCATTCCATGAAGCTCTCAGTGCGCTGTTCTTGAGGGAATAAAAACGACACGTGAAGTTTGGAGATCTGTAGTTGTTGACAGCAAAAAAGTTGTCAAAATCTGCACACTGTTCACCTCAGCATACACTAAGCCTGCTCTTTGATTTGGAAGTCCTACCAATTCAGGGCTGAGCTACTGTTGTTCCAAATTACTTTCACTTTGTTATAACACCATGGACTAACAGTTGACTATATATTTGAACTGAACTGAACTTAAACACTGAAAACTGAACTGACACTGTTTCAATTTACTATAATCTTCTATGTGAAGCTGCTTTGACACAATCTACATTGTAAAAGCGCTATAGAAATAAAGGTGAATTGAATTGAATATTTAATAGTGAGGAAATTTCACTAATGCACTTATTGCACAGGTAACAACCCATGCTTCCACTAGTGATGGGAAGTTCGGATCATTTTACTGAAAAGAGAGATGACTTAAACCCAAGGACTCGAGAAATAAATGGATCAAATCTTTTTCTGGCTCTAAATCCATATGACTGGCTTCTTTCTTTCACGTGATGAACGAACGACTCAAACCCGATAGAAGATTTGAAAAAGGAACTATTCTTCTAATCTGCACAAATGTGCGCATGCGCAAATGAACGAATCACTCCCTGAGAAGACTCATCGTTCTTGAGTCATACAAAGGATTCGTTCAAAATGAAGCATCATTCAAGAACAACCCATCACTAGCTTCTACTCTTGAATTCACTGAGCTTCTGAGAGTGACCCATACTTTCATATCTTAGTACTGTAGAAGCAATCTGCATTCCTCAGTGCTTGATTTTATACACCTCTGCCATGGAAGTGATTGGAATTGACTTGGAGGAAAGTCCATATATTTTGCCAATATAGATGTAATCACAGGTAGAACTACCTGCAAGGCATTTTTGCCTGACGCACCACCGCCGGTGCCATTTAGGCTGGCTGCAGGTTCATCATATTTTCAGTTGTATGTTGATAAGTTGCAAAATCAACAAAAAAAAAAGTTTCAATCTTGTTTATTACTGACTAAATTCAAGAAAATTGCACAAAATACTACATTGGTTCACAATGCCATAAAAGGTCAACATGTGATCAAATCTTCTCTATTTCAAGGAGGGAACTGCAGCCAAGCACAGAAAGGTATGGTTTCATGCAAATCTGATCTCATCTAATAGATTTGAGTGAAACAACTCTCAAAGACCTCACATGCAAAGATGAACGGATCATATGTATGACACGCAGCAAGGGGTGAAATAATGAGAGCAGTATCCTGGGATTATGACAGTGACTGCCATCCATCAGTATAAAGCTCTGTCAGAGGACAGGCGGAGGGGAGCGTGATGTGCTGACTCCAGACACTCACTCACTCCAGGTTAATTGAAGATCACCCTTTTGATTGGTCAGTGATGGAACTCATTAGCATAGGTGAGAAGGTCAGCCTGCTTTGCATTTTAGCTCATTTTTACTGCTCTTAATAGAATCAGGCTCGCGGAGACAATTAAATGCAGAAAGGTCGGTCGACGGATCGTCAGTGCAAGTCCGCTTGCATTACCGCACAAGTATTGTTGGTTCTCTACCACCATATCCCTGGATTTTTTCTGCTATCTAGATGAAATATAGGGAATATAGTGTGCCATGTCAAATACATCTCTGGGGTCCCCAAGATGTTTCTGTGAAGTTTCAGCTTCAAATACTTCACCGATCATTTAATGCTTGTCAAATTTCCCTCTATTTGGGTTTGAGAAAACATGTTGCTAGTGTGTGTCTTTCTCTTTATATGTAAATGAGCTGCTGCTTTCCAGAAGAAGGCCAGGCCTTTTCATGCTATTCTGACACTCCAGAAACAACAAAACAAGTGAATCTCACAAAGACAAAACTAGATACTACTGGCACTTCACGAACCAGCTCTGAACTTTTTACATCATTCAGGCTGATGGCAAGACTACAAGATCATCCAATTCGAATGTTATCACTCGATTGAATGGGTGTTATCAATGGATATCAGCTGCTAGATATGGGCCAGTAGGGGCGTATTGCGCCTACTGGTAGGCTCAGAAGGCTGTTATCATACATCCACATGTTTAATAAGCTATAGATTACATACGGCCTGGAAGTTACGGAGAATGGTTTATATTATTTATTAAATTTCCCATTAATTGTATTTTATTAACATCTACCCCTACCCCAACGCTAAACCCAACCATCACAGTAATGTAAAAACAGATCTGGATCTGGAGTCTTCTTTAACCATGTGGATGGATAATAACAGCCTTTTGAGCCTACCAGTAGGCGCAGAAGGCCCCTACTGGGCCATATCTATCAGCTGATAACCACTGATAAATCGAGTGATAACTTTCGAAGCAAGTGACAAGATACTGTATGCAGCCAAAGTCAGGTTCAGGATACCAAAAAAGGGAACAACAGCACAAAAAGATGCCACCCATGTTGTTAAGGTTATTTGACGTCTCCTGTTTTGTGTAGTTATTCAAAAACATCACTTTAGAGCAAGTATTACCGTATTGTCCTAAATATAAGACGACCCCTCATTTCATAATACACATTTCGGAAAAGAAAAATGCTTTTTGAAGATACTTTCTTGTTCTTTTTTTTTTTTAAAGAGAATGCTTACATTTTAAAACACTTCATATGGCATACCAATATACTGTATAAGCTACAGTACAGCATATATTGACAACAACAGTTAATAAAAGATAACATGGTTGATGTTTCTTTACTTTTACTCTATTTTGTGCAGAACAATATACAATAATTCATTATATATTCCTATAGCTAGACTATTTTTGTAACCACAAAATAAACCTAATACATCATTGCACTTTCACATTAGTCACTTTGTTAAACTGCTAATTAAATTTTCCACATCTAAAAGTTGTGAGACAGAGATCAAGGTGTCATATTGCAATTTAAAAGCGTAAATTAACAACAACAACAACAAAAACACCTGTGAATAAGAGTATTTGTGTTAAAATACACATTTATGCAAATCTTAATTAACATTTCACATGTATGTTGTGATCACCAGAATTATAATTCAAAAGCAAAAAAAGGCTTAAATGAATGAACAAATGTTAAAACAGAAACGTTAATACCTTTTTGAAACATATAGGCCGCAATTCATTTATCTTTATATTTATATTATAATAAACTTTATCTTTAATCTTTTGTATTGCTAGTTTTTAGACAATAAAACATTACATTTGTCATGAACACTCTTGGGATTCAGTATGGTAATGAATATGTACTGTAAATGGCAATGTTGATGTATTTGGTATTGGCGGTGTAGATCTGCTATGCTGCTGCAGCTTTGAATATTATGGCGGAGCAAGTACCGAGACCTGCTACTGCCAGTATATACACAGACATGCCATCTGGGAATATAACATGCTGCTGTTGCAAACAGAATATATATGTAACCCCCATAGCAGATTTAAACACAGGTGGAGCTGGGGTGGAGGAGGGTCTCTGAAAATGTGCCGCAGCTTAACAGCGTAAAATGACGCGGAGCATTTGAACTGATGAGAAGCAAGCTCATTGGCTGCCGAGGTGACAGCAATCAATCCCCTGAGCCATGTATTTAATGATGCAGGAGCAGATTTGGTGACCTATCAGCTTGCGCATGCATAAAGTTTCATAGCAGAAATTTCACAAACATGATGTTTAAAGACAAAAATGTACCATTTTGGTTTTTACATCAATTAAAATTTACACATCTAAAAAAAAAAAAGAAAAAAAAAAGATATATACTGTATATATATATATATATATATATATATATATATATATATATATATATATATATATATATATATATATATGTTATTGAACAACAACCATGTTCTCAATGAACCCAAAAAACTCATTAATATCAAAGCTGAATATTTTTGGAAGTAGTTTTTAGTTTGTTTTTAGTTTTAGCTATTTTAGGAGGATATCTGTGTGTGCAGGTGACTATTACTGTGCATAATTATTAGGCAACTTAACAAAAAACAAATATATATATCCATTTCAATTATTTCTTTTCACCAGTGAAACCAATATAACATCAATAATTATGCACACCTGATATATGGTGTTGATGTCATTAGACCACACCCCTTCACATTACAGAGATGCACATCACCTAATATGTTTAATTGGTAGTAGGCGTTCGAGCCTATATGGCTTGGAGTAAGACAACATGCATAAAGAGGATGATGTGGTCAAAATACTAATTTGCCTAATAATTCTGCACTCCCTATATTTATTATACATAAAATATATTAGTTGAAAATATTGTTGAAATAAATTCCAAACACTTAGTGTAAGAGACATGTTATATAAAAATAATTTAACAAAATATATACTCTTTTGACCCGTAATTGTTACAACATATAAAAGAATGAGTGACTGATCATACTAAACTATAAACAACTTTAAGTTTAAAGGATATCGGCAAAGTCTAAATTATTTAAATTGAAAATTACTTATTTTGAAGCTTTAAATAGAGCCTTTTGACATGGCATCAACTAATTTTATGCCTGACCTAGGTGTTATGATATATAAACTATTGTTAAACACAGTAAAAATATATAATATTTTACCTTTTGCTCAGAAAAAAAAAGGATTAAAAATTACATTACCCTTTTTTATTTTTATGCCTAAAAATCTCTTTATGTCTTCGACCAATAAACGCTTTGGTAACAATTTTATTTAATGTAAAAGTCATGTTCTTTACAAATCATTAACTAAGGCAATTAGCTTAATAAACTTCTAATTAGCTGCTTATTAATAGATAGTAAGTTAGTTGTTGAGTCAAAGACTTTGGTTGAGTTTAGGTATTGGGTAGGAATAGGGATGTAAAATAAGATACTTTATAAGTACTAAAACTTTAACATTATAAAGTATCTTAATAAAATAATAGGCAGGTATTAAGCCAGTAGTCAATAGTGTGAATTGTGATAATCTTTGACAACATTTTTTATTTGTAGTAGTAGTAGTAGTAGTAGTTCTAACCATTTAGAATAATCATGGTCATCTGTGTTTACTTTAAGAAAAATGAAATATTTCTATATAACATTAAACAACACTTCAAGTTGCAGAGTATGTGGGAGTTGTTTCCCGGCTCTATTCAGAGCCCTGTAACTAGATACAAAAAAGAAAAATCCTCCAGTCCAGAGGGGTTTCTGCTGGTTACCAACAGCCACCAGCCTGTTCTCATTATCTCTTAAAAGTTAGGTGGTTTGACTTCCACGGTCCAGCTCCGTGGAAGGTCTTGAATGGATTTTGAGCTGCAGAGACTTATTTATGGCTGTGAAATTTAATAAGCAGAATGTGTGTAATCCTCTTCCCAGCTCAAGCAGTAGGCCTGGGGACTAACATGCACCACAAGGGTACGACAACACACGCTCGGTACACAGATCTGGCCCCATGATCAGAGAAAGGGCAGAGCCTGCTGTCCCAAACAGGGTGGGGGGAGTAGAATACAGCGTTTCGGCTTGGCAGTCGGCAAAGCTGGCAGAGGGCTGAGAAACTTTGTGTCGAGTGGGCCAGACTGAGAGAGACCAGCGTCGAAACACAGCAAGTACACTAGTCGAGACTAGCAGATGCTGGTCCAGAAGGCTACTAACAGGATGAGGACAGTCCACCACGTGGGGCCCACGGGGATTAGGAGTCAGTGAGAGGTAAACAGATTAGTCCAGAAAAAGAGGCAGCGTTTTTAACCTCATCACTCCCCTCACACCCAGCAGAGCATCTCCGCACACTTGAGACCAAATCTGTACCCGCCATCTGTCAGGAATATCACCCAAACCTACAGTAGTACCAACACACGGCCCCGTCCATGGAAGCCTGGACACATAGTCGATGGAAATTAACTCTTTCGCCATCGGATGTCAGATAAGTCAATACGGACTGTCTTTTCTTTTCCAAATGAGCAACGTTACATCCAAAAGGACATAATCTACTGCAACATGCCATTGAAAACAGGATTATTCCTCATTCTGTTCTTGTTTACCCTCCAAGCCACCGGAATCAAAGGTAAGCCGGTGTTTGAGTGCAGTTTTATTTAAACGAACTCTTGGAATTCAGCAAAAATAAGCAGGACTTGTGGTAACGCACAGCCTGTGAGATTGCTCACACAATAGCATCTTTCTGCTCTCGGCGGTTGAATGAGCTTTTAAATATTTTAGAAGCCAATTTGCGAGAAACCCAAAGATTTTGTAGTATGCAAAACAAAGCCTTGTGACAAATCGTTTGATAACATTTTTATTTGAGGCGCGCACGCCATTAGCGCTTCCTTTTCGCTGCAATATGTGCGTTTCGCTAGCATTTCATGCGAGTTCTGAATGCCTCCAGTCTGGCTGCAGCGTTCAGAAGTGCCATTCATTAGCAGAGAGAAACAAAAGGCATTCTGTTTGTGGCCGTGTGGAACGCTAATCTTTTCTGGCTTGTAGCTTTGCTGTGGGGCCTCGCTCGTCGCTTCAGAAGTACAGCTCAATTAGCATCGCCGCCCCTCATGTCTGCACATGTGCTCCGCAGCCTCACAGACACATGATCAAATGGCTCGCCCTGGTCTATCATTAAGAAATTGCACCAGTGGCCCTGCATCTGCTCATCTGCTAATTAACAGATGTGGTCAGATGTTCTCTGACCCAGAAGCGCATTGTTGAGACCTTTGCATCTCTAAGTGATCGGCTCTCTGTCTTCTGCTGCAGCTATCTTCTAATAGGGCCGTATGTGACACTTGAACAGGACATCTTTTGTGTTTGATCATAATAATTAGACTGAAGGTCCAATCTGATCTGACACCAAGATTTCTGATAAATCTTAACCATGGTGCAATTGTTACCAATTCAGTCCAGAAGAAGTCTCAATAAATGTATGAGTCTGATATCAGTATAGGGTCATTAAAGGTACAGGTTATGCAAAGATCAAGAAGCAACAAACTAAACACGTACACGTATACTTTTTGGTAAACTTTTTATTTACTTCTTAGAAATATACTTGAAGATAAACTTCAGCAGAGTATAATTGACATATACTGGCTAAAAAGTAGTCTTGTAATTGTGTTCATTCTTTCAAACGAGCAGCCTGTAAAATATTGTCTTAAATTGTTTTACATACAGTCTTGTTAACTTGAGTAAATAGAAGTTTATACTAACAAAACACTAAAGGGATAGTTCACCCAAAAAATTATATTCAGTCATCATTTAATCAGCCTTGGGGTTTTTTGTTGTTGCTCTGTCAAACACACAAGAAGATATACTGAAGAAGGTTGGAAACCTGTTACTATTGACTTCCATAGTATTTGTTTATCCTACTATGGATGTCGATGGTTACCGATTTCTAGCATTCTTCAAAATATCTTCTTTTGTGTTTAACAAAACAATTGCAAAAAAAGCAGTCAAACAATTTTAGTGAAGTTTATCCCTTTGAAAGTCTATAAACATATCCAACTAAGCATAAAATGGCTCAATAATTACCTAAAATTACTAAATAAGGAACATAGCAATATACTTAAAGGGCAAAAATGATATACTGTACTATGTTAAGCTTACTTAAAGAATATTATGGCTACAAACCTTCTGATGTGATATGCTTATTTAAACTATCGTTATACAGTACTTATAAGTTCACTTGAAATATAGTTGCAGTACAAATGAAAAATTGGGTTCTAAGGTGCGATTATTTTTAGATAAACACACAGCTAAAGTGGTTACAAGCAGGTCTTGACCACATTATGGTTTCATATCACTATGATTAATGATTTCAGTTATTTCATAGCCTGCACCAGGCAGAAATCACAAATCTAATGAAGAACACAAAGTTTCAATGGGATGTGTAAGAAACTACAGTAGTACTACACAGGGCTGGAGCAGACAAACGTCTTCAAATGCAACATCTGAACAGTCATTACGGTATAATAACTCAAGATCTGTACAAAGTATCCTTTGAAAACTGTATTTAAGTACACTATACTTCATTAAATTAACGTAATTGTATGAACTACACGTTTTTAAAGGTAATCTCATTGAAAACATGCACCTATTTTTGCAAAACTCCAAAAAAAGACATACCCTGTACAATTTACAGAAGCTTGCAGCTCAGATGAACACTAGTAGCATTAAAACCGGCTTTTTTCATGATTTTCTTTCTTTTTTTTATGATTACAGAACAGTTTATTGATTAAAAATGACACTTTTGCTTTAGCAAATAAAATTTTCAGACACATTTGCATTTATTAGCAACATAAGTTTATAGGGTGGGACTTCAGTGCCAAACTACCATTATATTACACCACCACAACGATAACAGTCCTTACAGATTCACTTTTAGCTGTTTAGCATTTAATGCCACTCAAAAACATGCAAGATGATTTGGCACACTGTAAAACCCAATAAGTTAAGGTAACTCAAACCATTTGAGGAAACTGATTGCAACAAACCATTTAAGTGCAAAAACTAATCCTAATGAGTACTGTGAACTTAATCCATTTGTGTCAACGAAGCAATTTGAGCACAGTAAAACTCAATAAATGAAGAGAACTCAAACCAACTGAGTACTGTAAAACCCAATAAGTTAAGGCAACTCAAACCGTTTGAGGAAACCGATTGCTACAAACCATTTGAGTTAAAAAAAAACTAATCTATACAGTATGAGTACTGTGAACTTACTCCATTTAAGTTGAAGTAATGAATTATTTAATGAACTCATTACCTTCAACACTGAGTTCAAAACTCTTTTCAAATGAGTAGAATTAACTTTCAGTCAATGTTGAGTTAACAACACTCATTTCATTTGATAAAGATGACAGTTGGGTTTTACAGTGCAGAAATGTTGCTATAACACTTTTTTCCTCTTCCATGAGCATGAACTAGGACAGAGTAACAGTTTCCAAAGCTGCAGTTTTGTTTTCGTGCTATCTGAATGCTTTATCCCAGGCTATTTTATGCTAGCTAAGTTCTGGTTTACCCAGTGCTTACGCAATTCCCCAGTAGATAAGCCTGGTCAACAGAGGACATTAGCATTTATAACATATATAGCGCATAGGTGTTATGTTAATGCTAGTAAACAAGGAAATCATTCCTTAGAGTTGAACAAGAGAACTGCTTGTTTTAAGAGATTCAGTAAAGCGAGATTAATTGTTTGGCTTTAAAAGTTACCATCAGAATGTTAGCATACAGAGCGGTCTGTGTTTACCGCCTTCACTGTAGCTGCACTTATATCGCTAAAGCTAATACTTGTCTACTAAATAAGCTCATGCTAATCTGGCGAACAGAGGTCCAGTGAAGTCTGCGGGACCCCCTTACTGAGCCGGGCTTAATGTTTTAAGAAGCTCTCTGAAGTTTACCAGCTGCTCACATAACCCTCCATTTTGAAAACATTTAGCCTATTTTAATGGAGGCCCTGTACCCTACTTTTTTACTTTTTTAAGTTTCATGGTACAACATTTGAAAGGGTTATGAAGTAGAACTAATAGGATTTCCCAACATTCTCAAGAGATGCTAAAGTGGCTCATATCCTAATTAAACAATTTATGTTTTATAATGAATCTGTGAATGCAGCATTTAAGAGTGAATTACAAAAATTGCACCAGAACCGCTAAGGAGATATCTGATTATACTTGGCAAAACGGTTGTCATTTGATGTAAAAACCATCCAGATGTGGTCTGAGATGAGCTATTAACTGTGTAATTGCTCAATGCTTCATTACCAAAGTAGGTAATTAAATGCATCGTTGTGATTTTGCAGTGCATATGTTCACTATGGCAAAGGCAAGAAGTGAAGTTAATGAAGTGAGCTTTGCTGTCGTTCTAATATCTGGATCGCCCATCCTGAACTTCACTGGTCTGTAAATAACAGTATAACACCAGGTGTAAGTCTTATTACGCCAAACACCACATGTTCTGGTTAACTCTAACAGCTATCTCTGGACACGACTGATTAGGTAACAGGTCAAAAGGTGGGTCACATTGAGTATAAATACTCTTAGATGTCAGGATGGGTTAGTTTTAGGGTCTTTATGGAGTAAGAACTTCCAAGAAATTTCCCCGTAAAAAAAACGTAATTACTAAAATGTAATTATAATTTAAATTTGAAGGGACAGCTAAAGCAAAAATGTCAATTCTATCAATCATTAAATCACTTTTATCTCACTCTATATCTTAAGCGAAGCTCAAAATGATATACAACTATGCAAAAACAAAATAAGACACCATTTGGAAAGGTTGTGTGTACATTGTGTAGTTATGTGTTTGAAAGAACAGAAATGTTTTCAGAGATTTTTATATTAATGTCTAGACCAGAGATGCCCAAACTAGGACCTGTGGGCCAAAGTTGGCCCATGGTAACCCTTTATTTAGCCCATCATCCCATCTGAGAAGATAGGAAGACTGATGGGGATGGTTTAGTGGAGATAGTAAATTCAAGTTTAAGGTAACTTTTTATTTGTTTATTAAGCTGCAAAAAAAGCTATCTGAAGTTAAATGTTTTAATTTAAATGCTGTAATTTAGTTTAAAATGTACATACAGTCACCTGACGGATAGAGGACAGTGCAGAGACTTTGGTGAGAGAATCAGGGAAAAGGCAGATTCAGCTTGACTAGCGTATGCCGTATTGAACTTCCCTGTGTTATAAATGTGACTGTTTATGTTTTAACTGCAATAAGTTATCATTTTTAAAAAGTTATACTGCATTAGTTAATATGATTCAAAGTAATGTTTTCTATTTATTTTTAAATATGATGAAATAAATTAGGAAATTACCCACACTGTAAAAACTAAAATCGCCATTTGTTCAGCACACTGTACTTTTTCTGTCATATATACTAAGAATTAGTAATAACTTTTTATTTATATTAGTAATAACTAATTGATAACTATTGATCTACATAAACAAATATATGTTATGTCAACAATATTTGCTTAAATGTTATGTCTACATGTTTAAAAGGGTTTTCTGGGCACACATTTTTGTGTTGAACAGGAATGTTGATATTTTAATAATTTGCGCATGCATAATATTTGGTTTTTGGCCCTTTATACGAGAAAGTTTGGACACCCCTGGTGTAGACAAAGCAACACAATACAAAACAATACAAAAGCTTTTAAAAATCTATATTTGGTGGAATATACGTGATTTCCAATCACAAACTTTGTTATTTTAATCAATTGCAATTTTCTGATATTAAAAAGTGCTCTAAATGACGATAGTTTTATTTAAAGTTGAGGAAATTTTAAGCAGAGCTTTGTCGAATGAAACATATCTAAACATTATTCACAAACACATACACAAAACAGTACAGTACATACAGATAATTTTCAAGTGACCTCTAAATATTTTACATACAGTGCTCAGCATAATGAAGTACACCCCAATTTGAAAATGAATATTTTTATCCATTTCTCAGTGAACATAGGCAATGTATTTTGGTGCGTTTAAACAAAACAGATTTATTAAACAGATATATTTATTAAAATAATATTTTAGTCACCAAACATTTAGAAATCAAAAGAAAATACAATTAAATTCAAGCAAAATATTGCAAAAATAAATTACAACCTTTTTTGCTTCTTTTGATTTTTCCTATTTTCCTTTGTATTTAATATTTTTCTAGTTTTTGGTCCATTATTGTAAGTTATTTTGTTAGATAAACTCCAGATTGGGCTTCAGTACTGACTAATCTAATGTATATGCACAAATATAATACTGAATAGCTTCCTATTAAAAATATGAATTTAAAAACATTTATTTGAGAGGTGTGTACTATTGTGGAAAAGGGAATTTTTCATTAAACAATTGTATTTGTATTGCTTAAGGTGACATATATTAACCAAACTACTTCTCAAGTGTGATATGTTTTGTATACTAATAAAGCATTTTTGCAGAAGTAGATGAAGCTAATAGCAATGCAAAGGGCTGATTGTCTAAAATTAACTTGAGCTCTGCAGCGAATCTTACTGTGAGCACAGAATTTGTAGTTGAGAAAGTCTTATGCTTATTGCAGAGAATTCGTAGAAAAAGAGGACTTATGTATGGGTGCGGCCAATGAAGGACTGGAGAATGACTGAGAAGTGACGAATATCAGCTGCCTAAAAAAGTTGAAGTCAGGAAATGAAAACTGTTGCGCACCTCCTGAATGTAACTTTTGCATTGCATTGAGAATACCAGAATTCTGTTAATCGAATTATTCATTTGTATCCAATAAATTACTAAGATTTTTGACATTGAAGAAAAACCTCTCCTGGCCGTTTGAATTTATTACGCATTGAATTTATTACGCATTGAATTTATTAATTATTCCAACAGTACTTATATATGCTGAGCCCTGTAGCTATACATTGAACAATGCCTATTTTATTTTTCATACAACAAATGTGATTGGGGTATATTATTGTTTTTAGCAGGGTAATTACAATTACAAACAGCATTTTTTCCCTATTGAAATGTGGTAGTTACTCTGATGTACGGGAGCATGTGACCACACAAAAGACGGTCAGTTCTGACATCCTTTGGCAACAGTGTGTGCGTGATTAATCCGCACTTGAACTTCAAATGAACACAACGTTCTGCAATGGTGCCGTTCACAGTCTCTCTAATTCCCTGACCCGTGCAACCAGGGAAAATACGCATCCTGGTCACTAACGTAGTTTCAAAGAGAGCAATCAGTCTTTGTTGTTGTTGTAGAAACGTTCAGTATTAAAACCACAGTCTGTCAATGACATATCTTGAATTGATATTGTATTTAAGCAAGAAAAACATATATTTTGTCCTGCAGTAAAGTTAATAATGGTAATTTCTTCATATTTTTGGGTTGTACTTTAACTATAGCACTATGATTTCTGTGATGCAAGAACATGGAACGGACATTAAATGTCAGAATTAGTTACATCTTAAATGAATAAATCAGATGAATACATCAGGAGTAGAGTTGTACACATAATCAAATCATAATATGGACTATTGTTTATAACTGCAACCCCAAGAGACATTGTGTCTTTGTGAATGAAAGACGCATTCAACAATTATACACACACACACACACACACACACACACACACACACACACATACATGAACTTTATTTCCAAAGTTAATCTAATCACTTCACCAGCATTTTATTTAGTTTTATTTTTGCGACAAAAGCCACATTGCATGTAAACACAAGGACACTTTATTAGTTTTCAGTTTAAAGGGCTATGAAACCCCCCACTTTTGCTTCAAGTCTATGTCAGAATTTTTTTCAAAAATGCTACATAATGGGCATGGAGCTCTGCAAGCAGAGGCAGGAGTGGGTGTGGCCAGCAGAGCAGGGGAAAAAGAGGGAAGCGAACAACTGTTAGATGGCTCACAAAATGAGACACAAACCGTGAGGAGACCCATGTTTTTATAGTTTAAGTTAAAATGCAAAGAAATAAACAGTAATTTAATGCCCTGCTATAAAGGTTATTCGTAATTTCATATACACATAACCACAATTTGCTGTATCATTATAAAGATAATCATGTAAACACTATAAATGAGGAGGACTTTTCTCCTCCTGAATCCCCGGGTCTGAATGCAGACAGTGGATAGCAGTGCAGCAGGTTTCTTTCCTTGTATATTCCAACCATTAACCCTGCCGGTAATCTGTAGGATTTTAAACATAGGCAAACACAGCAGCACTGATATAGGCGATGTGTCTGAATAGTAACAAACTCAACTGATAAAAGACAAAAAGTCTGCCATTCTCCAGTTTTCCAGTACAGCTCTCCCAACAAAAATGCTTGATGCAAACCAATAGCTTTGCTGTATCAGCCCTGACAGCATCACGGGGAAAAACATGCAACAAACCCCATAGATCATGGAAACACATACAAGCAGGGCTTGACATTAACTTTTTTGATCACCAGCCACTGTGGCTAGTAGTTTTCCACCGTTACTAGCCACTCGCCATTTTCACTAGCCACAATTTTGTTGTTGGGAAAATATATTTTATATGCATAAATTTGACTTTGGCATTGGTTGCGGCATGCTAAAATTACTTCATTTAGATTTTGTGTTTTTTCAACTTGCCTCCTCGTTCATTTAACTGTTTTTTGTTTATGAGCTTACCCAATGAGCATGAGCAAATGGGTTATGCTTACATAAAGTGTAGCATTGCAATTAGTTTTCTTTCACAGGACTTTTCAGGGCTCAACACAATAAGGATTTACATTTTTTTCCTCTGGCCACACCAAACTAATTATTTTCTTAATTGCCACAAATTTTAAATAATGTGTCAAAACAAGCAAAATACTGCTATTTACATACACTTTTTATTCAACAAAACAGTTGACATTTAAAAAATATAAATTCTCACGCATCTAAAACTATGCACAGTGGTCTGTTTTGGCTCAAGATCCCAGATCACCAGTCAACTATGCATACAACAACATATTAAAGCAATATTATTGTAAAGGATGATTATTAAACTATATTAACAAAAATAAAAGCAAGCAAAAGAAAGCGGGTAAAAAACATTCTGTGCACGATAATGAAAGGATGATGCCGCACACATGTTTAATGTTAAGCCAATTAATAGAATAAAAAAATGATAGAACCGTTCAAAGAATGGTTAAAGCGAAAGCACAACAACTGCTGCTGCTTACAAAGAATCATGAGCCCTTGAAGGACTGTGGGAGCATTGCACTAGTTTCGTTTCCAGGCACAGTTGCTTCGAGTGAGGAAACATCACAGGAGCTTTTAAACACTCGGTGAGAGGATCATGCGCACGGTGAGACAGGCTTTCCTCACTCACTGACTAGGGCTTTAGTGTCGCGCGCACAGATGATTTGATGCGCGCGACACTAAAGCCCTTGTCAGTGAGTCACTAAAGCCCTTGTCACTGTGCGCGTGATCCTCTCATTCGTTATTCACCTGCTTACTTTTGTTCACGCGAAAAGCTGTTTTTGTAAGTCATGCTGCTTCTCGATTCTAAGATCACATTTGTGTGCTTATAGACAAACGGTCATAAACTAACAGTCTAATCTGTAGTGACGACGAGCCAGCACTGGCTATTTAAAAATGAGTTTCAGCCAGCCAAAGTGGCTAGTGGGAGTGGCTGTTTAACCCGCCACAACCGAAATCTACCCGCATTTGGCGGGTTGGCAGGTGTTAATGTAAACCCTTGCATACAATCCTTCATGAACGGCTAAATACTGCTTGCCGTGCATGAACATGGTCTCACCCAGTCATTGGGTCTCACAGCTTGGCAGGTCTGCCTTGCCTTCAGAAAGCACATGCTCTCATGAATAATTAGGAAGTTGGGTCTTCTCATAGGATAAGAAAACTCAGCCATGAATAATAATGAGAAACCGACACATCATCACTTCACTAGCAGATTTGCGCTACGTCACCAATTTTGATCCCACCCCAAAATTTTTTTTAAACTCGGAAGATGAAATTAGCTGACAAAAGCTCAAAATTATCCAGTTTTCCCCACAATTAAAGCTGACTGGTGCTATTGTCTAAATTGTCTTAACTGATGCTCAACACAGACAAATCTGTTTTTAAAAGAAAGTACTCCAGGGTGTTGAACCTTTAATTTTAGAAAATCATTACAGCATTCCTCAAGTTTTATTTAAAAAAAAACTCAATTAATAAATGTAAGTTTTGAGTTAGTTTCATGCTTTAAATTAATCAGACATGCTCTTTTGACAGCTAAAGCCGATTTGAGTTATTAACGTGAAGTCTAGAGCAAAAAGCAAAAAGAAAAACAGAAAGCAGAAAAAAAAATGTAAACAAACAAAAAACTTTGGGAATGAGTGAAACATAATTTGGGATGAGGGTGAAATAATTTACGTTTGAGTGACAGTTGCTGTTTTATCGTTCCTTGTGACATTTTCTATTATGCTGACAGTAAACAAAGTGTATACATTTTAAACAAAATCCACATCTTAATAAAAGCATCAAATAAAATGATTGTATAGCAACCTTTCCCAGTGATGGGTTGCAGCTGGAAGGGCATCCGCTGCGTAAAAAAATATGCTGGATAAGTTGGCAGTTCATTCCGCTGTGGCGACCCCAGATTAAAAAAAGGGACTAAGCTGAAAAGAAAATGAATAAATGTATAGCAAGCAACCATTTTACACTGGTTATTTTTCCTCTCTCTCTTTTTCTCTCCATCTCTCTCTTTCTTTAGGGGAAATTAGCGGGATCAGTCAGGAAGAAAATCATTCTAAGCAGATAGCGGGTGAACACCGAGTGAATTTTAAGCGGGAGCAGGCGGGTGTGGAATAGAATGTAGGCGAAGCATGATGGGGGGAAAAAAAGACAGTCCAGCACATCAGGGTCAGAAATTAACCCCATGCAAAATTCAAGGGGACAGAAAAATGACCTTGTGCAATTAAATTAAATCAATTACAGCTCGCGCATTCACTGCATGATGTTAAAATAAATGCAAAGTGCTGCATATGATTTCAACTTTGAGGATTATAACCAATTATAGATGTTTCTGTTCAGTCCAATGACCAATCAGACATGTTTAGATTACTCACCGCTGAAAATTCTATTACAAACAACAGTGCAGATTAAAAGTTACAAATATATAGTTGAAGTCAGAAATATTAGCCCCCCATTTATTTTTTTCCCAATTTCTGTTTAACGGAGAGATTTTTTCAACACATTTCTAAACATAATAGTTTTAATTACTCATTTCTTCAACTGATTTATTTAATATATGCCATGATGACAGTAAATAATATTTGACTAGATATTTTTCAAGACATTGAAAAAATATTGCTTAAAGGGGCTAATAATTTTGCCGTAATAAAACAAATGATTTGTTTGAAAAAGAAAAAGAAAATGAAATAAAATTTGAAAATGAAAAAGACTTTCTCCAGAAGAAAAAAATATTATCAGACATACTGTGAAAATTTCCTTGCTCTGTTAAACATCATTTGTGAAATATTTAAAAAAGAAATAAAATTCAAAGGAGGCTAAAAATTCTGACTTCAATTGTATATATTGCAGTACTGACAGCTTCAGTGATTATAGCAGGTTTTACTAAAGTGCATTACTAGGACTGGACTAAAGTAATGGACGGACACATTTTGTCTGTGTAGCCAGAATATAACGTGCTGCTTTATCTATTTACTGTATATTAAATATAACAATATAATCAATATAACATATAATCAAAATTTCAAATCAGGCAGCACGGTGGCTCAGTGGTTAGCACTCACAGCAAGAAGGTCGCTGGTTTGAGTCCCAGATGGTCCAGTTGGCATTTCAGTGTGGAGTCTGGCATGTTCTCCCCTTGTTGGCGTGGGTTTTCTCCGGATGCTCCGGTTTCCCCCACATTCCCAAGACATGCGGCATAAGTGAATTAAATAAACTAAAATGGTCATAGTGTATGAGTATTAGCGTGTATGGGTGTTTCTCAATACTCGGTTGTGTCTGGAAGGGCATCCGCTGCGTAAAACATATTATGCTGGATTAGCTGGCGGTTCATTTTGCTGTGGTGAACTCTGAAACAGAAACTAAGCCGAAGGAAAATGAATGAGTGAATGAATTATAAATAAAAAAATTGTATATAATCAAAATTAACAATGATTTGACAATTTGTATTTTTTATATGAGTTTAATTTCATGGCAACGCAGTGGCGCAGTAAGTATTGCTGTCGCCTTACAGCAAGAAGGTCACTTGTTTGATCCTCGGCTAGGTCAGTTGGCGTTTCTGTGTGGAGTTTGCATGTTCTCCCTGCGTTCGCGTGGGTTTCCTTCGGGTGCTCCGGTTTCCCCCACAGTAAAAAAACATGCAGTACAGATGAATTGGGTAGGCTAAATTGTCCGTAGTGTATGAGTGTGAATGAGTGTGTATGGTTGTTTCCCAGAGATGGGTTGCGGCTGAAAGGGCATACGCTGCGTAAAAAATGTGCTGGATAAGTTGGCAGTTCATTCCGCTGTGGCGACCCCAGAATAATAAAGGGACTAAGCTGAAAAAAAAATGAATGAATGAATGAATTTAATTTCATAATTAAATGCACTAGGCTTTCATTTTGCAGCATTAAACAGTTTGTTGTTCCCATTGTATTAACATTCTATAATTATTTGATTTCCTAACTTTTAACGTTTCTTCAAGTTAAAACATTGGTAATAAAAAAAACCTAATTAAGCATGCTAAAACATCTAAAAACATGCCACCCTTTTTCTGTTTTTTTATTTATGTAAGAAAAGACTCAACTTGACATTTATTTTAAATTAGGAAGAAATGTCATCAGTAGTTAAAGGGATATTTCACACAAAAATGAACATTTACTCACTATTTACTCTCCCACAAGTAGTTCCAAACCTTTATGGGTTTCTTTATTCTGTTTAACATAAAATATATTCTGAGGAAAGCTGAAAACCTGTAACCATCCACTTCCATAGTAGGAAAAACAAACACTATGGAAGTCACAGGTTTATTTTGTGTTCAACAGAAAAAAAAATCAGGTTTGAAACAATTAAAGGATGAGTAATTGATGAATATTTGGGGTCAACTATACCTTTAAGTTAATAATTATAGCAGTTAAAATCTGGATAAATTGGAATTTTCAAGTAGACTTTCAATTTTAAATCAAAGATTATCTTTCAGCATTTTCCATCTAAAACCTCTGTGATTCCAACTAAATGCAACTGATTTACTAGAACTGGAGATCAGACCTTTGCTTCTCTTATCTGGTAAATGTGTTTAACATCTGCTGGGACAGTGTTATACCGGACTGCTTAACTTAGGCCTAATCCAATTAAAGGTTCATTCAGCATACTAATCATAGACTTAAAGGGTTGCAAATGAACTCAGAGCGTGCGTAATTGCACAAAGTGTAATTATATGATCCATCAGCTTACTGTCCTCAACTAAAGTCAATCCGACTCTTCTAAAACAATGACCACATTCTGTTTTTGTGCCATTTGCAGAACCCACTGCTGACGACTTGGTTTTCAAGATCAGAAATGTGAAGTACAGGCACTTTCTGGAAACTCCGCAACAAATCAGACAGTTGACAGATGGCAGAGATTCACTTTCTCTAGACCGCCATCGAGCAAAGAGATCGGCGCTGTTTGGGACGGGGGTGAAAGTCTGTCCTCAGGAGAGCATGGCGGAGGTCATCACCAGCCATAAAGCCTACTATAAACTCAGAGGTAGGACAACATCCACCCTTAACGCCACCAGAGACAGAGCCTTCAGCATCACTGCCAAATTTGGCTACAACACCTCAGATACTCATAAATCATAATTAACTTCCCAATCGTTGGTAGCCTTCCGAGAGATGAACGATCAAGCCAAGCTAAAAAAAGAAGTGGCTTGAGCCAAAAGTAGCATACTTTTTTTAAAAGGCTTGTCTCTTTTTTTAGCCTTTCAGTAAAGATTTATATGCATTACTATGGTACAATGAAGCCAAGAAAGTAAAATTGAAGTAAAAAATGAACGAAATCAAATAAAGGAAAACTGTAAAAAACGGTATTATGAAAAAGCATATACAGCTCTAGAAAAATAAAAGCTATAAAAAACGAAAACAATACAAATTGATAAATTGATGTTTGATTCATTAGGTATGGGTGGGGCCAGACGGAATCTGCGGACGTTTTTTACTATTTCTGCTGAGAATTTTGGTAAAAATCTGCGGATTTCTGCGGAATTATTTTGGGAGTATTATAACTAAAACCTTAATATGTTAAATAAAAAATAATACCTTTTTAACTTGTATTTAATATTTAAAATGCAAATCCAATTAGATTAACTGTAAATAGTTAACTTTAAGTAAAGAAACAGAATTAATGATGGGCTAAAAGTCTGCAGAAAATCTGCGGAAAAACTGCAGATAATCTGCGGAATTCTGCGCGCGCAGATTCCGTGTGGGCCTAGGTATGGGTTATAACCAGGGCTTTACATTAACACCCGCCAACCCGCCAAATGCGGGTAGATTTTAGCTGTGGCGTGTTAGACAGACACCTCCACTAGCCACTTTGTCTGGTTGAAAATCATTTTTAAATTGTAGTTTTCTTACAAGCAAGGTTCGACAATAAGGATGGCCCAATATTCGTGCAAATGCGATCTTAGAATCAAGAAGCAGCATGACTGACATATTTAATCGTGTTTGTGCGGGCAAAAGAAAGCCAGTTGATTACCAAATGAGAGGACAATCACACGCGCCAACAGCTGATGTGATGCGCGCGACTGTTTAAAACACGTGCGCACACCCGTTTCCTTGCTAAAACAACCGTGCCTGGAAACGCAACTGGTGTGATCGGTTCTCTTTCAAATAGACTAGACAAAAAGTCTGAAAGGTCATGTGTAGACTGAAAAGTCATGTGAAATAAAAACTAATTGTAATACAACATTATGAAACCATGACCCATGTGCTCATGCTCACTGAGCAAGCTCGTACACAACATACACAAAAAGTGACATGAATGAGGAGGCATGTGGGCATTCCACAAAATCTAAATCAAGTAATTTTAGCATGTCAAAGTCAAATTTATGCATATAAAATATATTTTCCCAACAACAAAATTGTGGCTAGTGAACATGGCGAGTGGCTATTAATGTTGGAAAACTACTAGCCACACTGGCTGGTGATCAAAAAAGTTAATGTCATGCCCTGGTTATAACAATATATTAGCATTCAGTGATTATTTAGATAATAAAATAAGGAAAATACATTTGATTTCTAAACCTACTCATACTCGTAAATCATAATTCCTTTTCAAATCATTGATAGCCTTCTGAGTTATGAAAGATCAAGCCAAAAGTAGCATACACTAAATGAAATACAGTTGCTGTATGTTCAAACTACTTTTTTTTTAAATGAGCTAAAGTTTTTTGAGGGACAACTTAATTGTTTTATGTTTAATCCACTTAAGTTTGTAAAAACTTAAAAAGCATTTTTACAGTGTACTTTGTTTAAATGCTTGTCTCTATTTTCAGTGTATATTTCTATGATTCTCTATAGTAAAACGAAGTCTGCAGAGTAAAATAAATGTAAGAAAGCGAGCAAAACACTAAATATTTATGCATCCATATCTGCTTCATACCTTTGGATTGGCTTCACTTTAAAATATGGCAGAATTTGGTGCCAAACAACCGAAATACAATGAATTATTCAGTTAAAATATCACCCTGACAATCTGTACATGCTTGACTCAGTGTTTATGGAAACTCTATTAGTGCCACAGTTCACTTCACTCAGAAAAAGCACACAAACACATTGTTTTATTTGAAATGAAGCACAATGAGCAGAACCCATCAAAAAGTAGTTTCTTCATTGAGGTAAATATCTCCGGTCCAGAACTCCAGTTGTCAGCTTACAGTCAGAAAGACAATTTAGAGATATGTTTGTTGTTGCAATGAACACAAGAATTATATTTACTTCAGAAAAGAAAGTACATTGATTGTGATTTGTGCAATCCAGGCTCATTGAAATAATGTGCTTCAGCCTACATTTTGTGAAACCACTACTTTTCACATACTTTTCACATTTGCTTTTGCAAAAGTTTTTGGTTAGATTTTAGGAAAAGTTTAGGTCAGTGGCTTGCAGGGGGGGGGGGAAGAAAATCAAATAAACTTGATTAAACTATTAAAATTACCATATTTTATCCATAACCTACAGAAGATGAAAATAGTATTCACTAGTTACATTAAAAAACAACATGGAAATAAAAAGCAATCAGCCTTTCAATTTTTTTTTCCTTTAGATTGTGACCCCTGGAGTGTTTACATTATATTAAAAATATTAATTGTAACATCCCTTTAACTGCCCCTCTACCAAACGGTTGACCATGTTTTGACTGTTTTGAATAATGACTGTTAAAGTCATTTAAAGAATAACTGTTTTAAATAATGGCTTATACGCACAGCATTGTTGGCTTACAAAAATAAATAAATCAAACATAATCCTGTTGCACTACTACACTTGATTTTGGTTTTATTGTAAAACAACAACAACAAGAAAACATGTTAAATGAGAATCTGAAATAATTTATGGCATACTTTAAAAAAAAAGGTGATTTAGTTTTCAACATTTTTTTTATTTTGAATATTTTTTAAATATATTGGTCTTACACTTCATATTTTCAGATTTTTCATATACTTATTAATCCCGGTACTTTTACTATAAACCGACATATCAACCATTAGGTAGAGGCTAATATTTTAGAAATTTTGGGATGTGTTGAAAAAAAATGCATTGATTGTGTTAACTAGCAACATTAGGAGTTAAGAAATGCAATCCAAACATTTTTGTCTTGGTGGGGTGGATATTTAATATTAATACGTCAGTAGTTGCAGGCAGGATTTGATTTACAGCACAATGGTAACCTTGACACCTTTATATGACACTCATGTACCAAGATTTCAAAATAAGTCATACACGCCTGAAGAGAGGGAGGGATCTTCAAGTAGATGGTCTCTAAAATTTAAAACCAAGGATATAGTCTTGTACAGAAAACATTGTGCCCACTCAGTCTCATGAGGTTAATTTATAATGAAACCAAATGAATAACTGACGAAAAAAATAGTACTAAATATGATTGTTAGGACTGTTTGCATTTTTTCCGTTGTCAGTATGCTTGTGGCTATATTGGCGTATTTGGTGTGTGCACCATGTAGTATGTTTATAACCATATAATCACCCTCTAAAGGATTTGTCATCTGAAACGTGCAGCTAAACGCACCAGAAGCATCGCAATTGCAAAACTGTAGGCTGAGGCACGTATTTCCAATGAGCTTGTGCTGGATTTGTGTTGAATTTTGTATTTACTGTATGTTGTTTTTCACAACTTGAAGATGCACAAAAGCCTATAGCCAACGTCAAGAAAAGTAAAATAATATTTACATTGTTTTTCACCAGACTCTCATATATCCTTATAACACATGGTAAACAACATGCTGCATGGGACCTTAATACTTTTGTCTTTTTTCATCCAAAACAAAATTATTTTGAATCTGAACACAAGATATTTTGAAAAATGTTGGGAACTGATAGCTGTCAAATTTTTCCCTTCAATGGAGGTCAATGGTAACTGATCGTCAACACTCTTCAAAATTTCTTACTGTGTTAATAAACTGAAATGCTAAAACTTGAGTAATAAAATGTTTGTTTGTCTTTCATTTTCGGGTGAACTTTCTTTTAATGCAAATAGTTGGAAAAGTGCCAGCAGAACATTACTTATTTCTTTATTTTTTCATTTGTAGTGTGAAATAGAACAAAGATGAACACCAGGGTGAATAAATGATGACTTCATTTTAATTATTGTGTGAACTACAGTATTAATAATGTGCTATAATTGATTTTGCCATGCATTTACAATATTTATGAGCATTTATGAGTCCACATGAGAGTCAATATTGAGTTTTCCTTTAGAAGTTTATTTTTCTATCTGATCTGAAAAATTCCAATACAGTCAGATTTATTCAGTCATAGTAAATAATAATTCTATCTTGAACAAAACCCAGTCAGTTTAGATTATTAATGACAAAACTTGCAGTTACCTGAAAAAATATGTCTTCAGTGATATTAAATTACTGATGGCAGACAAGCCAAAGGTGAGCTGTCAGATGACACTCGTAATTAAAAGTCCATAATAA
>LR812535.1:43376774-43474274 GCA_903798195.1 Danio kyathit
GTGCAGTGAACTAATGACCTCCACGGCCAATCACAGTCGTTTCTGTTGAGCACGTGAACACCATGGCAAATCAATGCTGTTGCGTTCAACAGTGCTTAAATGTTAGTGGGAAATTGACGGTTTTTATAAATTTCAGTAACAAAATTCAGTATCTTGACAGGTCTAATATAGTGAAAGAATCAGTTCATTAACTTGAGTTTGATAAATGGCTGCTAAAACATGTGTTTGGGAAAGAAAAATGTTAGCTAACTAGTGCCATTTCCCTTAACTTAGCATAAAATGAGGTGCGATATCCCGTTTTATTTTCACTTTCCATTCAGAACAGACCTTCGGGTCACTCGTAGACAGTGAAATTATATATTTGTATCGCTTTCTCTTCACTGATAAGATATACAGCCAGGTACACAACATTCCTGTGTGACTCATGCTATACTTCCGTGTTTCTTCCCACCGCAGCCTCAATTTCGCTTTTGAAATCAGTCTGCAGAACTGCAGAAATAATGGCGTTGCCCTGGTAACTGTGGTAAACAAAGCAGCATGATGTCAAATCAAACAGGAATTCATTGATTTCATAAACTACACAGGATCCTGATATTCGCAGATTTAATTTAGGCAAACTTTAGCATGCAACCATACATTGTGTAATCAAAAATGATATTCAATTTAATACCTTGCAAAATAGCATTTAAGACTTTTTAATACTTTTCAATTTCTCTACATTTAAGAATCCTGGGGACACCCTGTTAAATTATACTGTAGCATAATTACTATTCCCTACTTTTTCTTGTGTGCTGTTTTGATCATAGTCATCATTTTAAAAGCTCCAAAGGTTTAGGGACTCACACTATCTCTAATGTATTTGTGCTGTTCTGTAAGATAATGTTTTTCATTTTTGGAAATTTATTTGAAGCCTCCATTTCCAATAAGTGGTTGCCTAAACTAGTATTGTGTTGTGACAAATGCTAGTACTGTGAAACCATTTGGATTATCACATGAACTACTAAAAATCTGGCCAGGAGCTTCTCGGGTAAGTATCTAAGCAGAAAAATGGCCATACAATTAGTTCATTGATTCATAAATGGGCTTTTAAAGAAAAACTCCATGACCTCTAGATATTTACGTTTGACTCTAAATTCAGCAAAAGGAACATTGATTTTTCCACTGCAATTCGCCCATTTATAATTCAACATTTTTGGTAGCTTTTGTAGAGACAGCTGTAATATTTTAGTGCTATACTAGGTTTGTATTGATTCAGTGTTGTAGGATGCTCATTTACTCCTGTCTCTACTGGTTTGTGTAGCAACCATCGCAATTGGACATGGAGATCGAAAAGTATGCATTTTGATTTACATTTATATATATTCAAAATTGATAATCACAATTTATAAAACAGAACAGCGCTGAAAGAGATCCCTATAAACCAGTAGATACAAGTGTAAGCACGATGTAGTGCCAGTATTCAAGAATAGGGATATGCTACAACGCTGCTGTCTGTGCTAATTCATTCATTTTTATTTAGAAATGAGCGCTGCTGTATAGATTGATTCCTTCTGTCCTGCGATGGCAATCAAAGGTCATGACATGGCATCAGCTAGACAGTAACATTGATTGAGGCTGAGCTTTGAGTCACCGTGTGTCCTGCAAGGAAGAATAACACCTGCTCTGCCCTGGCTCTTGGCCGAGAGGTGGGAGGTTGATCATGACTGGCAGATCAGGTCTACCTTCTAATACAGATTACCTGCTGTTATAAAGACGTGCGCTTACTTGCTGTAGTTAATACGACATCATCCTGAGACACACTTTGATGAAAATTCTTGTATTCATTAATAATAATAATAACATAACATACATAAGATGGCTTTTTATTCCATTGTCATTATGAAATAAAATAAAAGTTGATAATGCTTATATTTTGAAGTAAATACATTTGAATTTATTCTTAAAGGGTAAGTTTAACCCACAATAAAAATTCTGTCATTTATTCACCCTTATTTTGCTTCAAACCCATAAGACTTTGTTCATCTTCAGAACACAAATGAAGATTTATATATGTACAGTTGAAGTCAGAATTATTTGCCACCCTGAATTATTAGACCCTCTGTTTATTTTTTCCCCAATTTCTGTTTAACAGAGAGAAGATTTTCTCAACACATTTCTAAACATAATAGTTTTAATAACCCATCTCTAATAACTGATTTATTTTATCTTTGCAATAATGACGGTAAATAATATTTTACTAGATATTTTTCAAGACGCTTCTATACAGCTTAAAGCAGTGGTGGGCAAACTTTTTAGACCCGAGGGCCACATCAAGTTTTGCAAACCAAGTGGAGGGCCACATGAAATCCTTCGAAAAAGAACTTTTATTTATAGTGGCAGTCTGAATGGAACATGTAATATCGGAAAGAAACTTGTCACATTAACACACATTTTTTCAATAGTTATTATTGAGTCATAATTACAAGTCAAATTAATTTGCACTGCTATTTATATTTACTTATCAATCATCATAAAACAATAAAATAATCCCTTATAAAATATAATAATAATAATAATAATAATGTAAAAATTTTTACAGTGGACAATAGAAAAGATATTGTATGATAGAAAAAATCTCATATTAACACATAAAAAAAAATGTGAATGTTTGCGTGAAAAATGCCGACTTAGGTTCCAGTCTTTAAAAACAGCAATACTTTCTTGGCATATTAGAAAAACCGATTACTGTCGATTATGGTGAAGAAGTATTTTGTTGTCCATTCTTCCTTAAACACGACATTCAGAGTCTTTTTTTTTTTTGCCTGACTCATTTTCAGTCATTAACGGTCGAGTGCATTTTAATATCTGAGAGTGTGTTCTAGTTTTACTGGTTGCAGTAACTGTACCGCATGCAATACTGTCATCGAATGGCGTTCACTTGTATTGCATTATTTATTTTACTAATTCTGAAACCAACCGTTACGCAGAAGCAACATTTTAAAAACTCCCTCGCGGGGCCGGATGAAAGAGTTTAGCGGGCCGCATATGGCTCACGGGCCATAGTTTGCCCACCTCTGGCCTTTAAAGTGACATTTAAAGGCTTAACTAGGGTAATTAGGGTAACTAGGCAGGTTAGGGTAATTAGGCAAGTTATTGTATAATGATGGTTTGTTCTTTAGACTATCGAAAAAAAATATAGCTTAAAAGGGACTAATAATATTGACCTTAAAATAGCTGTTAAAAAAATTAAAACTGATTTTATTCTAGCCGAAATAAAACAATTAAGATTTTCTCCAGAAGAAAAAATATTATCATACATGCTGTGAAAAATTCCTGAATCTGTTAAATATTTAAAAAAGAGAAAATTCAAAGGGGAGCTAATAATTATGACTTCAACTGTATGTATATATAAATAACGAAATCTGAGAATCTTCCTTCCCTCCATTGAAAGTGTTTTTTTCCACTCAAAAATCTTCAAAATGTTTGTTAAAACACTAAAACATGTACATAAAATTTGTTTGAACGTTTAATTCAAGTTCTCTCAAGAGATTGCGAAGATTTATTTAATAACAATGTAGATTAATACAGATTAATAACAATGTGTATTTATACAGTAGATGATCTGTATAAATTGTGTTTAAACTGAGTTTAAGAATGACACTTTTGTCATTGCTTGAGCATTTGGCAGATCTGCATCTGTTTTGTGAAACATAAGTTTGACCAGAGTGATAAAAAAGGCTTAGACCTCCGATGCACATTTTACATATTCAAGTTGATATGGTTCTTTAAGGTCTTAACGCAAATCTATAACTTAACTTTAGTTAAATTTCTCAAATGGTAGTGTAAATAAACATCCATTTTACCCTGTCAAAGACATTTACACATCAGTCTACAGCAAGGCTTTTCTCTTAATATCTCTTTAAATGCTAATTAGCTGCTGCTCACCCCACCCCTCTCAAAGGCTGCAGGATGACGACTGTGTTTTAGTGTACCAATCCATTCCTAGGGCGCACTCACACTATGCTATCCGAAACGTGCCCAGGTGCGTTTCCCGATTCGTTTGAGAAGTGTGAGTGCTCTGAATCAGGCTCAGGCGCAGTTTAGTTGGCTGGTCCTGGCCCAGTTGGAAGAGGTGTGCCAGAACGCGGTTCACTTAAGCTTTGGCGCGGTACACTTGTAGTGTGAGTGCAAAGCGCGCCTGAGCCCGAAACTGAAGACGCAACGTCCCTTTTAGGGAAACTGTTTTCATGAGATTTATAATCATTCTTACGTTTCAATGAACGCAACTGTCCGTAGTGTATTAAAGACGCAACCCCTTGCTGCACAGTCAGCTGCACCTTCAGCAAAACCTAATACCTGCAGCACGAGGACTTTTATGATCATTTATGAGTGCAAAATGGTGGATCTGTTCGGCAAAATATTTGAGTGTCACTCCTCCCAAATGACTAAAAAATAATACAAAACGATAGAACTAAAACAATCTCCACTAGTGCTGAGCGAGGAGCTGTTCTCCTGTTAAACTGAACAGTCGCATCATCGATGATGTAAGCGTGCTCAGGTCCGGTAGATAAAAATGCAATGTGAGTGCAGGCCAAGGAAGAAGGGGATGGGGGACAATCATGCTTTGATACGGTTCAAGGAGAACTGTACCTAATGTGAATGCGCCCTTAAAGGGCTAACCAGAGCAGCACACATAAGCACACAGTGCTTAACCAAACGTCAAGCTTCTGCTGACTTTATCTGTATGTCTGACATGAAGTATTTGAAGAGTTTTTAAAATATTATGACAAAACGTGAGATCGTGCTGGGCTGTCTTGTATAATTTATCATTGCTTGACAATACAGCCTGCCTTTATCAATGTAAAATGTATTCAAACAAACATCTATTAAAGCAGCACTGCTGGATTTAACAAATGTTCAGCTGCACAGTTTCTTAGCTGTGCAAATGATCCGATTCTAAACACAAGTGCACTGATAAAGCTGATGAATTGTTTGATAAAAATAACCCAAAAAATCCTTTGTACTACAGTTGTCACAATACTAAAATTCAGTAGAGAAATTTATAAAAACGTCCATTTCCCACTAACATTTGAGTGCTGTTGCTTAAACATCGCTGATTTGCCATTGTACTCACATGCTCAACAGAAATGACTGTGATTGGCCACGAAGGTCATTGGTTCACCGAACACAACGCTGTTTACTGAGTGTAACCACAGATTATAGCATTTCAAAGTCATGTCCATCAGCAGGTTTTTCTATAAGCTGACATACGAGTGATCCGCTCTTTAAATTGCGGCTTTAAAACACTCCAGTGTCACTGGTGGTTACACTCAGTAAACAGCGGTGAGTTCGATGAACTAATGACGTTCACGGCCAATCACAGTCATTTCTGTTGAGCATGTGAACACAAAGGCACATCAGGTTAAGAGCGTGCTCAATCGCAGACATATGTTCGTGGGAAATGGGTGTTTTTTAACATTTCAGTATCGATTGGTACCGAATTCCAGTATTCTGACAACTACTTTGTACATAAAATTATCTACACCTTTTAGACAAATCGTAGGTAAAACTACATCTTTTAAATGCAATTCTGATGCAAGTTCAGCTTCAAATTGCCCAAGGTTTTAAAGTAGTCTGGCAAAAAAATAAAAAATGTTGCACACTTTTTTCCCACTCCTTCAGGGAGTGTATTATATAAAACTTAATCTATTTTGGCATTGGCACATGTAAAGAACAAGCTGGTTACATCTTAACTGGCACAAAATTCAAACGAGCCAATTATGGAACATAAAAAAAAAAGCTGCATGATGTCTTTTCAACTTGTCTGAACTGGCAGCAGAAACCTAGCTAAAACTGTACAAAGGTAACTATAACTATACTATACTAAACTATATTAATAAGCCTACATTAAGTTGCCTTTAAAGGATGAGTTGTGCAAAGAAAGCCCTTAACTGAGATAGTTTGGCTGTCTTTTAAGAAATGACAAAAAATCTTGCATTCAGTCCACCCATTTAACATACACAAAACAGAGAAAGCATTAGAACAAATGTGTGTGTTAAAATAGTGATATTCTATGCCGTTATTATTTAATGAGACTGTTCACTGGTTACACTTTTAATACTACAAAGCATCAGATCTCTTTAGAAGACTTCAATTAAACTGCACTTATTTTTTGATCTTCTTATGAATAGTCTGAAGCCTTAGAGTTGTGGGTGAATACTAGATGTGCAATGGGGGAACAGTAATATCTCAGATTTCATGAAAAATATCTTCATTAGTGCGCCAAATACAGGTGTGGAACGACATGAAGATGAGTATATGACGACAGAATGTTCATTTGAGGCGACTTAACGCTTCGATTCCTCATTATCTATTCATTACTACATTAAAGATGAATGCTATTTTCATATTAATTGACTCCATTAAGTAAGAAAATGTAGCGCCACAATAGTGAATAATTGGATAATATTCTACTTAAATCCGAGCGATTCGCGAAATGCTAATATCCTATGTGACTCTTCTATAGCGTCTTCCATCTTTGTGTGACTGCTGCAATCAAACTCTTGAAATCTTGAGGCGAGATGAATGACTGAGCTGCTACGCCCTATTTCTCCCGAACAACTGTCTTTATCTCTAACCGGCCCTCCTCATGCAGAGTGAAATGAGCATTGAGAAGATTTAGCATATTGTAATAGGATGAGAGACACACACACGCTGCCAAAATCGTTCAGTTTCGAGGAATTGAGGGGAATTGCTTCAGAATTGACAATCTCAAACGTTTTTTCATCTGAGTTGCGTTACGTTCATGCACAATTAAGCAGTCTGCACTAGTCAGCAATGATAAAAGAGGAGTCCAAACTAACTCGTTTGACTTTTATCTCTACTTCCCCTCCCCACAGCTTCTGCCGTATCTCCAGTCCAACCTGACCGGATTTAAAGAGTTGGAGATTCTGAACTTTAAGAATGGCAGTGTGGTTGTAAACAGCAAGATGACATTAAACAAACCGGTTGCCTACAACGTTACTGAGACGGTGCAGTGTGTGCTTGAGGATTTCTGCAATGCGGCGTCTAAAAGACTGAACATGGAAATTGACTCACAATCAGTGGATGTGGAGGCAGGTAAGGACTGTTTAGAAAAGAAATGTCAAAATGTTCCTTTTAAAAGGATAGTTTGCCCCAAAAGAGTAACATTCTGTCCTCATTCACTCACCCTCATATTGTATCAAGCCTGTATGACTTTCTGGAACACAAAGAGCATAACTATTATTTTTAAAAATGTCCAGTTGGCTTTTTTTCCATTACAATACAAGTCAATTGGGTCCAAAAGTTCTTCAAAACATATTTTCTGTTCCACAAAATCATACAGGTCATTAAAAAATGTTTAGAAGGATATTAACTCTTTCCCCACCAACCTTTCCTTTTAAAAAAGTGATTTTTGATTATTTTTTGATAGGAATATATGACAATATTATATATCAAAATAAAGAACCAAGCTCTACTTTTAAACAAAAAAGCATTTTAATCTATCGTTCATGCTTTATCACCAATTAAGTAGTTTTCATCAATAATTCAACATTGACAAAAATCAGATTTTATATAATATATATATATATATATATATATATATATATATATATATATATATATATATATATATATATATATATATAAATATAATGTAGCATGTTCAAGATATATATAAGATAAACCACATACACATACAAAAAGTGAACATTATTTTGCAGTTGTTCCCTTCATTTTCTATTTATTTATTTATGGGGTTAAAAATGCCAAATTATCCCAATTAATACAAAAAGACCAAAAAGAAATAAAAATATCATAAAAAAAGTTTAGGCCTACACAAAATTGTTTAGCCTATAGTCATTATCCAAAATTACCCTTTCTTTGCCCTGTTTTGGCTACATCATTTCTGGGAAGAGGGCGTTATTTCTGTGATTTTATTAAAAAAAATAAATATATTTAAAAATAAATGTACACTACCGGTCAAAAGTTTGGAGTCAGTAGGATTTTTACATGTTTTAAAATAAGCTTATCTTGCTCCCCAAGGCTGCATTTATTTCATCAAAAATACAGCACACAATGTACAATTGTGAAATGTTATTGCACTATAAAATAACAAAAGTAGTTTATAATCTAATTTAATAATTTATTCCAGTGATTTTAAAAATGAATAATCAGCTTCATTACACCAGTCTTCAGAGTCACATGATCTTTCAGAAATCACTCTAATATTAATAAAAATAAGTAATAAATTCATTTGAAACTGCATACAATAAGAAATTTTAACAAATGTAACATTTTTTTTACATTTACTAAATGAACAGAACGGAATAATTTTCTTAAAAAAAACTGACCCCAAACCTTTGACTGGTTCTGTATATAACTTCTTAAAATGTATACGCTGCATATAACTTCATCCAGATTGCTGTGGCGCAACCTAATATGTAAGAAAGTAAGATAAATGAAAGTTGTATAACAAATAGTTTTTACAATTAAAATCTCATACACACTTTCTCTAATCATTTTATATTTCACACCCAGGAGACACAGAAATCCCTTAAATCATTTAGGACATGTGCTAGGGCTTCTCTTACCATAATATACCTAAAACATGGATTGCTGTAAAAACTTGTCAATGACAGAGCAGCATTGTCTTGCAGGGAACGAGTTAACACTACAGTAAAAAGAAAACTGACCAGAAGTCATTAAAATCCAATGATACTTGACCAAAGGTTACTTATTAGCAACATAATGACTGATTCCAGTGACACGGTTGCTCAGGTGTTAGCATTGTAGCTTTACAGCAAGAAGATTGCTGGTTTGAGTCCCAGCTGGGCCAGTTGGCATTTCTGTGTGGAGTTTGTATGTTCTCCCCATGTTGGAGTGGGTTTCCTCCGGGTGCTCCGGTTTCCCACACAGTCCAAAGACATGCAGTATAGGTGAATTGAATAAACTAAATTGGCCATAGTGTTTGTGTGTGATTGAGTGTGTATAGATGTTTCCCAGTACTGGGTCGCAGCTGGAAGGGCATTCACTGTGTAAAACATATGTTGAATAAGTTGGCGGTTCATTCCACTGTGGCGACCCCTGATGAATAAAGGGACTAAGCCGTAGAAAAATGATTGAATGAATAGTAGCATTAGCACATCCCACCAGTTACTCTGAGCACTAAAACTCTGCCAGTATGAAGAGTAAACTAAAGAGTTCACATTAACGTAAAAGGATAAACCACACCTGTATTAAGTCTTTAAGCATGTGTTGATGCACCTGGCTGCAAGTATATAAAGCCAATTAGTTGTCTCATTGTCTAATCCAGCTGACCATGCGGACCCATGTAAGTTTATGGCGTGTAATGAGTTCTCCCGCTGCGTGGTGAACACACTAACAGAAGAGGGCGAGTGTCTTTGCGACCCAGGCTACAGCACGGTGGACGGCGATCCCTGCACGAGCATCTGCGACCTGGAGCCTGAATACTGTCTGAACGGAGGACTGTGTGAAATTATCCCAGGACACGGAGCGACTTGCAGGTGCGTCAACAGGAGCTTCTAAACAACTGCTGCTTTTCTTAGTAAAACTGTATGCTATACAAATCTATTTACTTCAATGTAGATTACAAGGATGTAGAAAAACTTAAATCACTTGAGGATAGTATGTCCATCTGAACAAGATGCCAAAAAAATTCTCTAAAATAAGCATTTTTCTCAGGTTTCTATGTGTAGGTTCAGTAATTTTACTTTTATGGCATAGAATAGGTTATATAAATTGCCTTTAATGTGAAATAACTGAACATAAACACAGGAGGCTGAGAAAAAGGCTCAGTTTAGACGAAAATTTCTGATGGCATTTCATCTGCAGAGTGATCAGATTAGAGGAAAAAATTGTACCATACTGTAACAGTCTATCACTCAGAAAACACTTTTAAAATTATACATTTGTCCTTTATTTACCCCTAAAAGTTGCATATTAGTGAACCATTTTATAATAATGGGTATAAGACTGTATTTTATAGTATTTACAGCACTTTGTGAACTGTGAAGTGAACTGAAAAACTGTAACAAATACTGTAGTACATCTTATTATTATATATACACTATGGTGTATTGTAGTATAATATACCCTGTAGTTGTAGAAAACTACATTATTGGGTCATTTATTTATATTATGATAGCTGTTGTGTTACTATAGCAATTGTAGAGTTGAAACAACAAATTAATTCAAGTACTTTATTACATTACAGTATGATTCAAAAACACTATAGTATTTACAAGTTACTATAGTATTTTATCCATAGGTTACGGTTCAGTGTAACCATAAGGTAATAGATTAATTAAAAAAAGTTACAAATTAGTTACTTTTAGGTGTTTTTTACATGCATTTTATATTTCTCTTTGCTATTTGGGCTTATTGGAACCTAATTAGAATAAAAATCTAAGTATCAACTTTTGATTAGGGCTGTCAATTGATTAAAAAAATAACGAATTAATCACACTTTTTTGTGATTAATCATGACTAATCAGGAATCAAAAAAAATTATAATTCCAAAATACAGGCATTGCAAATATGGAAATTGGAAAATTATAATAATAATAAAGTATTGAATACAAACAATTGCATTCATTATAAAGGTATATTGCGAGTGAGAACATTAATTATAAAGTAGAAACAATTAGAGAGAGAGAGAGAGAGAGAGAGAGAGAGAGAGAGAGAGAGAGAGAGAGAGAGAGAGAGAGAGGAGAGAGCGAGCAGTGCACTCCCTTCAGATCATCACCACGCACGATCGCGTTGATCAAATTTTGCTTAAACTAAGCGTTCTTAAAGTATGGCTGTATTTCTCAAGCAAGAATTTTGACAGCAACGTGAAGCAGACGCTTTACAAAAGTTGCGTGTAGGGGGGAAACACGTCAAACTTAATGAAACATTTGAGGGCGCTTGGAGTCAACTTAGGAATGGGCTGTCTTTGACAGCTTTTGCGACATCATCTGGCACTTTCACTGAGTACATTTACATGGATCCATATTATCCTTTATCCATATTTCTTTGCACATTAAACACATGCAGGGTGGAGCAAGCTGAACTGGCGCTCTAGGCGAAAGGCATCACGCCGCCCTCAACCCGAAAGTGAAATAGAAAGTTACCCGTTTGCGGATGAAAGTGAGGGCCGGGAGGGAGGGGGTGGGTGTCGCGGATGAAAGTGAGGACCAGTGGGTTCGCTCACTATTCTGCCGCCCAAGGCAGCCGCCTAGGTTGCCTCTATGGACGCGTTGGCCCTGAACACACGTCGGCCACTATAGGAAATAAAAAAACCTGCAACTGTTAATGCAATGTTAAATTCGTTCATTTTTTTAACGCGTTAAATATTTCAAATTAATCACGTGCGTTAACGCGCTAATTTTGACAGCCCTACTTTTTATATGATGTACTTTTAGAGAAAAATGATGTCCATATATGTAGACTCGTGGTCCGAATTTACATAAAACACTTTTCCTCGAATTTTCTTTTATGCATATTTAACATAGATTTTTTTTTTTTTTTCTTTGACTATCAGAGAGTAAAAACTTTTTTTCCCATTTTGGATAGTTAAAAATAGGGTTTGGGACATTTCATATGCTGCAAAACAGTTGTAGGATGACACTGTATGTCTGTAACAAAATATAAAACATTCAAAGTATTTTAAATAGCCACTTAAGAGCTGAAAATGTGCTGTCCACGTATGTGGACACTCGGGCCCTAGGAGGTTAAAGTTACTGCCCCAGTGTCAAGCTGTTGTAAACCTAAAAAAAAATGTATGCTTTTTTACTAAGGGGAACTGACTAAGAACACGTACGCTCACCGGCCACTTTATTAGGTACACCTGTCCAACTGCTCGTTAATGCAAATTTCAAATCAGCCAATCACATGGCAGCAACTCAATGCATTTTGTCTCCAGCTGATAGAAAGGGCAACAGTAACTCAAATAACCACTCATTACAACCAAGGTATGCAGAAAAGCTTCTCTGAACGCACAACACGTCCAACCTTGAGGCGGATGGGCTACAGCAGCAGAAGACCACACTGGGTGCCACTCCTGTCAGCTAATAACAGGAAACTGAGGCTACAATTGTCACAGGCTCACAAAAATTGGACAATAGATGATTGGAAAAACGTTGCCTGGTCTGATGAGTCTCGATTTCTACTTTGACATTCAGATGGTGGAGTCAGAATTTGGCATCAACAACATAAAAGCATGGATCCGTCCTGCCTTGTATCAACAGTTCAGGTTGTTGTTGGTGGTGTAATGGTGTGGGGGATATTTTCTTGGCACGCTTTGGGCCCATTAGTACCAATTGAGAATTGTGTCAATGCCACAGACTACCTGAGTATCGTTGCTGACCATGTCCATCCCTTTATGACCACAGTGTACCCATCTTCTGTTGACTACTTCCAGCAGGATAGCACACCATGTCATAAAGCGCAAATCATCTCAGACTGGTTTCTTAAACATGACAATGAGTTCACTGTACTCAAATGGCCTCCACAGTCAACAGAACTCAATCCAATAGAGCACCTTTGGGATGTGGTGGAACAGGAGATTCACATCATGGATTTGCAGCCGACAAATCTGCAGCGACTGTGTGATGCTATCATGTCAATATAAACCAAAACTCTGAGGAATATTTCCAGTACCTTGTTGAATGTATGCCACAAAGGATTAAAGCAGTTCCCTTTAAGGCAAAAGGGGTCCAACCCAGTACTAATAAGGTGTACGTTATAAAGTGGCCGGTAAATATTTCTATAACGATAGAAATGGGTTTATTAATAAAAGGTCTAAGTTTATAGCATCATGTTGTTGATTTGTCCATGTCCATGTGTCCATGTTTACATTAAATATATTAGATTAGATTAGATTAGATTCAACTTTATTGTCATTACACATGTACAAGTACAAGGAAACGAAATGCAGTTTAGGTCTAACCAGGAGTGCAATAGCAGCAAGTGCAGGATACAGGTATAAGTTATAAAGTGCAGTTATAGAAAAACTATGGTGATATTTACAAATGGATGTACTATGAACATTATATACAGGTTGTTATCTGTATCTATGTACAGGCCCGATATCTTATTATATTTAGGGTTTATATTTAAATTTTATTGATTTAAATTTTAATTATTGGTAAATAATTTTTAAAATATTACACAAGCTGAAATTAAAACACTTTCATGTCAGCTATATGCACAGATAAATTAAGTCTTATTCATAAACACATAATTACTGTAAATTGGCAAGATAATGTCTTATATTTTGGTGCACTTTACTTAAACAGTGACTTCAATAAACCATCAAAATATGTTCCTGTATTAATTCTGCTATTAAACACTATTGTTTAAAAAAAATTTAAAGAGATGGGTTCAATAAAACCATACATAATCAACTAACAACCTCTGTACCCACAACATGAATTCAAGTTTCTAATATGTTCTCTTAGATGTCCTGTAGGTAAATTCTGGCACTATCACGGAGAACGCTGCAGTGAACTGGTGTCTGTGCCGGTCGATCCTGTCCTGTTCGTAGCCTGCCTGGTGGGAAGCCTCTCAGTGGTTTGTGCTGTGATCGGCATTTTGATTTTCATTAACAAGAAATGTATACGGACCAGAAAGAGCATGAGACTTGTGTAAGAAGGCTTTTCTTTTTCCCTTTCTTTTCACCAGTAGACATTTGCTTTTTGGTGACAGATTTGGATTTGCAGTGGTGACCCGTTTTAAAGTTGTCAGTGTTAAGACCTGATCTCCTTTGCATTATAGGCGCTCACAATCTGCCTTCCCCTTTGGTAATACTATGAGACTAAATCCAGTTTTTGAGAATGACGATGGGGTCTTAACACATGTGTCGAGCATCCTCTGTCCCATGAGCTCTGACTCAGCCTCCTTACAACAATCGGGACAAGGCACATTTCGCTCAATTGAAAGTTTACAACTCAGTATTGAGGTAAAGTGTACAGTCAAGGTGGTCTTCTTAAAGGTACACTATGTAACGTTTGGACATCTAGCGCTAATTAACAAAACTGCATGCATTTTGTTTTTGTTTAGTAGTACTCTGAGGCTCTATGCAGATGAATGTGATGTACCTATATAAACCCTGAGATTATAACACAAATTGACATCTTTGAAAAATGTATGTTGTAGTTATATGATTAATTAATGATCCTGCAAAATTTAAAGCTCAAGAAACACACATAATGGAAAGGTCACAAACTAAGGTTTTGCAATGTTGACAAAAAAAAATGTGTCAATATTTTTGGAGATTTTTTTCCAATAAGAATAATTAAACAAAATTTAGCTGTGAGTATTTCCGTGCTACTCTGGGCTTGTTTAGGCCTGTGATACTAAAATATTACACTAAAAACACCTTAATGAGTCTTAATTCATTGAATTATTCATTCAATCAATTTGTTTAAGAAACAGCAGCATGTTTACAACAGTGATAAATATAATCACTTGAATATGCAAACACAACAAAACCACACAAAGAAAAAAAAAAACTGCATACACAGTTACAGAGAGGCTGCCAGACTGAAACTCGTATATTATTAAAGAAACAATTGCGATGTCATCATTGATGATAAATAATTGTGCACCCCTATTGCAAAACTATTTAGACAGATAAAGACACATTAGGGGCTCTATTTTCACAATCTAAGTGCAAAGTCTAAAGCGCATAGCACAAAAGCATTAAGAGCATGTCCGAATCCACTTTTGCTATTTTAAGGACGAAAAAATATGGTCTGCTCCCCGGTGCATGGTCTAACAGGGTTGTGCTTATTCTCTTAATGAGTTATGAGTGTGTTTTGAAGCATAAAGTGCATTAAACCAATCAGAGTCTCATCTCACATTCCCTTTAAGAGTCATTTGCGTTTGTCGTGCTTGGCACATTTGCTATTTGGACTTAAGTGGAAAAACTGAACACTTCACTAGTGAGAAAACTGCTAAACAAGCCTCGAGGATAAAGAACAAGCCTCCTCCATTCAGCATCTTTACTTTCTCTTTACTCCTTTTATTTCGTGGAGAAAGGAAACGGTGGACTCACTTCACTGAAGACATCCATTAGCCTACATATTTAATTTAGTTTGTTAAGCACAAAGATTTGTTTCAAAAATATTTCTACAGAAAATTCAGTTCTAATTTCCAGCAAACTAATAAATGAGCAATAATAACCAAGTGTGGTCAAAAAAAATTGGTTACATCCAAACACACGTCCTATTCTTATGCCAAATATGGTGATGCATACTCTCCAAAACCCAACAGTTGGACAAATCTAAACGACAGTTGAACAAATCTATTAATCAATGTGTAAGCGTTTGGACCTGCATAGGCGCATACCTAACGCACTCTGTGCTGGACTTTAGACCAGCTTTTAGTTGGTCAATGGTGCGGTCTATTTCAATTTCCTTAAAATAGCAATGCACCAACAATGCACCTTAACACATCTCCTTTTTAGACCAGCACACCAATGAGTTCACAGAGTGGCGCAAATGTATTTGCTATTTAAACAACATGGCACAAAACGTGAAAATGACAGTTGCGTTGGTCTGAAAATAGCAACAAATTGTGCCATACATGTCTTGCTCCTTATTGCTTATTATTGATATAGTCTATCTTTAAAAAAAAAATAACAAAGCTCTACAGCATATAGGGCCAGGCGATGAATCACAGACTATTTTTCTGTGCATTTTGTCAGTAAAATTGGTTCTAGTAAATCTCCAACATGTGTGGCAGTACATTGACAAGCTATATAATCAAATCAAAATAGATTTAATCATTATTTGTATGTAAATAATACAAAATGTTTATTCAGGTTTTATTACAGACACTTTCCCTTTTGGCTTGAAAAATAGGATTTTTTTTAATGTTTTTGACAATGTTTTGGCAACTAGCTTTAAACTTCATGTTATGTGTACTATAATGAGGCAAGCGTGGGAGAATAACCTAATTTCCTGCAAATTCTTACACCTAATAGGCATGGAAGACATACTTATACTGTACCCATTTAAATAGTTAATTCCAAACAAACATAAAGTTACATAGTGTACCTTTAATGATCTTTTCAAATCAGTCTTAAAACCGCTACTAACATCCACAATCTACCTATTTCTAATGAAATCATATCTATGTGCTTCGTTAGCGATTTTGTGAAGAGGACGGACTAACTTCTCCTGTTGTGAAGAACTTTAGAAAATTCATATTCACACGTAGGCTTTGTTCAGGCAAACTGCAAAACAATTTAAATGTCTGGCTTATTGAACTCAAACTCGTTCAAAATTTGATTGACATTTCACATCACTCTAATGTGTTCCTGTTAACATTCTTGTTCCTCTCACCAAAACTGTAGCTATACCTCAAAATAACTTCAGTAAACAGATTTGAGGACTAAACTCTAGTAAATTTGTGCGCAGTGTGAACAAAGCCTACAGTACGGCACTCAAACAAACAGCTGAAATGTCACCATATTGTTAAAAAAATTCCTGCCGATTAAAAGTTTGGTGTTTGTAAGACTTTTGATGAGTTTGAAAAAAAAAAAAAACGTTTCTTACCGTCATTTACTGAGTCATTTAATGACAAAGTAAAACAGTAACTAGATGAAACAATAATATAACTGTTTTCTATTTCAATTAAATATTCAAAGTGATTTAATCCTGCTAAGTTGAACTTTCAGCATGCTTCATCAGAAACCATTTTAATATGCCAAGTTAGTGCTCAAAAAACATGTTATTATCAATGTTGAAAACAACTGTTTTCTTAATCATTTTGCATATTACTAAGGAGCAGCTAAAAAAACAAAATTAAGGCAAATGTACGGTGGTCGAGAGAGCTTAACGTGCTGAAATTTAAGAAAACACATGCAATTACAAAAAAACAGCAGCAAAAATCTTCATCCGTTTGACAGCACGTGTACTGCAAATCCTCACATTGCATAAACATTAATAAACACGCAGCATTTTCACACAACGCAAACAAGTTAATAAAATGTGCTACATTTCCTCACTACACAAGCAATTTACGAAAACATGCTGCATTTTCTCACAACACTTGCCAAAAAAACAGAACACAACATAAATGTTTCAAGGACACTCAAAAATGTGACGGATGCCGGTGTGCCGTGACTAATGTTCAGTGAAGTTGTGGGTGATCTTTGAAAGGTGAGTTTTTTTGTTTGTTTATTTTAACATCCTGATTCCCTTGTCTTTTGTATTTTATTAGCCTAAATAACCATAGCCTAAATAGCCGGGTCCGTCATGTTTTTGGGTCCCCTTGAAACATTTCCGTTGTGTTCTGCCCTATTTGAAAGTGTTGTGAGATAAATTGTAATCGTAAATTGTTTGTGTCGTAAGAAAATGCAGCGTGTTTTTTTTTTAAATGTGTATGCGTTGTGAGGATTTGCAGCAAAATCTTTCAAACTGATAAAGATCTTTAGTCAATTTGCTGGCGTTTTTTGTAATTGCACGAGGTTCCTTAAACTGCAGCACAATTAGCTCTCTCGGCCACTGTACAATTGTAACCTTTTGTCTAACAATTTCTGTTTTTTTTTTTCAGAATTGTGAGTTTACATATTATAACACTTTTTTCTTAAAATTATGTTCTGAGAAAAGAAGTCAGAATAGTAACTAGAAAAGTCAGAAATGCCAACACTATCTCACGGCAATTCGTAACTTTGATTTAGTGGCTAATTCGTATAAATTTATACAATCGCATTCGCACAATTTAGTATGATTTGCTTGTCCCCCAATGACGATTGGGTTTAGAGGTGGTGTCCTTTTTAAAATCGATCTCAACTCAACAACGAATTTGCCACCAAACTGACAAAAAGTAAAATATTTACGTTTCCTCGTGAGATCAGGTTCCTATCTGCTAAATTCGACTTTTGTTATAGCAAAAACGAGTACATATCGTAAAATTCTGTCTTAATGTGATTTTGTATCATGGAATTATAAGCAACAGAATTAAGATGAGGTCACAATTAGGGATGCTCCGATCGATCGATAATCACATTTTACGACTCGATCAGTAATCGCTGATCTGGGGAGCGTTTCCCAAAACCATCGTTAGCCAGCTAAGGTCGCAAGTTCCGTCGTTACAAAGATAGTTTGTTGTTTTGGTGTTTCCCAAATCCATCGCTCCAACAAACATTCGCAAACTGCGTCGCAAACTTGAGCACTTGAAACGACACCTCTGGAGCTGTAGTTAGAAACATAGTTCCTGGCTGTGTTCTATTCCCACTTATCCCCCCTATGCCCTATTAATTTAGAACATTCTAACATTCAAAGTTGGAAATATTAAAAATAAAAAAGCATTAAAGTCGTCTCTCTTAGGTATAATTTGCTTTCAAAGTATTTTTACAGTTCAGTTTTAGCGATCTTCATGTTTACAATTCTTTGCTCCCTTCACAGTGCACTTTGAAAACATTGATATCATTTTGAACACAGCCTCATGACAAAAGCTATAGGTGACGGAATTTATGTTACGTCTCTAAAGCTTGTGAAAACAAAAAACATAGCATACGTTAATGTTTTTAATTTATAGTAGGTTATTTATTAAGTATCTGTACTGTATATGACATGGGCCTGCTGGCTAGAGCATATCTGCAGCGGTTTGCATGTGATCAAATTGTAAAAGCAGACTTTTCAAAAAATAAACAACATCCTACTTAATAATAATAATAATAATAATAATAATAATAATAATATCATCATCAACATCATTAATATTATTTTTAAAATAGGTTTTTTCATTTTCTAATAAATAATAAATATTAAATTTAATTTCTTAATAAATAGCCTCATTATTTATTTATTTATATAATTTATATATGATATTAGAATAGTGTTAGCTTTTGTAAGTGATTTTATGTTTTAGAATAGAATATGTAATATTCTCAATAATATTTGTAAAGGAAACATTGACCCTATATGTGCCATTTACATATATTTCAATTAATATGGAAAACGAGTGCATGTTTGTACCAAAACTAATATTGGATTTTATTTTAAATGCGTGTGCGTGTAAAACAATATAATTTGCGCAAAGAAATTATGGGGTTCTTCTCTAAAAAAGTTGTTACTCCACCCCGTTTTATGGGCGTTTTACGCTATAACTAACGTGGTTCAAATGATGGATCTGCGACAGAGAAACTACGAGTTTTGGGAAACACTCCTCACTACATCGTTCTTTTCCCAAACGATGCATCGTACTATGATAGTTCAGCCACAAGTTACGTCGTTGTTTGGGAAACGCACCCCTGGTCGATCTCATGAACCTATTGCAAGTGTTTGTTTACGAGCTGCAAAAATCCTGATCGGAGCATCTCTAACAATTACCTAATACTTATCAGGTACCTTATATACTACTACTATACTGTACAGTATATGCAGTGGCTTCCATACTCTGGATTTCCAAAACCACAAATTCAAAAGCAACAGGCCCCCCAAGGGATCATAATGATATAGTAATACATTTTACCAATGTCAGCCCATTATCTCATGGAAATGGAAAAGTGTGGACTACAAAGAGACAGCAATGACAGGCTATATTTATACAAAGAGAAGCTCTGCACAGGCTCGCCTTCAGGAAAAATAAATAAAAAATGTAGCTTTTGGTGAATCAGCTGTTTGTTAAGTGTTTCTATGTCTAGAAGAAACTAAAGACGTCAGCAAAATTCCATGCATCGGTGTCCTCAGTGTTAACCTGATAAAACATATTCATAATCAAATTGATTCAAAACAACAACGCGATTGCATCTCTAAACAAGTTACAAGCACAATGTGTAGCAACAAACAAGCAAACAAAAATGTCAGCGTTGTTTGGAAACTTTTAAAACTTCAGGAATGAGGAATTAAGTGGATTCTGGATAAAACGGACAGCATGCATGGCTTTTGCATCTCATTTAGACTAGCGCATCTGTAGTTGTCTAAACTGATGATATTATGAATAATAATCAGTCAATTTTTTCCAGCAACAGATGTTTTGCTTTTCAACATTTTGACAGTCTGAATTATCGTACAGTGCCAAATTTTGTTTTACCTTGCTTCTTTGTTTGTCAAGACTTGGCAAGTTCCCATGAAAAAAAACGCTTGAAGATTGATGAGAGTCTGTCATTCCTTTCCCAGATCCCCAGACAACTCTACACCAGAAGATCAGAAAAGTTAATGTCAGAAATGGTTGACTTCCATCAGTATATACCACATAATGAGGTAAGCTGGTGTGAAAACAACCAATTTTGTGTTCACAGAGACCGTAAATAATCACGACATTTTCATTTATCACGTCAACATGATAAATGTTTGCCATCAAAATGCCAGCGACCAGACTGAAGAGGAAATAATATTATTAAACGAGATAGGTTTTTTGGGGAATGTTGCACCCTTTCTGCGGCACTCCACTATTTAGTTAGAATCCATATTTTCCATTGGCTGGTTTGTCATGATAACATTTCATATTAGGGCTGCACAATATATAGTTTCAGATTATTTTGATTATTGAACTTCTGTACCTCACGACGGTCAGACTTCAGCAAAAACCATTTATTTAATTGGTATCTTTGTTGAATTTTCTGCACTTTAATTTTATTTTGCATATTTTTGGGTAGTTTTGTGTATTTTATGCAGATGAACTCCCTACAAAATCATCCAATCAGTGTTAAATCATGAATTAATAGTCATATTGTGAAATTTTGCTCGTATCGCAATATAGATCACAGAAAAAATGTACGTTTTTTCCAATATCATGCAGCCCATATCATGTTTTATTTTAATGTCGTGTCAGCAATAAAAAAAAACTTGCAATAAATACAATCAAAATAACAACAAATACATAAATATAAAATAAAATAGATGTGATTTTTAATGCTAAAATAAAACTATTGCACTGTAAAAATATATATATAGATATATACAGTTGAAGTCAGAATTATTAGCCCCCCTATTTATTTTTTTTCCCCAATTTCTGTGTAACGGAGATAAGATTTTTTCAACACATTTCTAAACATAATAGTTTTAATAACTCATTTCTAATAACTGATTTATTTTATTTTTGCCATGATGACAGTAAATAATATTTTACTAAATATTTTTCAAGACACTTCTATACAGCTTAAAGTGACATTTAAAGGCTTAACTAGGTTAATTAGGTTAACTAGGCAGGTTAGGGTAATTAGGCAAGTTATTGTATAATGGTGGTTTGTTCTGTAGACTATCGAAAAAAAATTAGCTTAAAGGGGCTAATAATATTGACCTTAAAATGGTTCTTAAAAGATTAAAATCTGCTTTTATTCTAGCCAAAATAAAACAAATAAGACTTTCTCCAGAAGAAAAAATATTATCAGACATACTGTGAAAATTTCTTTCCTCTGATAAACATCATTTGGGAAATATTTAAAAAAAGAAAAAAAATTCTAAGGGGGGGCTAATAATTCTGACTTCAACTGTACATGTATGATCAATTAGCTATGACAACATATGCTTTTATTTCATTGTAACTTATTAAACAAAGAACATTTTCAAAAAACAACATTATTAAACAAATCTACATTTATAAGTTACACAAGCTGTTTTAAGTCAGTTTAACGGAATAGTTCTATGGACTCATAAGGTTAATTTGATTCAGCTTAAATCTTCGAGGCAACCAAGGTTTTTTGTGTGTGGTAATACTTTAAAATGAGTATCTCTTTAAATTAGTTTGCAGTTACAACAAAAAAATACTTCTGTGGACATTAAAAGCAGGACAGTCCAATGAAAGATGTCTTACAATGAGAAGGATTTTACAAATCAAACAAACAAACAAGGCTGTTTTGTCAAAAAAAAAAAAATCACCTGCACTGAACACTAGCAGCTTCATCAGCACTTACAGTACATAGACCACAGCTTTTTTTTAACCCTGTAGACCTGCAATGTATTCCCTCAAATAAATATATATGTATGCCTATTAGTTATTAAGCATCTTGTCATGTAATGTAAAATTGAAAGCAGCCTTATTCGTTCTAGCAAGCTTAATATTTGGGTTTTGTTTATAACCGTGAAGGATCACAGAAGTTCACATAAGATGTTTATTCGCTGAAGTGTGACTGACAATAATGCAATGATTTTTTCCCGAACGTAATCCTCTTGTCCTCGAGTGGAATTGTTACATTAGTAATGTAAATTCTGAAGGATGTAAACAACCGGATATTAAACAAGGTAGCATGAACTTGACGGCTATACAACATGAGGTCGATGGCTGTTTCAGAATCCACAAGCTGACTGAACGGAGAAGCGTTTAGAAAACCAATAATAACTTTTATAGCGGAGTCTGACAAATGTTTGATAAGCTCATGAGTCGGTACTTTATTCAGCACAAAAGTGATTTAATTATGCAGAAAGGTTTGATATTGATATTTACCGCAAAACCATTTCACAGTCGATATTTCCTTGACGTGCGAATCTCCCTGGTTTTCTGCTGAGGCGGATATTCGAGCGCTTCCTTAATCGTGTTTTAAAAATGTATCAAGCGCTACAACGTTAATGATTATCTTCCTCCGTGGGCCGCATGCTTGTAGTAGGCCTATGTATTTACAAATGATTATTATGAAGTTAACAAATCTACAGTATGTGTGAACCTACTGAGGTGACTCTTTCAAAAACCCAGGACTTCCGAATTTCAGAGCGTAACTAAATCAACATCCCCTTAAAGGGAAAGTGCACACATAATTAAATATTTACTTGAACTAAAGTTCCAAATCTGTACGATCTTAGTGCAACTCATTTTGTCACAAATGTTTGCATAAGCAAGAAGTGCTAAAAGGTATACACATCATGAAATTGATCGGAACATCTATTCACTGATTTTGGAGGGGTGTCCCAAATATTTTGGCAATATAGACTACTTTGTGTTATATTTAAAAGGGATCATCCCTATAATCCACAGGCGCTAAACTGCACTGTTACCCTATATAAACACACATGATTAAACTAATTGAGTCCTTTAGGCTTGTTTAAAACATCCAGGTACAGTAAGTATGACACCCCTGAAGGGATGAAGGGTGTAGGGGTCAAAAAAGCTTCTTCTTCTTTTTTTTGGAATGCACTTCTGACTTATCTTAGACGATACGATCAAGGAGGTGTGTCTTTGTTGCACTTTTTGTCCACTGGTTGACAGCCTAAAAACATGGAACATATTTGGAACACTGAGTACTTTGTGTGGGCCTTATTCGCCCTATTCACTTAGGCCAGGGGTGTCCAAACTCGGTCCTGGAGGGCCGGTGTCCCGGAGAGTTTAACTCCAACCCTAATCAAACACACCTGAACCAGCTAATCAAGCTCTTACTAGACATACTAGAAACTTCCTGGCTGGTGTGGTGAAGCAAGTTGGAGCTAAACTCAGCAGGACACCGGCCCTCCAGGACCGAGTTTGGACACCCCTGACTTAGGCTACAGTGTTGGGGAAAGTTACTTTTGAAAATAATGCATTACAATATTAAGATACTCCCAAAAAAGTAACTAGTTGTGTTACTTAGTTACCTTTTATGGTGAGTAATGTATTACATTTGCGTTTCTTTTGAGTTATTTTTTCTTACCTGATAAGGCTTGATCTCTTTTACGAACTAGCAGGGTTTTTTTTTCTTCTCCACGTGAATTTAAATTCAGCAATTTATTTTTGTAAATCTTATTAAACTAAAAATTTACTTGCATTACATTTTTAAATAAGTAACTCAAATATTATTACCTAAGTAAATGCATTACTTCACTCGTTGCTTAGAAAAGTAATATTATTATGGAATTTTGTGTTACTTGTAATGCGTTACTTCCAAAATTGTTCATTTATGTATATGTATGCGATTAGTAGGGCCAGACAGTATCTACGGACATTTTTTGCTATTTCTGCTGAGAATTTTGTAAAAAAAAATAAGCAGATTTATGTGGAATGATTTTGGGAGTATCATAACTAATGAAATTTGCCCTGCGCGCTCGCGATTTTTAAGGACACTTTTTGGTGCGTTAATCAAGTCAATACTATTGTTCAAGAAGGTAATGATTCGCACTCATCAAGTAATTGCTTCGTGTCGTTTTTATTTTTACATTCTACGGGTGACTCAAAAAACACAAACGTTTCGACACAATGCCTTCCTCAGTGTGTAAGCATCAGTATCATAACTAAAAACTTAATATGAAATGAAATAAAAAAAATAATTTTTACAATGCAAATCCAATTAGACCCATTTATTTGGTGAACAAAGCAAGTCTCTCACATAATATATCTACTAAAAGACAGAAAACATTACTTTACAATCTGTATTGTAAATAAATCACATGAACATTTTAATATATTACTGATATTAATTTAAAAATAGAATAAATATAAATTTACAGACAGAATCCGTGTGAGCCTAGTGATTATGTGCTTTCACCAAGTAGGACACGATCCTTGATCATCTATGTTGATCCTGGAACAACATTCCAATCAGCCAATCAAATTTTAGTTTACAATGTATGTTAAGTTTAGGCTTACTGTTAGTGTTATGTGATTCTACATCATTGTTATGGTACGGTTAGGTTTAGTGATGGGGATTACACTGAAAAATGTCTACAAAATTGTTGCAAACAATTTATGTGTTGAATTTACACAAACAAATTAAATTTAGTAATGTTCAACATAATTTGTTTGTTTAAATTCAGCCCAAATAAATTGTTTACCAGGATGTTTGTATGTGTCAAATGATTTTATAAATATTTTATTTATAACTCGTTTAAATGTTACAGTAGCAGCTTATATAGAAAAATAATATACATACATTTATAGTTAAAGTTGAACTCTGAATCTTCAGTTTCATTCTGTGACGCCAAACAACTTCCCTGCACAAAGGATCTTGGGTGCCTGATGTGTCCATCAGTTGAACTCTTCGAAATCCTTCATTCCAAATGGAAAATATCCAATTGGCCAGTTTTGAACACTTGGGTTTGGAACAACACTTCAAAATGACAGCCATGATTGTTTTCACTCCAAAGTGCCCTTCTAAGAGCAATATATATCCCAATAGGAATGCACCGTAAATCAAAAAGTTGGGTAAACAGAGGTTGGGGCCAGCTCCAAATGGGCAGGTCAGCTCCGAATGGGTGGGACTAGAGCTCCAAGTCCAATCTACAAACCTCTTGGAGCCTTTGATTGATTTATTTAATGTTTTGTACAGAACAAACTGTCCAAGCTTGAGTTTTATTAATGTCTACACCAACCCAACACTAAACCTTCCCCTTACAGTAATAAAACATATTAATAGTAATTGTTGTACATCGTCACAAATATGACAATATATTGATATGCTCGTTGATATATATTGATATGCGACCTTCTTGCTGTGAGGCGACAGCACTACCTACTGCACCACCACGTCGCCCTAATTGAGTAGTTTTTCTCAGGAATTGTAATTTACTAAGTAGTGTTTACTTTTACTTTCCCTTGAGTGCATATTTAGTGCTCTATTGGTACTTTTACTCCACTCTTTTCCTTCAAAATGCAGTCACTACTTTTTTTCTTGTCTATGGGGATTGGCTAAAGTAGAAAACTCAGTCCTGTGATTCCTATCCAATCAAATCTCACATAGGAAGTAAATCTGGATCATACTGAACAACCTCAAGACATGAGGACTTTCTAAATGCAGCAAACCTTTTGGAAGCATTAAAAATGTCCAAAAAGATCCCAAAAATCTTTACACGCAATGACCCAGAGACTGTTTACGGCAGGGGTGCTCAACCCTATTCCTGGCGATCAACCGTCCAGCAGTTTTCAGTTGCAGCCCTTATCAAACACACCTGCCTGTAATTATCAAGTGCTCCTCACGTTCTAAATAATTGGTTCAGTTGTGTTTGATCAGGGTTGGAGCTGAAATCAGCTGGAAGGTCGATCGCCAGGAACAGGGTTGAGCACCCCGGGTTTACGGCATATGTCTCAAAATCAATTCCTGGAGGGCCACAGCTCTGCACAGTTTTGCTCTAACCCTATCAAACACAGCTGATCCAAATGATCGAGGTGATCAAAGGAGTCATGAACACCTTCATTAGTTTAATTAGCTGTGTTTGAGCAGGGTTGGAGCAAAACTGTGCAGAGCTGTGGCCCTCTAGGAATTGAGTTTGAGACCTATGGTTTATAGACTGCATATCACTGATGAGAAAATAAAGGATGTCGACTGTATGATGACTGAACGATAACTACTGTAAATGGAATGAATGAAGAATGGAAGGAAGGGCAGAACACATAATAGAAGGAAGGACCGAACTATTAAGGAAGGACCAAACAAATGAAGGAAGGATTGAAGGAAGGACTAAACAAACTAAGGAAAGAACGAAGGAAGGAAGGATAAAAAAAAAGAATGAATGAACAAAGCAATGAGCGAACAAATAAAAGAACGAAGGAAGGAACAAATGAATGAAGGAACGAATGAATGAAAGAAGGACAGAATGAACAATGAAAGAAAGGAACGAAGGAAGGAACCAACATAGGAAGATCACTAAATGCGCTACAGAATGTTACGTTTACACATCCCTGCACAAACAGCATGTAAACACATCAACTTTTCACATCGTAATACTCATTACTCTTGAGTACTTTTAAAAGGGCTACTCTTTACTCCTACTTTGAGTAATATTTACAACAGATACTTTAACTCTACTTGCACTACATTTTTTCGTCAAGTAACGGTACTTTTACTTGAGTATGATTTTTAGGTACTCTTTCCACCACTGTAGCTGGGTAAAGCACAGTGAATGAGAGAATACAACAAATCATTTGTTTACAATCCTATTTGCTGAAATAAAAAAAAGAAAAACTCCACGATGGTGTTATCAAGACTCAGAAAAGGAAAAAAAAAAAATAGTGTGAGACTGATGATGGCTGACAGAGAAGAGAATAACGTCAAATTTACTCTCAGCCCCATAGATGCTACATTATAAACACCTCACATACTGTAATCGGTAATTAATTTTTATTGTAATTTGACGCAAAGATTATATAATACATTTCTGAATGCATATAAATGTTCATACGTTTAAAAAAAAAATCTAAATAAAAAAAACTTTCAAGGATTTAAGATGCTGACTGTTAAACGCATCATAACAGTCTTGTGAAAAAGGTTCATTGTTTAAAAATGTGTTATTTCAAAAAAAAAAAAGGGGCCTGGAAAAGGAATTAAGAGTGTAAACTCTATGGTATTTAGTCAAGTAATTAAATTACTTATAGAGGAAGTAAGTTGCATTCCAGACAAAGTAATTAGAAAAGTAATTAATGGCAATTGTAATAATGTAATTAGTGATTAAATTATTTTTGAAATAATTTAGCCAACACTGATCGCAAATACAATGTAGCAATTACAAAAATATGAAATGAATGTGTGAACACTGCATGTAGCCTATAGTGCACACTGAAAAAGTAGTAACATGTTAATCCAAGGATAATGATAGATGACAATGCCTTTATATATTGGTATATAATAAATCTAATGTGGGCTGCATGGTGGCTCAGTGCTTAGAACTGCCACCTCACGCCAAGAAGGTTGCTGGTTCGAGCCCTGGCTGGGCCAGTTGGCATTTCTGTTTGGCGTTTGCATGTTCTCCCCAAATTCATGTGGGTTTCCTCCAGTTGCTCTGGGTTCCCTAAAAGTCCAAAGACATGCGCTAAAGGTGAATTGGATGAACTAAATTGGCCGTTGTGTATGAGTGTGTGTGTGAATGAGTGTGTATGGCTATTTTGCAGTACTGGGTTGCAGCTGGAAGGGCATTCGCTGTGTAAAACATATGTCGAAATAGTTGGCGGTTCATTTCGCTGTGGCGACGCCTGATAAATAAGAGACTAAGCTGAAGGAAAATGAATGAATGAAAGATTATACATTGCACAACTCCTTATAATTTCTTACATGACCGTGTTGTTCTTCCTCACTCCTTGTATTACAGATGCGGCGGACATCCAGCAGGAGTTCTTGCTGTTTTTTGAGGAGTCCTGATAGTGAAGGCTTTGAAGTGACTGTTTTATGATGTCCAGACACTTTTATTTTTCAGCTAAGCTTGGCACCAAAGCTCTTCAGTGCATCTCAAGCAACTCAACTCCATTGTTTTCTCATAGACATCTGGTGAGTTTATGATGCAACCGCCCAACTCAAGGATCTGCCATACTCTCGGACAACTGAAGGAATACCTCCAGGAATGAGGACTCGTGTTTAGATCAGTTCTGAACTTATTTTTAATTGTACCTGCAAAACAAAAAAATTCAATTGTATATGAGATATGCAATGTTTTTGCTGCTTTGAACCCTGGTCAAAGGTTTGTTTCCTTCCTCACAATGAGGTATTTATTTACAAGTAGATACACTGGGTTGTATCTCTCTATTCTAGTTTATTCTGAGCATCCCGAACTAAGAAACTGAATGTAAAGTGTTTCTTTAAACAGGTAGTTCAACCAAAAGATCAAATTCTGTTCTGAATTACTCTCCCTCATGTCGTTTCAATGCCCTGAGACCTTCGTTTATCTTCAGAACACAAATTAAGATATTTTAGATGAAATCCTGGAGCTCTCTTATCCTCCATAGACAGAAACAGTCCTGAGATGTTAGAAAACAAAACAAAAATATTGTCATGTGACTTCAGTGATTGAACTGTAATCATACCAAGCTCCAATGACACTTTTGTCTGCAAAAAAAAACAAAACAAAAACTGTCAAATCAACTTTGTTGGCCTATGTCTTTCACATCAGATTATGATGCATGTTTACTATGGGCAATACAGAGCTTACTTATTGGGCTGCTGACTCTAATGCCAAAATAGGATCTTGCCATACTCGTCAACCATCCTTTTTTTTTTCGAGATTCTCCCTTATTTTACAGTTCTATCCCACTATCATCCTGTAAAGGTATTTTTCCGTATTTTGAATCTTTCTACAAAGGGTGGCAATAAACATTAAGGGGCCGATCCTCCCTATTTGTAACCCATACCGCCAAAACACCAGGGGATGCCCCTTGCTCCTAAATGTGAATCTGTTCTTTGCTTTTATTTTATTTAGGCATGAAAACACTTTGAAATAAATATAATGATGGGATTCCCTTCCTTTCCATTACAGGAGCCATTGCCTCTCCTACGCAAAACAGTCGGTTCATGTAGCGGTGCGTGACTGTCAGACGCGCTTCATGGTGATAAATAAACACTGTTTCCCAAACAGATTCTGTACACACAATTTGAATCAGAGCGAAAGTGGGCACTCTGTGTTTTGGGTGCGTTTAAACACATATATACACATAATAACATCTAAACATGTCGATCTTGGTGGAGGGGTTTTTTACGCAATAAATTTTGTTTTAAATGAGCATAAAAAGTTAGGAAAGCAATCGAATGCTTCCATTATAGTTCTGTCCATTTTTAAAGTGACACCTCAGTTGCTCTTTAATCAGCATGTTTAAGTTATTCATTCATTCATTCATTTTCTTTTCGGCTTAGTCCCTTTATTAATCTGGGGTCACCACAGCAGAATGTTTAAGTTATACAGTGAAGAAAAGGTTAATGAGATTTGATAACTTGATTCAGTTTCTTTATAATAGCTATTAATGTTAATAGGGTAAACTGTTTGCTAATTTATTTGCAGCTTTTTCTAATGTATACTATTTATTATATTCTTTGTAAATAATAATAATAATAATAATAATAATAATAATAATAATAATAATAATAATAATAATAATAGAAAAACATATTACTGAGCGTTTCAACTGTTTATTTACAATCCAACATATGCAAATGAACATGGGGGGAGGGGCTATTCTTTATTTTCACATCCCAATGCTGACAGATATTTATCTTGCCCATATTAGACGCACACCCTAACTTGTCGTGGAAAGTTTTTTCTTTTTCTTTGGGTGCACAAAAGTATTCTTAGAGCTTTATATGATGCTGAACTACTGAAGTCAAATTGAAGGTTTTGATAATGTTTTTGTTTCCTTTTTGGACTTTAAACATCTCTGAACTACTCAGAGTTCACACACACTTTTACTACTAAAATTCCATGACTTTTCCAAGACTTTCAAGTACATTTTTAAGACCTAATGTTTTATATAATGTCTACATATGCGTGGTAAATAAGAAAAACAATGCACATTCAAATTTATAAACATGTAACAATCATTCACTCATTTAGTATTTTAGTCAATCATTCTTTAGGATTAGTCTCTTATTTATCAGGGTTTGCCACAGCAGAATGAACCACCAACTACTTAGTTTAAATTTATAATTATATCTATATGTAAAATTGATTTAGATAATGTTTACACAGCACTAATAATGTGAGACCATGGGACTGGCCAAGGACAGAGAAGACAGCTAACCTATATTCAAATGAACAGATAATAAAAAAAAATAATTTCCACGACTTTTACTGTTTTTCCAAAACTTTTCCAGGCCTGGAAACTGTCATGTCAAAAATACATGACCTTTCCAGGTTTTCCATGACCGTATGAACCCTGACTACTGCTGTCAATGGAGGGTCAGAGAGCTCTAGGATTTAATCTAAAATACACTGTAAAAAATGCTGGGTTCCACACAATTCATTCAGATTCTTCCAACACAAATCGATTAAGTTATCTTATTAATTTAAGTGGATCTAAACATGAAATAATTAAGTTGTCCCCCCCAAATCTTAAGAATTATGTTGTTTAAGCTCATTTTACATAAGTAGTTTCAACAAGCACTAAAAAGTTGTAATCTGAAGACGAACAAAAGTCTCAGGAATGAGGGTGAGTACTTAATAACATAATAATTTTTTGGGGGGTGAACTAACCCTTGAACTCTTGGGGAAACTGATAAAATGTGGGGATAATTTCTTTGTTTTTACATTAAAAAGTAAAACTATTGTGGTATATTTCAGCTACAGATGAAGTGTATCATGACCCTTATTTCAACTGAAATTTAAATGTGCACAAATGAACCGTTCGCGTCTCTTTCATTAAAGTTTTCTACTCAAAGATCTAAACATAACACACATTTCATATGGAACGTGTTTATTTTGGTCTAGTAAAGTAATCAGAGCAACAGTTGCCAGTCAAAAATAAGACAATCAATCATATTAAACCCAGACACATCAAAGATAAGCTGACAGACAGGAAACAAGTGATTACCAATTATAATATTAATAAACCGATCGTTTGAGATGACGCCGTTTCAGTTGGAAAAGCATTAGCATTTGAATAAACAAAGTCTGGATAATGACAGCAAATTGATCAAATGCAGCAATTTCGGTCTGTGCCAAGTTTCAAAGCACTTCGAATGTCATCGCCGTTTCCATTACTTCTGTTCTTTAGCCAGTTATTATGACCAAATGAGATAAGAAGCGAATAACGAGACACTCCAGCATACGAGCTCATTTTAAATGAAATATTTCCTTGACTCGGTACATAAATAAAAGTACAAATGACAGAAATCTACCACACACGCCGACAGAATTCACAGCAAATCATTAACAAAGGTGCCATTATCACTTCACTGAACAGAAATGAATATGCCCTTTAGCGTATCACCATGATTTAAGTACAAAATTGCTGAGCGAAACCACGCACGGCAGCAGTGACTCTCCTTTTTATGAACCGAAGCTGCTTTTAAACGCATCTATAAAAGTCGTTATCAAATATATGTAAAGGCATTTTCAGATGGTGCATTTCTCAGAAACTATTCTGCTGGTCACATTTGCAAAGGTGAGAGAAAATATTCAAACCTAATGTATTTCGGTGCATGTTTCTCATTAGCCTTTAACGCAGTTATTTGATTCAATTGGGGACTAGCTATTCTGTGTTTTAACATATTAAATATTTCTTTACAATAATGTAATATTGTAATATATTACTATATAGTAATATTAAGTAATATAATAGAATTTTACTTTAAAAAGTAAAATGTCTTTTTTTTTGCTGCACCAACAGTAGTGTGAAAAAAAGGCCGGGCTGCTGATGGTTAAACAATAAAAAGAAATGCCCCACCCCAAAATATGCCATTGGTTGAGCTGATGATGCCAGGGCTGGTCAGGATGCTTAAGTAAATAAACATTTATCGATTTTTTTTGAGGAATATATTATCATTTTTAGCGTATTTTAAAGAGCCCCTATTATGAGTTTTTGGACTACCTTCCATGCAGTGTGTAAGTGAATGAAAACATCCAGCTGAGGTTTAAATCTGAAAGCGGACCGTGTTTAAAAATATCGATTTTTTAATAAAAGATTCGACTCAGAGTTGTTTAAATGATGTGTCGTTCGTCCGGATCAATTGCCTGTTCGTATCTGGATCCGGTAAAACGTGAACGTGCCTTTCACCTTAAACGCTAGCAGAGTGCGGGTGTGTGTGGAGCTGATCATGACTGAAGATGAGTGAACATTAATGAGTGAACGTTCTGGTGATTAATGCAATAATCTACCCTGCAACTGGGGATTCGTTGCTTGCTAAAAGAAGGATCAGAAAAGACTATTGATGTATGGGACTTTGACAGCAACTTTATCAGTACACAGTTTCCTCCGCCATTTCACAAGTGTATGTAAGTGCGATAAAAATGGTTGCCGCCTTGTTTTCTCTAGCTTTCAAAATATGTATTTAATTGTGTTTTGGTACTTGTAACTGCTCCATGCGGCTGGTACTATATCTAGCTAACTTTTTATATTCACATATCGTGTCTAAAACCATGTTGAAAATGCAGCGCGTGCCGATTTGTTTACAGATTAAAATGCGTTCATGAGCTCGCGATCCTCTGCCGTTAGTCATTGCTATGGCCACCGTCAGCTGTTTCTACACATGTGCGACGGTCAAGTTTAAAAAATAGTTCAGCTTTTGCCACTGTGTGGATTAATATTGAATGTGTGTCACTGTTTTTACTTATGGTTAAGAATAGAGCAATAAGCTGATGTTTAGCTGCATTGCTTTAATGCACTCCTGCATTGGGCTCACACATAAACTCTGCACTCTGACTACTTCAATAATGTTGATAGGCCATGATGGGCGTTTCTCACCGTCTCGTGCTGAACGCAGTGGACCAATCGCAACAGACTGGGTCATCAGACCAATCAGAGCAGATTAGCATAGAGTTAAGAAGGGGTTTGGGAACGAATCTCTGAACAAATCATTTGGGGGGGGGGATAATTAGATAAAATTAAATGCATATTATAAGACAATGAAATCGTTTTTTGACTTTGCATGCATATCAGCCTGTTGTTGGAGACCTCCAAAACCAAAATATGACCTTTTTAATGCATAATAGGGGCTCTTTAATATGCCACAAATGACACAACTGTAACAATAAAGAAAAGACAAGCAAAGATATTTTCAGAAATGTCTGTCACTACACAACAAAATGTCCTTTATAAGTCCTTTATATGAGGGGTGACATTTGAATAACATCCCTATCAAGCGAGATGTGAATTTTCTGAAAATCTTAAGGCATCTCTGAGCAAGAAGGCTCAGATTTGTTTGAAAACTGGTTTCTAAGGTCACAGCAAAATAAGGAACAAACTACAAACAAAAAAAGTGAATTAGACTAAGAGTTGCCCTTTTTTTCTAGCAGCACAACTTTTAATCTAAATGTGCATAGATGGTGTGAACCAATAAGAGAAATGTGTGATGTTCACTTGAGGAGATTCTGAAGCATGGCGGTGGCGTAGGTGGGACGGGCCTGCTTGCTTTCAATAGCGTTCTTCAAGTATTGGATTCCACCGCAGCGCTCCCAGATCTCCTCAAACTGCCGGGGCAGGATCTCGGCTCCACGTTTTCGCGTGAGCCCGGTCTCCTCCAGACTCAACTCGCACATCTCCATGTCGTCCTTACCTGGGAACAGAAGGCGTGTGTTATATCTATGTACACATTTCACATGTACAGATAAGCGTTGAACTGTTTTAAAGGGAACCCTGGGTATCAAGACATGTATGCCTTAATATAATGTGAATGACGCTTCTTTGAGAAATATGTAGAAAAAACAAACAAATATTTATGTTATTCAAAAGAATCCACATTTATTCCAGTTGATTTTGAACCATGGGCACCGTCATTGTTTTTGATGATGTAATTTGGTTGCGCTGCCTTTAGCACGCTATCAATTCCCATTAAAATGCACCAAAACTAGTGATCACGCCACATACAGAATGCCGCTTTTGGTTGTAATTGTCAGTCAAAGAGAGATAAAGTAACTAATAAATTCCATCAAATTCATGCCTCTAGTATGTATGTTAAACACTATGATCGTTACACATTTTCTATATTGTATAACAAGCTGGTTCCAGGCATGTAAAGCACCTCTAACACCACTTGAATCATTATACATGAGAGCACTTAAAATCTATGATAAAAAAACCTCAACTGAACCATCACTGTAATATCTTTAAAAAAACTTGAGTTTTGATAATATGATTAAATATTCCAACATTTGTTTTGTTTTTAAATGTATTTATAATATTGATGCTCCTTCGTTAAGAACATTTTTAACTCTTACATCAGAGAAAACATATCAAAAGACACGCTCCATGGTAAGAGAGGAGTGCATTTCATCCCTAGACGAAAAACCTCTTTTGGCCAATCGTCTTTTTTTTATAGAGCCTTAGTCTATGGCAGGGCTATTCAATTAGTTTGTCATGGGAGCCAGTACATAAAAAACATCCCAAATGAAGGGCTGGAGAGTTTGACTTGCAATATGAGTGATGACACAACAGAATATAAGAGCCCGTATGTTGTATTTTAGCTCCTTAAGACACCCACTTTGGCATTTAAATGTTAATTTATGGCCCGTTTACACTGAGTGGTACGGTACGGTACGGTACCGAACATTATCATACCACTTTTTCGGCACCTTTTCAAAAGGGTACCAAACACGAGAAAGGGTACCAAAAGGTGGAGCCACACGTGCAGCTGAACGCTAGTTGGTTACAGAGATACATCACGAGCTCGTGGAGCTAGCCAGAATCAAAACAACGGAACCGCCATGTTTTTAAATACACAGCCGAGACATTATCGTAATACTTTATGCATATAATAACAAGCCATTTTCTAATATCGGAGACTGCAAGGGTCTGTATGTGTTCATATATGCTGCATTTATTTATTTTATGTAATTGCAGACGTTACAGTAGGCAATTTCACACTATCATTGATCTGCAGTTATAATCAAATCATGTTCATAAAAAGGTTAGTAATAAACATTTATACACAAGTATTTATGTGTATAAAGTATCTGTGTTGTGAGAAGTGCTTCTCATATGATATGTGAACGACCTGTACGGTGTTACTGTGACATTTCCTTAAATAAACATGACGTCGTCTGAAACTTTCTGTCGTACACCACGCCCACGCTTGGTAGTGGAAACGCAAGCTTAATAAAGGAGACCCGTACCGTATAGTACCTCTCAGTGGAAATAAGCCATTATTGTATTTCGAAACTACAAAATATCAGTGTATTGTACAATAGGCTTTTTTTTTAAAAAATTGTACAAACATTCAAATGTTGTATTTCAAAACACAACAAAAGAAGTACATTGCTTAAGTAGGCTTCTTCTACATTCAGACACATTCATATGTTATGTTTTGAACTGCATAACAATTAGGGATGCAACGATTATAGATTTTTGGTTGTACGATTATAGTCTGAAGAACAATCATGGTTTCACGGTTATCACTTCTTATGTAAATTTAAGCTTTATATTAGCCAAGTATTTAAATGAGCTGTTGTTATTATCTGCGTTCATACATACATAATCATTTAATAATTTGTAATAATTCGTCTAACATATCTTTTGTTTACATTGCACTGAAAGCCTTGCTACAGCATGAGATGTTTTCTACTGGGTGTCGCTCCACTTGGGCACGCATATTGGCATATATTCTTACATTGGAAATAAACTTGCGCACAGAAAAGAAGCGACATGTGAATGGCCTGCTGCTATAGTTAGTCCAGTGTGCATGCGTACTGGCTCGGAACTTTAAACTAGCACACAGTTGGCATAACTTTTAGTTGCAGCAGTTTCGATCCGTGCAACAGAAACGCGGCGTTGAGAAGCCTTTAAGATTAATTAACCGTGACGAATTAAAGCGCGGTTAAAAGTGAAATCGGCTAATCGTTGCATCCCTATTAACGATACCAGTGCATTGTACAAAAGGCCTTTTCTACAAACATATCCAAATGTTTTCGGCTGGTCGCACCACTTGCTTAATGTCAGGTGACTCACTCTCTGCGCAGCCTTCAACTGCAGCTTGTGCTGTATTGAACAGACGCACGTCACTTCATAACTATAGCGACCGTTTCTCGACTGAACTAAATTTATTTTTGATGGCCGCAGGCAGCCAATTGAATAGCCCTGGTCTATGGAATACACTTCCAACAGAATTAATCACATGCACAAACTACAAGATATTTTCACGCCTGACTAGGAGGTGGGTTTTTTGTCTAATCAAATTTACATACAGTGTTGTGTTGAGTGTTGTGTTTGATTTGTCTGTGTTTAGTCTGTTTGTGATTGAGTTTGTATGTTTTAAATTGGCAATTTCATTTTATTTTTTAATATATTTTATTTATTTGAAGATTCACCTGTCCAGGAACTGCAGGCGGAAAATAGCAATCCTGCTTAAACCTGGCACAACGCATCTTTCCTTTTCGAGGTTAATGTATTTTTGCGCATGTCCCTGTTAAATAAATAAATTCAAATAAACACGCAGACACTTGTCAAAATCCGTCTTCAATGCTGCATAGCTGGAGAAAACGGGACATTTTATAACTGTGGTTTATTTCTGTCAGATGAGCATTTGTTGATATTAAACACTTACTGACCGCAGTGAAACTAATAAAGACCGATCACCAGCTCTCTCCGTCAATGGCTGAAAAACGCAAATAAATCTGGATTTTTTTTTTAATAATGTAAATATGTTGTGTTTTTTTTTTCTACATATTTCACAAAGAGGCATCATTCACATTATAATAAGGCATACATGTCTTAACCCAGGGTTCACTTTAAGAGTTTCAGCTATTTCATCAATTCCTGCTTCTTTTCTGACGTATTTATTGATTTATTTGAATTTATTGTTTTGATGACTTTTAAGTATTTGGTACCTGCGACCAAGAGGATTGGCTGCTTGTCTGGATGAAGCTCCATCTGCCTGGCGATCCAGGGTCCATCAAAGTGAGCGTACCACCAGCCTTTCTTCTTGTTCTGTGGGTCTTTGTACTGGTCCGCAGGCCGGATGAAGGGAATGCGGAAGTAACGCTGCTGTCTGTTCATCGCGATCTCTTGTTGCCGGGCTGGGACAGGTGGAGCAGGGTTTTGCTGGGCTGGAATACAAATATATCAAATAAAAAATTATGAAGAAATTGTGTCTGATTAATTGTCTGAACTAAACTTTGCAGGACACCGGCCCTCCAGGACAGAGTTTGCGCACATAACTTTGTTCTAGGTGTTTCAGATAGCAAATCAGAGCATGAAGACCAAAACTGGAGTGATGAAATTAAGCAAATGTTGCAAGTCAAGAGGTAAAACAAAGTAGGTGGCTGGTTTTTCATTGCATTTCTCAAATATTTACAAATGATATGAATGGAATATCAGATTATCGGACATTTATTGAATGAGCAAATCCATCTGTGGTCGAACTATGAAAATAGTATGCAAACACTGCTTTGTTTACGATTGTGTAGCACTAGTTCCGTTCCCTTTTTAGAATGATAATGCAGACTACTGCCACCTACTGTGTGGGTGTGGAAAGATACATTCTCTCACACAGACACTGATCGCAAATACTGTACATCTTGTAGTCAGCTGTGGTCTGTTTGGTGTGTTAACGGGCAGCTTTTTGTCCAAGATGGGACCAGACACAGTCAAAGTGAGGCGACAACAAAGTCAGTGTTTGTCACGGCTGTTCTTTGACGCCGGCTTGGTGTGTCCTGGACTCCCAGGCTTAAAACGATGATTGGCAATGTTGACAATTAAAAATGACAGACAAATATTTCTGGCGTAAAATAGTATTTTGACTACATATGACCTAATGTAAAGTTCTGCAATAACATGCTTTGATAAGTGCTGTGGCTGTATCAAAACATCATAAATTAGCCTTCCCCAGATACAATCCCAATAGAAAATAACAAGGCACTGATGTGTTCAAATGATGTGTTCCATTCGGGGTTGGACAGATGTCATTAACACATGACACATGAATATACAGTTGAAGTCAGAATTATTATCCCCCCTGAATTATTAGCCCCCCTGTTTATTTTTTTCCCCAATTTCTGTTTAACGGAGAGAAGATTTTTTTCAACACATTTCTAAACATACTAGTTTTAGTAATTTATTTCTAATAACTGAATTATTTTATCTTTGCCATGAAAACAGTAAATAATATTTTACTCGATATTTTTCAAGACACTTCTATACAGCTTAAAGTCACATTTAAAGGCTTAACTAGGTTAATTAGGTTAACTAGGCAGGTTAGGGTAATTTGGCAAGTTATTGTATAATGATGGTTTGTTCTGTAGACTATCGAAAAAATATATAGCTTAAAGGGGCTAATAATTTTGTCCCCAAAATGAATTTTAAAAAATTCAAAACTGCTTTTATTCTAGCCGAAATAAAACAAATAAGACTTTCTCCAAAAGAAAAATATTATCAGACAAAAAAGAAACAAAAAGTCAAAGGGGGGCTAATAATTCTGACTTCAACTGTATATCTATAATATATTTAGCATATATACTAAAGACAAAGTGCTTTTTTGGTCTTTCGTTGCCAAAACCACAATCATTTGGTCATATGTTTGTGTGAGCTCTGCAATTTGGATTTACATACACATTTATCAATAAAAACTGATACAGTGGATTTATGCAAGTGGCTTTACATTATGAAACATTATACATTAGATCAAGTTTAGCTTTCAATTTGATATAGGTCTTGATATTCATCCACAAAGTTGCTCTGGACTAGGGCTCCACAATATATTGTTTCAGAATCAAAATTACAATGCAATGCTTAGTCTGAATTATAGTTGACTGGGATTTATAGAATTGTATTTAATCACTGTATTTATATGAAATTTATGTGATTTATTTAAAAAAAAAATGCATTTCATAATTGTTTCTAGTCCAAGTATCTACATTTAAAAGCCAAATCGAGATTATTTCAGTATCCACAGGCTGATTTTGTGATTGTTTTAAGGAAAAACTCTTAATTTTCACTTATTTCTTCTGACAGTGAATACTAAACAATATTTTTGCTCTAAGAATCATTGGACTAGAAACAAGACAAAACAAAGTAAGAAATTCATTTTTTTTGCATTGTGATTATTTAGTTCCTGTACCTGAATAATATTAGGCCCCATTTACACTGCCAGTTAAATTCCGATTTTTTGCTCATATGTGACACAGATCGGATCTGTTCAATGACCGTCTAAACACACACAAAAAAAAGCATACATTCGTATATTCAGAGATCGGTTTCAGGCCTCCTTCATACTGTATGTGGAAATAAATCAGATATAAATCGGATATGTGACAATACGACTATCATGTAAACAGGCAGATCGGATTTATTGAGGCATTCCGTTTTGTATGTCATTAAACTTGCGACAATGTGGTACTTCTCCACGATTTAATGACGTAGAAGGAAGAGCGTGTGTGGAGACACTGACGCAGTAGACAACAACAGAGGAAACATGGAGGAGGAAAGTGGTCAGTTGCCACAATTTGCTCCCACCAGACCTGAGATCTTTCCCGTACCCACAAATTCCTCTGAATGGTGGAGGACACCATATATAAACCATAGGCGCAAGCTGCGATGACGGCTCTTTCCCTCCTCCTCCGCCTCTACCTCAAAATCATTTTAAAATTTGGCGAACTTCGCATATTTCGCAGAGCTAAAAGCAAGACAATTTCTTCCATAGTGGTTAGTGTGGATGCTAAAACCCGCCTTTACGCATGCGCAATGTCGTAAATTGTATGGCACGTATAAACACATGAATCGGATATGGGTCACAATTAAAAAAACGTGTAAATGGACAGGCAAAAAAATCAGATATAGGCAACAAATCGGAATTGGGCATCAAAACCTTACAGTGTAAACGGGGCCTTAGACTGCCCAGAAAAACGTCAAATAGAGCTATTCAAACTATCATGTGAAACTGTATTCATATCGCAATATTTAATTGCAAAAAAATATATAATATCGCAATATCAGACTTCTCCAATATCGTGCAGCCCTTCTCTGGAGTGTTAAGCTAACTAATGTTTTTATTTGTGAATGCAAAAAAATTAAAACAAGGAGATTTACATTAAGAGTTTGACATGACTGTTTTGATTATCATAACACTTATAAAGCAGATGTTTGGCAAAATGATAAATTAGTTTGTCACTGTTTCATAGTTATTGCATGGTGAAATAAAATACAATTAAAATGCTGGTAGGAAAAGCCACTGAAGAGGCGGAAGCAACATCTTGCTGGAAGAAAGGTTCCTACAAAGGAAGGTTCGGTGGAAGAGCCAACCTGTTGAAAAGACAAACCACTTCATAGAGTTGGGTGGTGGTCAGCAGGGGTAGATCCAGGATGCTGGATCTGCTGTCGAGCCCTCTCGAGGTGTCATTGGTTTAAATTGGTGAAACACCAAGAAAAGGGGGGTGCCCATCTGATGAACGGCTTTAACCACCAACCCTCATATAGAATATATCTCAAATTGGTGCTGAAGAAAGAAAGGACGGGGAAATTATGCCACTGGCCCAGAGTTGGTGCAGGGCAGAGTATCTGTAAAGGTGGGCCAGTTGCGATGGTCCCATCGTATTTTGCATATATTAAGAGTTTGACACGACTGTTTTGATTATCATAACACTTATAAAGGTGATGTTTGGCAAAATGATAAATTAGTTGCTCACTGTTTCATAGTTAATAAATGGTGAAAAATATACAATTAAAAAATATTGAATAAAAATTGTAATTGCATAATAGCAATATGATTGTAGTAGTAATAATAATTTCAAAATCAAATTTTCAAAATCTGAAGTAATGACTTTGTTTTATTTAGCAGCTATAATATGTATTTTAATTAACAGCATAATCAGAAAATAGACAATTTCTAGATTATTTGATTATCAAAATAACAGTTTGTTGCAACTTTTACTGCTCAGTATGGATTTTTGTTAGTCCTGCTCCCACGAGACTGTGTTACTCCTGCTCACTCCAGCAAAAAAATATAATTTGTCCCGCACATAACTTTTAACCGTTGTCCCGCTCCAGTCCACAAAAGTCTGCAATGTAGAGCTCTACATGGATTTTCAGTCCCTCTCCCATAAGATTCTGTTTCGCTCTAGTGCCACAGTCTATATTGTTTCTTCTTTTATTCCAATTCCCCCACACACAACGTTTCTGACCTCACCTTGTTGAATTTGTCGCAGCAGGCCGAAGGAAGGTGCTTTCCTTGCTGCCGGGTAAAATCGAAAAACACTGAGACTATCCAACCTGTAAATAATTTTTGTTGTTGTATAAATGAACAACACAAATAACCTTAAATAACCTGTGCCTTTAAAGCATAATATGCATTTGAGTTTTCCTGCTTATTCTGCATGAAGCCCTTAGGTCATTTTCTTTCTCCTGCTTCATATCTTATTTTTTCTGTTGTTTTCAATGGAGGTTCTGCATTTTTTAGAATGCCAGCAGCATGGCAAGGTACTGAATATTTTTGAAATGCTCCGACAGTTGCAGAAGAGTTAGTTCGTTAGTTATCCTTTACTCATTTCCCAAAGGCAATTGGGTTGCAGCATATCACACATTAAACAATAAAAACCCATTATACAATACAAATCTACTCTGAATTTAAAAACGTTAAAGCTGTGCTCATAGCTGAGCATTTCTGGAAGAGAACTACAGTTTTTAGCTGCACAAAAACAATCCAGTGACATTAAAGGTGCCATATAATAGAAATCTGGATATACTGTACTTGGGCAAAGCTCAATAATAAGAGTTCAGTACTGGAAAATGGACATACAGTGGGTCTCAAACAGCCTTGTTTCTTAGTTCTCACATAATTCTGTCAGTGTAAAATCCCAGTGAAAAACAGACCCTGTTAGAACAAAATACAGAGAATTATGTTGCACACGAGACATTTCTATGTACTTTAGGTCGTGTTCTCCTCTAGCTGAACCTAAACTAGCAGCTGAGTCATCAGAGGTTCGGCAGCCAAAACACAGACTGAGTTGAAAATGGGAGATGCAAGGAGACCAATAAGCCAAATACTATAGGCTACAGCCAGCCGGATCACATCTCTACAAATTGTTTACCAGAGATGGGTGTAACGCGTTACTGTATTCTAATTATATTTTTGAGGAACGCAGTGATGTAATGAATTGCATTTTAAATATGTGTAATTTGATTACAGTTACTAAAATCAATGTAATTGCGTTACTTACATTACAAATAGAGTTTTCAAAAGAAAAAAATGCTTCGTCTAAATAACGTTTTCCACTGCAACGTCAGTTAATAAGCATGCGCTTTTAAATTGGAGAACGCGAGCTGAGGACACCGGCACACAAATACACGGCGGTCCAACTCAGCCTAAACAGTTTGTTGTAAACAACAATTTCTGTGCAAGATTAGGAGTGAAGGTATCTTCTGAACGTGAGGAGAAGCATAGCTGCTTATGGAGCTGTTCACATATCACATCTTTATTGCACACAAGTTCGTTATTTCAAATGGAGGTACGTGGCTTGTGTGCGCATATTCGGAGTGCATATTGCATATATACTGTATACATGTATATATAAAGACAAACAGGTTTGGAACAAGTGATTATGGGAGAATTTTAAGATTTTAAGTCTTTTGAATTTGTCAAGCTACTGAAAGAGCTGCAGTGTATTTTGTATTTTTTGTCTTTTCTAACTTTAAAGTAGTTAGTAATCTGATTACTTTTTACATGAAGTAATTAGTAATGTAATCAGGTTACAATTTTCCAGTAGTAGTCAGTGATTTGTAATCTATTACTTTTTTAAAGTAACTTACCCAACACTGTTGTTGACTATTTACTTTTATTTATTGTCCACATTGTGGAAAATTGTCTCTGGCTTTACAATGCATAACACATACAAATAAACAACACAGATTTTAAATGTACATATAAAAAAAAAAAAACAGCAATAGTTTCCATTATAATTCTGACAGCACTCGGCACAAATGCTAATTAGTAAAGTTTCCTAATTCCTAATTGCAGCAACAAGGAGCTCATGCAGAATCCAACAGCCATCTGTTTAAATGTGTGTCAGGACATAAAATGCAGGATATATGGATTATAAACGTATTCAGTGCAACCCGAAGAGAAATAAGGTATGTTTAATTGTAACGTGGGCAATGCAGTGGCGCAGTAGGTAGTGCTGTTGCCTCACAGCAAGAACGTCGCTGGGTCGCAGGTTCGAACCTCGGCTGGGCTGGGTCAGTTGGCGTTTCTGTGTGGAGTTGCATGTTCTCCCTGCGTTTGCGTGGGTTTCCTCCGGGTGCTCCGGTTTCCCCCACAGTCCAAAGACATGCAGTACAGGTGAATTGGGTAAGCTAAATTGTCCATAGTGTATGAGTGTGAATGTGTGTGTGTGGAAGTTCCCAGAGATGGGTTGCGGCTGGAAGGGCATCCGCTGCGTAAAATCGTGCTGGATAAGTTGGCGGTTCATTCCGCTGTGGCGGACAAAGCCGACAAGAAAATGAATGAATGAATAATTGTAACGTTTGTTAGTTTAACAAACTAAATTATTTTACATTTATAAAACTTAAAAATTTGCAGCTTATTTTTGTTATGAGGCAAGAAACACATGTAGACTGCTGAGTATAAGTGTTCAATGTACATTTATGCATTATGTCATATCACTCAGCTCTTATTGTGATTTTTTCAGATTTTCCTCAGTTTATAATACTTGACTTTGAGCTTCTTCTTTTGTCAAGCTGCTTTAAAAAATGCTTATTTTAAACACATGGTTACTTCATTGTTTTCTCTAAAGCATTTGATATCTTTCACAGTTAACAGTCATTCAGTGCGTTAACAGTTAACCACCATTAAGCACTCTATGTCCAAAGTAAATAGACTTATGAGAGATTAGCATTTTTGTAAGGTGCTATTATTACATATTTGTAAATTAACAATTATAGAATAAAACTGGTTTTGTTTTAATAAAAATATTAGCTTATACGACACACTTCTCATTTAGAGCTTTTTATCTTTACCATTTGATTTCCTGGTTTTTGCTTTTCATACTCAATTCGGCATTGATAATATACAATTGATATAAGATAATAGTGATGTTGAACATATTTTAAAGCTGCGGTTGCATATTTTTCTAATACAATGTCTGCCAGATATTAAAAACTATAAAATAACCAAGTATCGTCTAAAAGCAGCAATCAACTAGTTAGAACAAATGTATTATATCTTTTGCACTTCCATGAGTCCTCAAGCATTTCAATAGTCTCACAGCTCATACCATAAAGGTTTCTCTGCTCTTTTTTTCCACTTTCTCGTGTTTGTTTTTTTTTTTTGTCTGCACATCATTTTGATGGCTTTATCAGCAGATGTCACTATAAAAATAAAAGCACAATCTCTTACTTTAATGCCCTCTCTGTTTACCTCTAGTAGGCTGTGCTTGTTCTATTGTGCATACAGGTCATTCCAGGACCGTGATCAGTTCACACCAGATTCTAATATTGCCCACATTTAAAACAACAATGTGAAGACCTGTTAAAATCAGCTCTGAGCAATAAATTAGAATTGCAGTCCTTAAACATAGCCCAATTTAACTTATCACTCCCTTCCTTATCTACTACAGGCATGTGATTATTTCCGTATTTTCCAAGCTCAATGGGGCAACCCCTGTAATTTGTGTGAATTCAGAGTTTTTTTGTTTTTTTTGTTTTTGTTTTTTGATTGGAGGGGTGGGGGGGTCTCCATCATTAAAGCAGATGACCTGCTTCATTCTAGACATCTTTCAGGGATGTAATTGTAGACCTACTCTGTATATAACATGATGATACTGTGTAGTCCAATAATGTGACGAAGCTACTTACAATATGCAAGATTATGAAAATTTTTCTGCGCTCACATTTGAATGTCACGACCACATGTGCTCTATGTACATTATAAATACCGCTGCAGGACGCACGTTTGTTGATTCTTTTTCATTTATTCAGTGCTACAGCCTAGCACCTCAAATTTAATACCTGAAAGTGTCATAAGTTTAGATGATATTACAAATTTATAAAAATATATTTTATAATTAATTAAAACTATTAAAAACAAGGACTAAGCCGAAGGAGAGGGAAAGTGAAAGTGATAAATTCTTATTAGTGATGTATAATTATATTTTTCAGGGTGGAATGTTAAAGTATATTAGGCTGCTTAATTCAACTGGACTCAATATTTTATAGTTCGGATTGATGACTGACTGAGTTTATTTATCATGTTGGAATAAAGAGTCTAAATTACAGGGAAAGTTATATTCTATGGACACAAGAGCACTAACCGAGTTAGTGGCATCATTTAGCGGCGGTGTATGGATTTGTCCTGCTATTGAGGTACAAAGTATAAACCTATGAAATATTACTTAGGTGACTATTAAACGGCTAAACATTTAAACTGATAAAACAAAAAATGAAACTTAAATTGTGTGGCCAATAACATATTACATAACATTAACTAGTTATATAAAGATGATCTATATATATAGTTTTTACAGTTAAAATCAGAATTATTAAAGCCCCTTTGAATTTTTTTCTTTTTAAATATTTCCCAAATGATGAAACAAAAGAAGGAACTTTTCACAGTGTGTCTGATTTATTTCAGCTAGAATAAAAGCAGTTTTTAATAAAAAAAAAAAAACATTACAGTGTTTCCTCTAGGATTTTTTCCAGCAGTGGCGGCAGGACTTTTTTTTTTTTTACACAGATCTGCCAACTATTTCAAAGACCAATATTACACGCATTATTGCAAGGCGAGATAGCATTCATGTAATACGAGCATGCGAATCTCTTTGCTTGCGCGCCGATTTCCTCTTCGTGCACAGAACTTCTTGCACGCACTCAAATTTACACGTTCAAGTGCAGATCTTCTCGTACGCTCTCCAGTAAGCGCTGCTGAAGCGCGATTTAGTGTGTTTTTGTGCGTTTTCCGACATTAACGCGTCCTGAAGTAAAGTGAAACTCCAGCAAGATAAAGTCATTGTATGCAGAGCCATTGACATTTATCAATAAAATATACTTATGGAAACTGTGTTCATCTTAAACTGAAAGCTACGCGGTGTTTGCTAGACTCACGCACCTGTCAGTCAGTCTGTCAGAGAGCCAGCATGTCACCTTAAAGGGTTGAACAAATAGCGCACAGCACTACTACGGTTGCAGAAAAGTTTGCGCTGTTTACCTCTAATATGTTTTAGTGCGATTATAATCCGCTATACAAAACACGACTAAATGTTTAATGAGAAGTTGTAATGTAGCCGTGGCGGGATGAATTTTGGCGTGGCGGCCCGCCACGGATGAATGAATGTAGCGGAAACCTTGCATTAACAAACATTTGTATTTAAAAAAGAAAAAAAAATCAAAGGGGGGCTAATAATTATTTTAATTAATTGTAATAATTTTAATACTTTTATAATTTAATATTTTTTATTTAATAATTTTAATAATTATGTTTAACAGGGCAATGAAATTTTCACAGCATGTCTGATAATATTTTTTCTTCTGAAGAAAGTCTTATTTGTTTTATTTCGGCTAGAATAAAAGCAGTTATTAATTTTTTAAACACCTTTTTAAGGACAAAATTATTAGCCCCTTTAAGCAAAAATTGTTTTCGATAGTCTACAGAACAAACCATCATTATACATTAACGTGCCTAATTACCCTAACCTGCCTAGTTAACCTAATTAACCTAGTTAAGCCTTTAAATGTCACCTTATGCTGTATAGAAGTGTCTTGAAAAATATCTAGTAATATATTATTTACTGTCATCATGGCAAAGATAAAATAAATCAGTTATTAGAAATGAGTTATTAAAACTATTATGTTTAGAAATGTGTTGAAAAAATCTTGTCTCCGTAAAACAGAAATTGGGGAAAAAAATAAACAGGGGGGCTAATAATTCAGGGAGGCTAATAATTCTGACTTCAACTATATATACATATAGTTCTGGTCTTCCTTCTTTTTTGCCCTTGGCTGATCACATGTCTGCTACTAGTAGACTACTTTACATTGCAAGTTTTAAAATTCCTGGGTTTCATATTTCAACATTAGAGTCCTTCCTTTTCAGGTTTCTTTACAGTTCAAGATGAGGCTCTTTTCACATCTTTCCTCAATGCACAGTATGATTCATACCCATACCACAAATAGTAACAGTATGAATTACACAGCAAAGTAGGGGCGTTCAAATCTAAATCTTTATATCAAAGCACCTTTTTTATACTTTCTGCTCCAAATACATTCCAAACCAGCCTTAAATGACATCATAAATGGAAGTGTGCGTTTTAAATCCCTCATCCCTGAAGATCAAACAGATTCAGAGGATGGCATAATGTCAAGAAAGTTCTCGCAGAAGTTCTCTGCACTTCAATATTGACTTTGCAAAGCCAGAAGCTTGATTTCATCTCTCAGAGTGAGACGGCGTAAGCCTCGCGCACCTGATACAAACACTCCACCGTTTGAAGGTAAGGCACATCTGAGGAATCCACAACAAGGGAGCCCGAGAGTTTGAAGAAAACCTGCAGGTCACGCAACTCCAAATCTCCTGTTTGTTCTGCACGAGCAAACACTTTAAAAAAGCGCCAGTCTTCTAACAAGCAAACAGGGTGACGTGCCTTTCAAGCAGGCAAATATGCGAAAGGTTTGATTTCCTTGAAACGGCAGCAAGTGCCTTTAGATGTGCTTATAGCGCTCTGCATTATGTGCATCACAATCCCAATGCTAATCACGAAACGTGCCGCAAGGCTCTCGAGAAAAACAACAAACAAAGAAGTGCGTATTCAACCTTGAGGAACCACACTCAGAGGAGTAGCTTTCCAGAATAGATATTACGCTGAATCACCTTTTACCATTACAAATGAAATCATCAGCTACACATGGAGCAGTGTGCATTCTGTTGTTGTGTTGTTCTCTTGGGGAAACGGGTCATAGCTTACCGTAGTCGGTGACCGATTTAGGAGCCCTCATCTCTGTGTCTGTATTTCGTTTCTTGTTCTTTGATTTCCAGGCATGGTAGACCTTCAGACGACGGTGAAATTCTTCTCGGCAAGCTGCCAACAATTCTATGTCTATAAGAGAGAGAGTTCACATAGTCAGTACAGCATTGTCAAACACAATGAGCCCAGTTTCATATTACGATTCATTTTATATGCTCAGCTTCATGCTGAACATGAACAAGGTAAAACTGTTTTAAAGTTTATCTACTTTCTTTTTGTCTTTTAATATATTTTTTTAATTTTTAATATTTACATTATATATATATATATATATATATATATATATATATATATATATATATATATATATATATATATATATATATATATATATATATATATATATATATATATATTATACATTATATATATTTATTTATTTATTTAATTTATTTTTTACTTCTAATTGTTTATGTTTACAGTGATTCATTCATCCATTCATTCATTTTTTTCCTTTGGCTTAGTCTCTATTTCAGAGGTCACCACAGCGGAATGTACCGCCAACTATTCCAGCATATGTTTTATGCAACGAATGCCCTTCCAGCCAAAACCCAGTACTGGGAAACCCCCATACACACTCATTCACACACACACACACACACTTGTACACTTTGGCCAGTTTAGTTTATTCAATTAACCAATAGCGCATGTCTTTGGACTGTATGGGAAACTGGAGCACCCAGAGGAAACCCATACAGACATGGGGAGAACATGTAAACTCCAAACAGAAATGCCAACTGGTCCAGCAGGGACTCGAACCAGCGACCTTCTTGCTGTGGGGCGACAGTGCTAACCACTGTGCAACCGTGCCGCCGTTTACAATGATTTTTTGAAGATGTAAAATTAGGTAAAACCTATTCAACTTTCTGATACTGGTGTTTCCATCATGCACTTGTGCATTTTGAGGATGTATTTACACTAATTTATCATTGCTTTGGTTTTTAGGTCATGTAATTTGCGGTTTTATTAAACAGGAACTAATTTTCTACACAAAATGAGACATTCATTCATTGATTTCTTACTTCATAGTCATTAAGTTATCATGTGCTATAGATTGTAACTACTTTGAGCTTGACTTTACGCCTTCATTTCAAATGGCTTAATTCAGTGTTACTTTGAGTAAAACCAACAAAGAGAGAGTAAAACATACTGAAACTAAATATTGCAAAGAAAACTTCAAATTACTTTAAACTTAGTTAAAATCTATCAATAATGTTTAAAGGTCCCGTGAAGTGCTTTGAAATGTGCATTTTTATTTGATGTTTGACGTAATCCCAAACGAAACATGAAGAGGGTGGGACATAGTGTAGTCCCTTACCTTTAAAAATATTAATCTTACAATTCAATTCATCTTTATTTCTATAGCGCTTTCAAAATGTACATTGTGTCAAAGCAGCTTCACATACTGTAGATGTTCTAGAAGATTGAAACTGTGTCAGTCCAGTTTTCAGGGTTTAAGTTTAATTTCAGTTTAAAAGAGTTAAAAATTTCAGTTTAAAAGAGTTGTGGTCTAATTTTCACTGCTGAAAATCCATCAATGCGCAGCTCCACGAGTCCCAAACCAAGCAAGCCAGTGGCAACAGTGGTGAGGAACAAACTTCACCAACTGACGAAAGTAAAGATAAAAGGGTGTACTCACACTAGACTATCTGAATCGTGCCCAGGTGCATTTCAAGTGTAAGCGCGGTTCAGTTGGCCCGGTTGGAAGAGGTGTTCCAAAGCGCGGTTCGGTTGGACTTTGGAGAGGTACGCTTGTAGTGTGAGTGCAAAGCGCGCCTGAGCCCGAAACTGAAAATGCGACATCACTTTTAAGGGACTGCTTCATATAGATTTACTAATCATTCTTTCTTTTCAATGAACACAAACTGATATAGTCCATTAAAGAAACCTCTCGCTAATGCGCGATGACTTTTATGATAATTTATGAGTGTCAAAAGTTGTGGATCTGTTCGGCAAAATATTTGACTGCGTGTCACTGTATCCCAAACGAATAAAACACAGGTAAAATAGGCAAAATACAGTGTGGGTGCAGGCCGTCGGGGGAGAGGGGAGGGGGGACAATCACGCTTTAGCATGGTTCAAGGGAACTGTACCTAGTGAGAGTACACCCTAAAGCTAATAGCATTTGGTTTTCATCACAGTTCTGCCATTGAGAGTGTTTGAGCTCAACCGCATTAAATGTAAAGCATCTTGAAGAGGGCGGGGCATGTCAGATACTAGAGAGCATTTGATTGGTCAAGATTTGATGAGAAACTGAAATATGAGGTGACGTGAATAAAACCGTTGATCCAATTTGACAAACGACAAGCTTTACTTGTTGATATTTATATCTTCCAATTACGAATTTTGGCACTGTATTGGTGCACACTAGCTTATAGATATCTTAAAAGCTAACATTACTGATACTAACATCTAAAAATCTTTCTTTTAATTTCATGGGACCTTTAAGTAAACAATGGATTCAAGGTGAACTTTTATGAACTTCACAAAAAACAGCCTGAGCATCTGATTTTGTATTCTTCAGAAGGAAAACAACATTTGAAACAACACAAAAGCAACTAAATTATGACTTATTTTAGCGTAAACTATTCCTTTGAGTCTAAACACCTAAAAATTAAACCAACATGACAGACCAGAAAGTCAGCGGAGCAAAAAAAAAAGTGAGTGAAGTCTCAATTAGCAGAACAGACAAATAAACAAAGAGACTTGCAAATAAAAAGGAAGAATAAATCATTAATTCATTTTTTAAATAATAATGGACTGAGAGCAGGCTTCAAAACCAGTCTCTCCAAAAAAAGCTGTATTTCCCCTATCTCCCACATAACGCATGTTAGTACCCCATCTCCAAAATGACATGCTTTTTTTTTTTTTTTTGCCAAGAGCAGCTTGAGGTCAGCAGGAAGTTCTGGGATCAGATTGAGAAGACTGATTGCTCTTACCACAGGAGGTGTTGATGGCGTCTCGCAGCTCAGCGTACTTCCACTTGCTCAGGTCGTACTTCTTCACCCCAGCTGCCACCTTGTTGGCCTGCACCTGCGCACCCCTGAGATTGCAGAGTGGAAGAACAATTTGGAGTTTTTCTTAGCTTCATATTTCTCCACAGGCAAAGGCCCTGATGCATCTATTAAGCTCCTGTTACCAGCTGCTAAACGTTCCCTAGGCCACAGCACAATCAGACAATTAATTGGCCTTCTGCTTACGCGGAGATACATTCTCTCTGAAACTTGTAATGACATGGAAATAGCACAGATCATGCCAAATTAACACCTCACTGAGCAAATTAGATGCAGCCTTGGCAACACTGAGGTTGCAACGCTGAGGGTGGTTAATGGCGGTTAACGATGGTTAATGCTAAGCGATAGGGAGGCACACATGTGAGCTCTGTAAGGGTTTCTGCAGGTGGAGCAGGATCACATTAAGCCCAGGCTCACACAGTAAACCAATCTGAGGATGGATTGTATTTTTACTGAAGCCTTTGGGGCAATGGGCAAAACATCAGAACCCTGGAGCTCCGACTCTAATCCTGATGGCATTATCCTCATTTGACTGTGCAAAACTTGTTGTGGATGCATGGAAAAGTGCTTTGGGTGGCTGTGTTCTTAGAGGGTGTTATCTATGCTCTTTTTCGTTATCTGTTAGGGGGTGAAAAGAAGTTTGAAATACTTGATCAGCTTTAGTAGGAAACATCTGAATGCAAGCCCCACTGCTAAAAGTACCATATTTACATATGTGGCACTGGTTTTCATTTCAATATCAAATTAAAAGTATAATTAAAGTGACAGCTGTGAGAAGTCTGCTCTTCAATGAAAATGAGTAGAAGTTTGCTCAGGCTTTGCAATGCGCCACTCTAGGCTTGTGAAATAAACCATGTTTATTTTTAAGATGGCAGTCAGACGTTGGGCGTCTGTCAGGCTAGTTTGACATCTCGCCGAGCTGACATCTTAAGCCTCTTTCACACTACGAGCAACTTGCAGCAGCAAATCGACAAGCGACCGTACATTTCAACTGATAGTGAGCAACTTCCGGCAACCACCGTCTACGAAATTGTCAGCAACCGTTGGCGACCAGGTGGGAAGGTCGAGTGACGCGACAAAGTTGAGAATGTTTCAACTTTATGTAAATGACGTTACTATGTTGTGGGTTAAAGCATATTTAAAAAAAAAAAAAAAAAAAAACAGGCTTTGAGTTTTACCATGTTTAAATCCATTCAGCTGAACTCCAGGGGCCTCATGTACAACGACTTGCGTTGAATTCACACTAAAACATTGCATACAGACAAAGCTGTAAATGTGCGTACACAGTAAAAAATTCAGATGTATGAAACACTGCATACGCTGAAGACGTACGCCAGACATGAAGTTGGCGTGGACCAACGCACATTCTCACGTTAATTTCATCGTTAGTAAATCCAAATGTGAGCGTGAAATATAGTGTACGCAAAGTTTTTGTGCGTTTTTTGTGCGTTGATACATGAGGCCCCAGGTCTGGCGAGAGCACTTTTAGCTTAGCTTAGCGGACCTTTGCTGCTGAACTATGGCTGCAGCATGCGCAATGATTATGGGGTGCCTGAAAATAGTCCACATCTATTCAACTAGCGCTGCATAATATGATTGCGCCTGATGATTTATGCTAAGGTAAGCTAAAAGTGCTCATGCCAGACCCAGAGATCGGATGAAGGGATTCAAAAATGGTAAAAGTCCAACTGTTTAACTCTAGGGGACTTAAAAATGAGTCTATTTCCAAAAAAGGTGGAGTGTTAAGTACTGTATTTAAGAGGTTGCTGGCTTGTTGCTGGGTGGAAGCTCAGGTATTACTAGGCGGTTGTTGTATGTTTAATACTTTTTTAGGGTGCTTCACATGATTATTTACAGCATTTATTGGGAGCAATGTTTGGTTGTAGCTTGCAAAGTAAATGTTGGGATTTTCTGCTGTATCATGGCTGCAGCAGGTGCAATGATATTATGCAGTGCCTGAAAATAGTCCCCAAATCCCAAAAGCTGGGGCTTTTGATGACATTAACATGTTGTGGGTTAAAGCATGTTTAAAAAGAAAAAAAAAAAATCGCTCATTTTACTGTTGAGATTTATCATTTTTTAATTCATTCAGCTGAACTCCAGGTCTGGCGAGAGCAGACCTTTGCTGCTGTACTATGGCTGCAGCAGGCGCAATGATATTTTGCAGCGCCTGAAAATAAACCCCATCTAGGTAACTAGCGCTGCAGAATATCATTGCAGCTGATGATTTATGCTAAGCTAAGCTAAAAGTGTTCCTGCCAGACCCAGAGATCGGCTGAATGGATTAAAAATTGGTAAAACTCAACTTTTTAACTTTAGGGGACTTGAAAAATGAGTCTATTTCCAAAAAAGGTGGAGTGTTAAGTTAAGTACTGTATTTAAGAGGTTGCTGGCTTGTTGCTGGGTGGAAGCTCAGGTATTACTAGGTGGTTGCTGTATGTTTAATACTCATTTAGGGTGCTTCACATGATTATTTACAGCGTTTATTGGGAGCAATGTTTGGTTGTAAATTTGCAAAGTAAATGTTGGGATTTTCTGCTGTATCATGGCCGCAGCAGGTGCAATGATATTATGCAGTGCCTGAAAATAGTCCCCAAATCCCAAAAGCTGGGGCTTTTGATGACATTAACATATTGTGGGTTAAAGCATGTTATAAAAAAAAAAACAGCCTCATTTTACTGTTGAATTTTATCCTTATTTAATTCATTCAGCTGAACTCTAGCTCTGGCTAGAGCACTTTTAGCTTAGCTTAGCAGACCATCGCTGCTGTACCATGGCTGAAGCAGGCGCAATGATTTTATGCAGTGTCTGAAAATAGTCCCCATCTATTCATACTGCGTAATATCATTGTGCCTGATGATTTATGCTAAGCTAAGCTAAAAGTGCTCCTTTCAGACCCAGGGATTGGCTAAATGAATTAAAAACTGTTAAAAAAGTCAACTGTTTAACTCTAGGGGACTTGAAAAATGAGTCTATTTCCAAAAAAAAAGATAAAGTGTTCCCTTAAGTACTGTATTTAAGAGGTTGCTGACATTTTGTTGGGTGGTAGCTCAGTTATTACTATGAGATTAAGGTCAATCGATTATTGTAAACCTATAGTATGTTTATTTTTTCACAATCTGAATAAACTTTCTCCTACATCCTTGCCCTCAAGTATAATGTTATGAGGAATAATGATGACGTTATAATAAGCAGCACTTTTATAACCTTAAGAGAGACTTTTGTTTGATTAGGTGACTTCAGTAAGCTTCCCATTCCCAACCTACTTAAGAAAGATGTGCAATCTCCCGAGCCAAAGCATTTCAACAGAAGACAATTATTCCAGCACCCGAGGCCAAGAATTAAAGTCATGAAATGATGATGTCACTCTACAGCCTTAAAGCCAGCGTCCTCATATTAAAGCAGTGACAGGAGTCCCAGAAGAGACGGAGGGCTGTCAGTGCGAGCGGTGAGTGTGTGTCTGGGAGGAGCTCTTGCATGGCTGAACATGGTGACGCTGGATGTAGGGACACTCTGTCGACTCTGACAGCTGTGAAGAGCAAAGCTGCTTAACGGAGACCCTGTGAGAGAAGTCACTGAACCAGCAACCCTGCTGATTAACCCACTCATACAGGTGTAAGTGGAGTGCTAGCACAAACACACACAGCAACTGAAGAGAAATGTCAAGTGTAGTGCTGGAGAGGTTACTTATCATTCACGGCAGCTCAACCTCAGCATTTTAAAAAGTACATAAAAAAAACTAACTACTTTAAAGTTTTCTTTTACACTTTAGTCACACTTATAATGTATCATTATCGAGTTACATTTAACATCAAACCAAGTGGCATTTATTTTAAAGAACGCAAGTATACATATATATTTTCCAAGCTGAATATTAAAAATCCAAGTTTATATGATTAGAAAAGTATATTACTTTATCACTGAAACGTTTAGAATACACTCACCGGACACTTTATGAGGTACACCTTACTAGTACTACTGCCTTAATCCTTTGTGGTATAGATTAAACAAGGTACTGAAAATATTCCTCAGAGATTTTGGTCCATATTGACGTGATAGCATCACGCAGTTGCTGCAGATTTGTCGACTGCACATCCATGATGCAAATCTCCCAGTCCACTACATCCCAAAGGTGCTCTATTGGATTGTGGACCGGTGACTGTGGGGGCCATTTGAGTACAGTGAACTCAATGTCATGTTCAAGAAACCAGTCTGAGATGATTCGCGCTTTATGACATGACACATTATATTGCTGGAAGTAGCTATCAGAAGATGGGTAGACTGTCATCATAAAGCGATGGACATGGTCAGCAACGATACTCAGGTAGGCTGTGGCCTTGACACGATGCTCAATTGGTATTAATGGGCCCAAAGTGTGCCAAGAAAAAATCCCCCACACCATTACATCACCACCACCAGTCTGAACCGTTGATACAAAGCAGGATGGATCTATGCTTACATGTTGTTGATGTCAAATTCTGACCCTACCATCTGAATGTTGCAGCAGAAATCGAGACTCATCAGACCAGGCAAAATGTTTCCAGTCTTCTATTGTCAAATTTTAGTGAGCCTGTGTGAATTGTAGCCTCAGTTTCCTGTTCTTAGCTTACAGGAGTGGCACCTGGTGTGATCTTCTGCAGCTGTAGCCCATCCGCCTGAAATGTTCGATGTGTTGTGCAAAGAGAAATGCTCTTTTGTATACCTCGGTTGTAAAGAGTGGTTACTCTGACCTCTGGCATCAACAAGGCATTTGCGCCCACAGAACTGCCGCTCACTGAATATTTTCTCTTTTTCAGACCATTCTCTGTAACCCCTAGAGATGGTTGTGTGTGAAAATCCCAGTAGATCAGCAGTTTCTGAAATACTCAGACCAGCCCATCTAGCACCAACAACCATGCCACATTCAAAGTCACTTAAATCCCATTTTTTTGCCATTCTGATGCTCGGTTCGAACTGCAGCAGATCATCTTGACCATGTCCACATGCCTAAATGCATTCAGTTTCTGCCATGTGACTGGCCGATTAGAAATTTGTGTTAACGAGCAGTTGGACAGGTGTCCCTAATAAAGTGGCCAGTGAGTATCAACAGCAAAAATATTTCTAATGTTATGCAATGTTTATATTTTTATAATAAATATATTTCTACTGCAATTGTGTTGCATAAATAACAAGTCAAGGGCATTATGAGAGTCAAAATAAACATATACAGGCAAAACTTAATTAAAATGTGTGGCTTCTGATCATACACTGAGGGCTTATGAAATGAAACTATTGGTCTGTGGTGATTTTTGCACTCTACTGGACATCAGTAGATGTTTATTTGCATTATACAGTGCATCCGGAAAGTATTCATAGCGCTTCACTTTTTCCACATTATTTTATGTTACAGCCTTATTGTAAAATGGATTAAATTCATTTATTTCCTCAAAATGTGAAAAAAGAGTTTTTGAAATTGTTGCAAGTTTATTAAAAATAAAAACCTGAAAAATCCCATGTACATAAGTATTCACAGCCTTTGCCGGGAAGCTCTAAATTGAGCTCAGGTACATTCTGTTTCCACTGATCATTCTTGAAATGTTTCAGCAGCTGAATTGGAGTTCACCTGTGGTAAATTCAGTTGATTGGACATGATTTGAAAAGGCATACACCTGTCTATATAAGGTCCCAGGGTTGACAGTACATGTCAAAGCACAAACCAAGTATGAGAACAAAGGAATTGTCTGTAGACCTCAGAGACAGGAATGTCTCAAGGCACAAGGCTGGGGAAGGTTACAGAAAAACTTCTGCTGCTCTGAAAGTTTCAATGAGCACAGTGACCTCCATCATCCGTAAGTGGAAGATGCTTGGAACCAAAAGGACTCTTCCTAGAGCTGGCCGGCCATCTAAGCTGAGTGATCAGGGAGAAGGGCCTTAGTCAGGGAGGTGATCAATAACCCGATGGTCACTCAGGACAACTATCTGTGCAGCAATCTAGTAATCAGGCCTGTATGGTAGAGTGGCCAGACGGAAGCCACTCCCCGCCTGGAGTTTGCCAAAAGGCATCTGAAGGACTCTCAGACCATAAGAAACAAAATTCTCTGGTCTGATGAGACTAATATTGAACTCTTTGGAGTGAATGCCAGGCGTTACATTTGGAGAAAACCAGGCACCGCTCATCACCAGGCTAATACCATCCCTACAGTGAAGCATGGTGGTGGCAGCATCATGCTGTGGGGATGTTTTTCAGCAGCAGGAACTGGAAGACTAGTCAGGATAAAGGGAAAGATGAATGCAGCAATGTACAGAGACATCCTGAATGAAAACCTGCTTCAGAGTGCTCTTGACCTCAGACTGGGGCGACGGTTCATCTTCCAGCAGGACAATGACCCAAAGCACAATGCCAAAATATCAATGGAGTGGCTTCACAACAACTCGGTGAATGTCCTTGAGTGGCCCAGCCAGAGCCCAGACCTAAATCCTATTGAACATCTCTGGAGAGATCTGAAAATGGCTGTACACCGTCGCTTCCCATCCAACCTGATAGAGCTTGAATAGTACTGCAAAGAGGAATGGGCAAAAATTCCCAAAGGCATCATATTCAAAAAGACTTGAGGCTGTAATCACTGCCAAAGGTGTATCAACAAAGTATTGAGCAAAGGCTGTGAATACTTATGTACATGTGATTTTTCGTTTTTTTTTTTTTTTTTTTTTTTTTAATAAATTGGCAACAATTTCAAAAAATCTTTTTTCACATTGTCATTATGGGGTATTGTGTGTAGAATTTTGAGGAAATAAATAAATTTAATCGATTTTGGAATAAGACGGTAACAAAAAAAATATGGAAAAAGTGAAGCGCTATGAATACTTTCCGGATGCACTGTATAATGCAAATAAACATCTACTGATGTCCAGTAGAGTCACAAAGAGTAACAAAGAACATTAATCTAAAAATCTTCTACTGTGGAAAAAAGCCACCTACATCTTGAACATTCTAAAGGTGAGTAAATTTAACAGCGCTTTTTCAGTTGTGAGTGCACTCTCCCTTTAGGCAGCCTTTCAAGTCATTTTAAACATTGATAAGTAAACAAAAGAAGCTGAGACAATGTTACCATAATTTGTTTCCAATTTCCACTTGGTTTGACATTTTTACAAAGCAACAGCATTCATACATTTTAAGCACCTCCTAAAACATTCATTATAAAATAAAATATGCAAAATTCTGCTAAAAGACCAAACAAATCAAGTCTCAAAAGTAAATACTTTAGTAATTTGGTTGGATATGTACTACTACTTTTGGATAATTACTCCACAGCACTGCTAAACTGCCATATGGGACACTTCCTAAGTGATGTGCAGAGAAGACCAAACAGACTGATGGTTATTTTATTGTGACAGATTTCCTTCTGCTATGATCTAATTGAAACTGATGACTCCATATGACAGCACTAGAAGAATCATAAACACACTGCAACAAAACTCTATTTCCCCTTTAAAGCAACATTTCTCAGTCAACACTAAAAAGTGGAGATTTCCTGTTTGAGCACCATCATCTAGCTGAAAATGTTCATGCTGAGAGCTAGCAAACAATTCCCACAAGCAGGTGAAGACTGCAGTGTTTGTTTGTAAAAAAATAAATATATTTACACTGCCTGTCCAAAAAAACAAGTCACACTCTAACATTTTGTTGGCCTTTGATTATGGCACGTATTGCATCGTTTCACTATTTTTCTGTAATGTCAACAACATTCATTCCCATCCAGAGTTGGATTATTTTTTCACCAATATCCTGTATTGATGATAGCTGATAGTCTTCTCCAGCACATCCCAAAGATTCTCAATAGGGTTAAGTCTGGAATCTGCGATGGCTAATCCATTTGTAAAAACAATGTCTCATGCGCCCTAAAATACTCTTTTTCTATTTGAGCATTATGAATCCAGGCATTGTCTTCTTTGAATATGCCTGTGTCATCTGGGGAATTAAAATCTATTGATGGAATAACCTGATCATTCAGCATATTCAGGGTAGTCATCTGACTTTATTCTTTGGGCACATACCATTGCTGAATGTTGACCTGATGTACTGCTGGATCTCCAGACCACAGAACTGCACCCAGAGGCTTGTATGGTAGCCACTAAACATGATGGGTGCATCACTTTATCTGCCTCTCTTCTTACCCTAAAGCAACCGTCACTCTGGAAGCGGGTAAATCTAGACTCATCTGACCGCATGACCCTTTTCTATGTCCCTTAAAGTCCAATCTTTAAGTTTTTTAGTAAATTGAAGCCTTTTTTTCCAATTAGTCTCACCGTTGTTTTTTAGGATTTTATTTCACTATACGTTTAAGTGATCAGCCATCTCTATCATTCATGATTTTTGTCTGACCATATTTCTTCATCAAAGATGATGGCTCCCATCATCTTTGCATTGCAGAGATCTTAACCCAATTTTATTAACTTCAGCAATCGCCTTAGAAGTTGTCTTTGCTTGGTGCATGCCAATAATTTGACCCTACTGAAACAGATTAACATCTTTTCCATGTTCCAGGATGTGTCTTCTGACATGGCTGTTTAAGAAATGACAAGCTGCTTAACTAAGTAAGTAAGCAGCTGAAACAAAATCATCCATGTAGGGCTGGGCCAGTAAACGATATTATATTGAATCATGATAAAATGTATGTCAATAACAATGATACAATCTGAACGTTTTTACTCTATCTGAACATTTTTAGCCAATCACCCAGCAAAAATGTGCAAAAATGCGAATCTAAAAGTGTGTTGATATTATAGATTTTAGGCCACTGAAAATGTATCGGGCCAAATTTTGTTATGCAATTTAATAATTTTCAAATTTTTGTGTTTTCAGTCATTGTTGTTGTACTCTTTTAAATCTGGAAGCATTAACAACTTGTATCGAAATATATATTGCATTTGTTGCCATATTGCCCAGCCCTACAGATGGGGCCATTAAAAAAAATTATATTACCGCGGCTCGCCTCATTTCGTTCTGTGGTCAGCCGCAGCATTCAGTCCAAACTCTGTTTGGAATTCAAATAAATGTGCTGTGCATCACAGAACATCCACCAGGTGGCGGATCGAACAACAAACTCCACTGTACAGAATACATCATAACATTGTTTTAAAACATACAGGTTTACATTTTTACCATTATTTTGATCATGTATTAATTTTAAATTGAAGATAGATAAAACTTTATATATATATATATATATATATATATATATATATATATATATATATATATATATATATATATATATATATATATATATATATATATATATATACTGTATATAACTTTATATAAAACAGGATAACTTTAATCCTGTCTCTCCAAAACTTAATTCAAAACTTACTATTATAAATAAAAAAGAAAATTAAAGTGCAGAGTCGTCAGATTGAGCCTGCAGTCATCTTGTGTCTGCTATGAATCTTTGACTTATCTCGGTGTTCCTCAGCATACAGTACTGTACGTATCTCTTGTTTCTCGCAGCCACTCTACACGCGTGCTGGACAGCGATCAAACGGACAGTGCTCCGCTGTCATGAACAGAGGTGGTCACTGCACGAATCATGAACCTAATCTATATTAACATTGTTATGACTTTGGTTTTATTTATATAATTTACTTCAGTATGTCTATAAATTTAGGCCTATACTGCGGTACAGATCTATTTTAAATACTCAAAAGTGATTCCAACATAAAAGTAGAATTAAAAATAAATATTATGTTAATCCCCCATATTGTATGGGACAAAGTTATTCTGGGAAAATATTAGATTTTTTTTTACTGAGAACAGACAGTTGTCTGAGTCCATGTCGAAAAGATGAATTTCCTGACTCGTCATGTCCAAACATAATCATTTTTACAAATTTTATTAAAAAAACTCTTTTAGGGACAAAATTATTAGCCCATTTAAGCAAAAAAAAATTCCGATAGTCTACAGAACAAACCATCGTTATACAATAACTTGCCTAATTACCCTAACCTGCCTAGTTAACCTAATTAATCTAGTTAAGCCTTTAAATGTGACTTTAAGCTGTATAGAAGTGTCTTGAAAAATAATTAGTAAAATATTATTTACTGTCATCATGGTAAAAATAAAATAAATCAGTTATTAGAAATGAGTTATTAAAACTATTATGATTAGAAATGTGTTGAAAAAAATCTCTCCGTAAAACAGAAATTGGGGAAAAAAAATAAACAGGGGGGCTAATAATTCTGACTTCAACTGTATGTATAAATATATATATATTATGTTATTTTCGCTGAGGTTCGGTTAATTTTCATGAAGCGCTCCTGATTCGAATGTATTACTCTATCAGACAAAATGATAAGTTATCCATGTAGTACTTATCCAAAACGAGAGTCTTGCCTATTTGCTTAGTCAAATCCAGGTGGCGATTTAGTTTTTTCTGGACGGGCAGTATATGATATATATAACTTCAAAATATATTGTGCAGCAACTTAAGCAAATGAACATTTGGATTCCATTTAAGCTGTTTTAGCACAAACAGAGAAAGGAAATAAGGCTGAGATGGAAAAACTCTGGTAACAAACTAAACTTTAAAAACTGCCAAAGGCTTGTTCTTTGTTCTTGTTTTTAAGGATGATAGGTTGATGATTCTTTGCTGGTTTGAAGATAAGAGACCATTCTCAGATCCTTCTTTCCATATGCATGTATGTGAATTTTGTGCATCATTCAAGCTCAATAAATTAATAAAATAATAAACCATTTAGAAAGTACATTTGTCCACAAATGTTATTTAAAAGCCTCACAGTTGATCATTAATGTAACACAAAAAAGCTATGCCAACGTTTAATATTTATGTATTTAGCCTTTTGTTTAAACCCAAACTCCTAATGACAGCAGCTCTGTGTCCTTTCTTCATTGGTTGGCAAAAAAACCCAAATCTACAAACATAACCACATGCTAGGTCTCTATTTAATCCAAGAGTTAATTCATGTATGAAGTATTTAGGTTAATATGAACACTAAGAATTAGCCCATTGTTTACTGTGACTTTCTATGGGTAATCCGCTATATCTAGGCTGTGGTGAGATTAGGGGAACAGGACGTGACTGTGGGTGAGTGTGGTTAGATTGAATGAAGTGGAAAATTGGGTTAAAAAAAAAGTCTCATAGTAGGTCTTACATCTCTATGAAGAACCAAACACCTGTGGTAGCATCTCTAAAATGGAGATGAAGCACAAACAAGAGGTTTTGGATGACAACACGCTCCTCTTAGCACCTGGTTAGCATGTGTAATAAACAGTAGAACAACCTTTTATTTTATTATACACAAAGTATGAACAGGCGACACTTCTTTGTCCGCTTCCATTAACTAAATGAAATATGACTCCCGAGTGCTGCACCGCAGGCGTCTCGTGTTTCTGTTTACCTGCTTTTGTAGGCGCACCAGTTGGCCACAGTAAAAATGATTCATGGCATTTATGTAACGCTGTCTGGCAGTACCTTGTTCTTTGTTGTTTGTTCTGTCGCCGCTCGAGACCATACGGGCTCTTTTCAGATGGAAATCTCCATATAAAAAATATCTGTGATTTATGTGTGTTTCATGAATGGTAACCAGGGATGCAACGCGGCGTGGAGTCTTTCTTTGTTTGCTCTAACCCGTTGATGCTGTTTGAGATGTTGACTTTATTATTTAAATATGTTCTGCATGTGTGTGTGTACCTGCGCAAGATGGGATCCATTTGGGCTTCATCCTGGATAAGTTCTGCCTCGTTCTGAGCGATCCTCATGGCCAACTCTCTGTCCCTCCTCTCCTGCTCCAGAATGGTCTGTCTCTGAGTCTCTTCCTCCCTCTCCAATGCCAGCTGCATCTCAAGTTCGGCCTGGAATAAGCATACATCGCCACAAATCAATAATACAAGCACACACAATTCCTGACACCTTTGGCGGTTTCCACACCTGTGTCTTCGCTCAGTTCCAACTGGATGGCACCAAACTGAGACACGGGCGCACAAATGGATGCCGGTGGGGGTGCTGAGAGTAATGACCACAGATTTGAGCTCAGAGCATTGAACTGTGAGAGGCCAAAGAAGAATTTGAATGAGGTTGACACCATCCCTGTTTAAAAAGACTTTTGGATGCTTGTTTGCTGGTGTCCTCAAGCAAAGCCTCCTTTGTGGACCATTATCAAAGAATTTGTCATCGTCACCAGTTTTGCTGGTGAGCAGCCAGCTTGACCAGAATTAAAATGAGAACAAACCAGTGTAGCCAGGAATAGATGAATAATAGGGATGTCCCAATCAGGTTTTTTTGCCCTTGAGTCAGAGTCATTTGATTTTGAGTATCTGCCGATAGTGAAACCCGATCCGATACTTCTATAATACATTAAAAATAAAAAATAAAGAAGAGCGAAGAAACAGATCCAAGATGTTCCTTTTTTTTATTTAATTCACCTTATTTTAACATTCAACAACTCTGTTGACAAACAGAGCACTTCTGTGAGATAGCTTGAACAATCAAGTAATAAATAACATACATCCTTCACTTTTGGACTTTAGTGCAACAGTAAATATAAAAAAATCTAAATAAAAACAAACAGCACCTCAAGGGCAATCCCAAGTTTACTTATCTCACAGTTTGCAATGGCAATGTTGTCGTCATCAACTTTATAATACCTCCAGACCACAGACATACTCGAGCTTTCCACTTCAAGCTGCTTCCGTATTCTACTTTGCTGGCATTTAACCAATAGTGATGTCATGCCGCACACATTGCTGTTTCTGTGTGAAGTCATGAAAGAGGTCTAACTCTACGCCACCGCATAACTACAGATGTGTTTGAAAATAATAAGTATATTCGAGTCCTGATCGGGAGGTAAAGTCAGATTCCGATCGAGTCTGAAACCACGTGATCGGACAAAAAGCTGTAAAAATGTTGCATGAATTAGTATATTGTATGTACACATGCTATTTTTGTCAAACTTAATGAAAGTTAATACAGTTTAACAATCTAAAACACATGTTTGAATGAATTTTATATGTTGCAGTCCAATATTTATTTCATGAGCAACACATGCAGTTGAAGTCAGAATTATTAGCCTCCCTGAATTATTAGCCCCCTGTTTATTTTTTCCCCTGTTCCTGTTTAACGGAGAGAAGACTTTTTTCAACACATTTCTAAACATAATAGTTTTAATAACTCATTTCTAATAACTGATTTATTTTATCTTTGCGATGATAACAGTACACAATATTTTACTAGATATTTGTCAAGACACTTCTATACAGCTTAAAGTGACATTTAAAGGCTTAACTAGGTTAATTAGGTTAACTAGGCAGGTTAGGGTCATTAGGCAAGTTATTGTATAACAATGGTTTGTTCTGTAGACTATCCAAAAATATATAGCTTAAATTAAAGGAGCTAATAATATTGACCTTAAAAAAATTTATTAAAAACTGCTTTTATTCTAGCCGAAATAAAACAAATAAGACTTTCTCCAGAAAAAAAAAAATATATTATCAGACATACTGTGAAAATTTCCTTGCTCTGTTAAACATCATTTGTGAAATATTTGAAAAAGAAAAAAATATTCAAAGGGGGGCTAATAATTCTGACTTCAACTGTATATTTTGTTTTCCATGAAGATGACTGTTGTTTTTGCCTGTACATTGTAAAAAAAAAACAAAAAAAAAAACAGTTACTGTACTTTAAAAATAAAGTGAGTAAACTTATTGTAACATTGAATTGTTAAAGGCATAGTTCGCCTAAAACTGAAAATACTGTAATAATTTACACACTTTTTACTTGTTTCAAACATTTACGTTTAAAAACAAAAGAAGGTATTTTGAAGATATCTGAAAATCTGTAACTATTGACTTCCATAGTAGGGCTGCACAATTTATCGTTTGAGCATCGATATCGCAATGTGTGCATCCGCAAGTAGTCACATCGCAGAATCGGCATTGTTAAATTGTGATTATATAGCTTAGGATTATATATATTATATTGGGATTTTAAAGTCACACAGTTCAAAATACATAAGATTTGTTGAGTTACTGCAGAGTTTAACCACAATGGAGCAAAAGTTTATCATTTGCACATTTTTCAGCCTGAAGAGAGTTTAAAGCATTCTTCGTCTTATTCGCAAAAATGAATTGCATTTTTGAGGGTCTAAACATGCTCAAAAACTCACAAAACTTTGCACACGCGCCAGAAGTGCGAAAATTTACGTTTGTTATATTTCGGAAGTGGGTGTGGCAAAATGACTCATGGGTCTGGCACTTTGACGAACTGGCCATTAAGGTTCCTTTCACGCGCACATATGAAATTTGACACAAACATCCAATATGCCAGTACCTACAAAAAGTCTCTTGGAGCGATATCTCAAATCCAACAGGAAGTTGGGAACCCAACCCAACAGGAAGTCAGATATTTTCAACTTCCTCTGCCAAAAAAAGTGCAGTTTTTGCCATTTCCAGGCGTTGTATTTTAACAAACTCCTAGGGATTTTATCAGATCAACACTAAAATTGGCATTTGTTATTTAAAAACCTTGGGGATGTTAAATAACGAAGATTTAGAGTTTTCGTTGAAGGCCATGTCCATGGCAGCCTCTTAAACTTTGATGTTTTGCCACAAAACAGGAAGTTGGTGTAACTTTGGCATGCATTGTCTGATCTGTCTCAAAATCCACATGTTTGATAAGTCATGAGTCCTGGCCTAAACACGATTACATGCCAATATCCAGTTACAGTTATAGCACCACCTGCTGGCAACAAGAAGTGACATGTTTTACAGTGTAACAAACTCCTCCTAGAAATTTTATAAGATTGAATCCAAGTTTTGTCAGTCTAATCTAAAGGCCTTTGTGACGTGAAATTGTGAAGATCTAGAGTTTTCGCCAAATGGCATGTCCGTGGCGGACTGACAAAATGTCAGTGTATCGCCATGGAGGAGGAAGTACTTATAACTACTTATCAGCCACACAATGTGACACCGTTTCAATTTACTATGATCTTCTTTGTGAAGCTGCTTTGACACAATCTACATTGTAAAAGCGCTATACAATTAAAGGTGAATTGAATTGAACAGTGTCCGATCTGCCTGAAAATTCACAGGTTCGATGAGATTCCTCTCCTGAAGACATCTACTGTACATGCCAATATTGAGTCACAGTTATTGTGCCACCTGCTGACAGAAGGAGATTGGCATAAATATGTGATTTTATCAGATTTTTTGTATTTATCAGTTTAAATTATTATTGTCCACTGTTCTCTGTCATCCTAAGGCCACCAGGCGGCAGTAAGCCCAGGTGCAAGGTCCCTTTCATCGCTGCTTGCAGCTTAAGTTTAACTTTTATGTTTGCTCTATTGCACTTAGCTATACTTATAACTTATTACATTCCGTGCATGATTTGTTCCCATACAGAATCATGCCAATCAACAGAAAATTAATAAATTGTTTCCAAAAAAGAGGTATTGTGGTGTCATGTGGTGAAATTGTATGTAAAGTTGAAGTCAGAATTATTAGCCCCCCCGTTTATTTTTTCCACAATTTCTGTTTAACAGAGAGAAGATTTTCTCAACACATTTCTAAACATGATAGTTGTATTAACTCATTTCTAATAACTGATTTATTTTATCTTTGCCATGATGACAGTAAATAATATTTGACTAGATATTTTTCAAGACACTTCTATACAGCTTAAAGTGACATGTAAAGGCTTAACTAGGTTAATTAGGCTAACTAGGCAGGTTAGGGTAATTAGGCAAGTTATTGTATAACGATGGTTTGTTCTGTAGACTATCAAAAAATATATAGCTTAAAGGGGCTAAAAATGTTGACCTTACAATGGCTTTTAAAAAATTTAAAACTGATTTTATTTTAGCCAAAATAAAACAAATAAGATTTTCTTCAGAAGAAAAAATATTATCAGACATACTGTGAAAATTTCCTTCTTCTGTTAAACATCATTTGGTAAATATTTAAAAAAGAAAAAAAATCAAATGGGGGCTAATAATTCTGACTTTAACTGTATATTGCAACATATATTGCAGAAATACAAAATATCACAATGTCAGATTTTTCCAGTATCATGCAGCCGTATTCCATAGTATCTGCTTTTCCTACTATGGAGGTCAATGGTTACAGATTTTCAGCTTTCAATGGTTACAGATTTTCAACTTTCTTCAAAACATCTTTTGTTTTACAGAAGAAAGAAGATCTGAAAGGTCTGGAACCACTTGAGGGAGAATAAATGTTCATAGGTGTTCATTTTGAAAAATGTTCATTTTGGGGTGAACTTTACCTTTAAGCTGATTTAACTCACTTTTTTAAGTAAAGTCAACTAATCATTTTAAAAGCACCAAGTTTACTGATATTTTCAAGTAAAGTCAACTAATCGCATTTTACAGTGCAAAAATAAAAAGATCTTTTTAAGGCTGGGGGTTGTTTTTCTGTTAAAATGTGGACAGGACATACTGAAGGACTTTTAATATCTTTTTTAATAAGGATTTTCCTAAATTAGCCAGTAACTTTTAGCTTACATCACTGGCATGAAATATGATGTTCTACATGTTGGAAGTGGAAGAACATTCTTATTCTAAAAAAAAAATATCCCCAAAGAAAGAATGTTTTACTGGTTTCCAGAAAGCGAAAGATCATTTTAAAAGCAAACACTTGCTAAAACCTGATTTTGCTGACTTTCAGGAAGGCAGGGGGAAGCTTTTTGGTCATAACATCTCTCAACATGAGAGCATGTTTAAAGCAGGCTACAGAATTCCCTCAATCTCCTCATGCAGTGGCGTCTGGTACATCTGAGGGAAGACAGATTAGCAGGGTGGCCCTGCCCCAGACACACCGCAACCCATCTAAAGCACTGCCCACTGAAAGGATATTAAGCCATTACGCTCCTGCTGAGTGCTTAGGTCTGATTAGCTGTATAATCGAGACTGTACTGCAGCCAGCCGGCCTGGGATTCTACGTCTAGACTGTGTGAAATGAAAAATAAATAAAAAAACAAATGAAATGGACAGCATGGTTTTAAATGTGTAAGGACAGTCTGGGACAGAGTCCAGCAGCATGGTCCGAAAGCACAGGTCACAGCAGAGCAAAGGAGTGACTGAAGTGGGAAGCTTTTTCATCAGAGAAAACCTCACAGAAAGAAGAATGAAGCAGGCGCTATTCTGGAAAAAGCCAGACTGAAGTTGAATACTCTTTTTTACAAAGACATATACAAAGACACAGATATTGGGGGTTATTTCACACACTGGTCATGATAAATCTGTGCTATGAATCAAACTGCTAAAAGCAGGAGAGATGTGGTGGAAAACAGAGTGATGTATTATGGCCGAAAATAACTGTGATAAAGATTTTATAAACAGGGTGACAGCAGTCTCTGAGTGAATAGCAAATGTTTTCTGTTGCAAAAGGTCTTCAATTTATTCAAGGACTTAAAGATAGCTTTGAAGCTAAAAGAAAGATTTGTTGTTTTTAAGCCAAGGTAAAAGAATAAATTTAACTGAGCTAGGGCAAAAAAGGTCAACAAAATTAACAAGACTGCATCACAAATTCAAGATAAGGGGCCAAAAAACAGTTCTGCACAATTAAACTTAAACTTTCAAGATCAAAGAATAATGTGAAAAGTGATTACATTTCTGTGCATGTTGCATCAAATTACTTTTCACATTATTCTTTTTTCTTGCAGCTTTGAACATTATGACCATAAACTGTAAAGAAACCGCATATTTTCATAAGAGTTTAAAGGACAGGAAAACATCTTTTAATTTGGCTCCAACCATTCGATTACATTGAGAGGGCAGCTAACCAATGGGGGTGCTAAAACATGGGCTTCACTTGATTACTTCACTCACGCTTGATTATCACACAAGTTTCTGATTTTACTGAATAAATATTATAAATGAGCAATCAGAGGCATTCATTTTAGTCACATGAGTGTAAAATCACAGTAAAAAACACTATTTGACAATCCACACTGGATTAATAATGCAAACACCCCAGGCAGTGTATGATTGGCCACAAAGTTTCCTAATGAGATTACAACAATGATATCTTTTACGTTTGTTTTAAGTTTGCTTTATTGTACTTAAAATGTATGTGCAACTGAAAATGAGACTATCATTATACAGTATACTGTAGCTCTCATCACAGATCACGTCAGAAAGCAAAATTTGGAAAAGATGGATTATGAATGTATTCAGTGCTCCCTGAAGTGGCATAAAGTAATGAAATGACTGTGATTGGCTGTGAAGGTCATCAGTTCACTGAACTCACCGCTGTTTACAGAAACAGGGACACTGGTGTGTTTTAGAGCCGCGATTCATCAGCGGATCGCTCGTATGTCAGCTTATAGACAAACCAGCTGATCGACAATACTTTGAAACCTTTGAAATCTGTGTTTACACTCGGTAAACAGCGGTGAGTTCTGTGAACTGATGACCTTCACAGCCAGTCACAGTCATTTCAATACTTTATGCCACTTCAGGGAGCGCTGAATACATTTATAATCCATCTTTTCCAAATTTCAGGAATCACAGTTATTTCTGTTGAGCAAGTGAATGCTATGGCAAATCAGCACTGTTTACAAACGTGCACAGTAGCGTTAAATGTTAGCGGGAAATGGACGTTTTTAAAATTTGAGTATCGATTGGTACCGAATTCCAGTATCGTGACAACAATAGAAGGACCCGGTGCTGAATTAACATCTACTGTATGCATAATCCTGTAACAACATTCCTGCTTGAGAACGTAATCCATACCTAATCTCTACACTTACTGTAAACCTAAACCTAACTTTATATTATTCCCAAAATCATAGGTGATTAGTATAATAGTATAATTGTTATAGTTGCATAACAATTATGTAGAAACACATAAGGTGTTAACTGTAAGCCTAAACTTAACATAAACTGTAAATACATCCCTTAAATGTGATTGGCTGATCGGAATGTTGTTCCTGGATCAACATACTGTAGATGTTGATCCAGGAGCATGTCCTACTTTGTAAAATCCCAGTAACCATCCCAGTAACCATAAAGTGTATTGCCTTCCTTTCACTTAGCATTCACCTAATCACAGCATGAGCTGAGTGATATGACATGGTGCATAAACGCTTATATAAACACATTAAACACTGATATTCAGTTGTTTACATGTGTTTGATGCCTCATTACAAACAAATTGTGCAAATTTACCAATATACATGTTAAACAAGAAAAAATACATGGTTACTGCGATTTCATCAAACACATGTAAACAGCTTAATATCAATGTTTAATGCGTTTAAATAAGCATTTATGCACCATGTCATATCACTCAGCTCATGCTGTGATTATTTTGGAGTGAAAGGAAGGCAATAAACTTTAAACCTTCATCTTTTATGTGGAGGTTGATACTAATTTCTGCCGGTGTTATCATATACATAATACATAGCTTCAAAATACAATCTAAATATACATTTTTGTTGTGTATAATTATAATTTAGCCTATATTTTTTTCACAACACAACTCAAACTTTCATTTACTTTCTTTATTTCTAGCTAAAATACAACCCTCTACCACTTCAGTTGAAAAAGATTGTCAATTAACAAAGGCATAAGGCACTGAAACGAGCTGCAGAGCATCGGAGGAGGGCTCATTAATATTCACAATCATTCCAAATATGGCCCGAACCAAGCTTTTCACTCTAGGGCTAATTCATTTGGGTATAAATGAGCATATAAACCATTTACGTAGAGCTGTTGACCCTACCTAAGCCACAAACCTACTATGTAGATATCAGAGAACAATTTAACATATTGAGTCAATGCACTCTATGGCCCCTTTAAAAGGCATGGGGGGGATTGGGGGTGGTCACACATCAGACTAGAAGCGCTGTATCACATCAAATCCTGCCGACTTGAACATATTGTTTTCTATAAACATAGACCACTCAGCAATCAGTAACTACTCCAGCTGTTTTAGACTGCCATTTTGAATGTAAAGAAACACATATGGTGCAAATGTCATGTAAGTGTAGTTAATAATGTCTACACAACATAATTTCTATGTACTGGACATAGCAGTAATATGACATTAGCACACCATCTAACGTATAATATAAATATAACGTTTGCAGCATTGAAATATACCTCCTGCTAATCAACAGGCTTGGCACCAACACAGAATTATGTTTTGCTTTCGTGCTCTCTGTTTAGCTGTTGTCCCTTCATTGTGTTTAAATGGCATCTTTTCGATCTCGTTTTACATTTGAACAACTAAATGAATGCTAGGTATGACAATTTAACTGACTATGCACTCACTATAAAATCATTATTACTCTAATGATGCTGCTGAGGCTCAGAAAATCAAGGATAGTCACACCAACAAGTGAGGTTTCACTGGATGTTTTCCAGCTGGCTTAATAACAATTTGTGCATATCATCAATTGGTGTTCAATGATCAATTACCATCATTCAGCAGCACATTTTACTGGTAACATTTTATAGTATTCTGAATGATTTAAGCAATTGGATACATATACATACATTTTTGATTCCACACACACACACACACACACACACACACACACACACACACACACACACACACACACACACACACACACACACACACGCACACGCACACACTTAACAAAACATGACACAAAGGGTGCCTCAGAATAGCAAAGAACAAGAAAAATGAAAGACTGGTAGTAGAAAAGGTCACAGTAGCAATTATTCTTACAATAGAACAAGAATATAAGATAGACTCAAAGAAAATGGCAGAATTATCTTCACAATAATTAAAGTGCAGAATATTGAATACATGTTTGTCTTTGTTGAGCTAATCAGCAAAATATAATGTGCATAGCAAAAGGTTTTATTAAATGTAGTGGTTTTTAATTTTAAAAATGTATTTAAAAATGTGTAATTTGTATATATACTGGAGAGAGAGAGAGAGAGAGAGTATTGCTAGTATGTTTATACAGTAGTATTAATTAGCATGTTGCTGGTATGTTTATAGTATGAAATAGCATGTTGCTGGTATGTTTATAGTATGAAATAGCATGTTGCTAGTATGTTTATAGTATGAATTTGCATGTTGCGAGTATGATTAGTATGTTTCTGGTATGGAGTAGTATATTAATTAATTAATTAATTAATTAATTAATTAATTATTTAATTAAGTACTATATTGTTAGTATGTCCAATGTAAAGTCAATGGCAGTTTTTTTTTTTTCCAATGGAAGTCTATGGGACAGTTGCTAGGGTGCCGTAAGTGGTTGCTAGGGTGTGGCTAGTAAGTTAAAAGGTCATCAGTGTTTGGCAGATTGGTAGTCTGAGTTAAATGAGCCCAACCTTAAGTCTGACAGTCTGGCGGAATGTTATGATTTTCTCAAGCCACCATAAATATGATATATTGAATAATATAATTATAATAATTATATAATAATAATAATTATATAATAATAATAATTATTTATATTCTATTTAATTATATATATATATATATATAATATATTTACTTTTTTTTTGTTTGTAATTTAGTAAAAAAAAAAAAACATTAACAGCACCCTTATCATTCAATATATTTATGGATCTATAAATGAATAAAGTTTTCCAAGTTTGGTTTATAAAGTACATACACTCACCGGCCCCTTTATTAGGTACACCTGTCTAACTGCTCGTTAATACAATTTTCTAATCAGCCAATCACAACTCAATGCATTTATGCATGTAGACATGGTCAAGATGATCTGATGCAGTTCAAACCGAGCATCAGAATGGAGAAAAAGGTGATTCAAGTGACTTCGAACATGTCATGGTTGTTAGTGCCAGTTGGGCTGGTCTGAGTATTTCAGAAACTGCTGATCTACTGGGATTTTCACGCACAACCATCTCTTAGGGTTACAGAGAATGGTCCGAAAAAGAGAAAATATTCAGTGAGCGGCAGTTCCGTGGGAACAAATGCCTTGTTGATGCCAGAGGTCAGAGGAGAATGGCCAGACTGGTTCAAGCTGATAGAAAGGCAATGGTTTAGACTGGTGGTGGTGTAATGGTGTGGGGGATATTTTCTTAGCACACTTTGTGCCCATTAGTACCAATTAAGCATTGTGTCAAAGCCACAGCCTACCTGAGTATTGTTGCTGACCATGTCCATCCCTTTATGACCACAGTGTACCCATCTTCTGATGGCTACTTCAAGCAGGATAAAGCACCAAACGTGTCAAAGCACGAATAATCTCAGACTGGTTTCTTGAACATGACAATGAGTTCACTGTACTCAAAAGGCCTCCATAGTCACCGGATCTCAATCCAGTAGAGCATTTGGGATGTGGTGGAATGGGAGATTTGCATCATGGATGTGCAGCTGACAAATCTGCAGCAACTGCGTGATGCTATCATGTCACACATGGACCAAAATCTCTGATAGATATTTACAGTACCTTGTTGAATCTATGCCGTGAAGGATTAAGGCAGTCCTGAAGGCAAAAGGGGGTCCAACTCGGTACTAGTAAGGTGTACCTAATAAAATGGCCGGCATTTTCTTAAAAATTTTTTTTTTTTTTTCTCCTGCATTGAGCCATAAAACTCCACTCACTCTATTCTAGCTTTGGTTTGTCATCAGGCAAATTATTAGCCCCCCTGTGAAATGAATTCTTTTTCAAGTATTTGCTGTTTAAATAAGTGCTGTTTAACATAGAGAAGATTTGTCAACACATTTGTAAACAAAACCAATTTAATATCTCATTTCCAATAACTCATTTCTTTTGCCTTTGCCTTGAAGACAGTACAGCATATTTTTTTTTTGTTATTTTGCAAGATACTAGCAATTCAGCTTAACTTATTGGGTTAACTACTGTATAGGCAAGTTAGGTTAATTAGGCAAGTTACTGAGTAGTTTGTTCAGTAGTCAATTGGAAAAAATATATACTTATCCAGCATATGTTTTACGCAGCGGATGCCCTTTCAGCTGCAACCCATTACTGAGAAACACCCATACACACTTATTCACACACATACACTACGGACAATTTAGCTTACCCAATTCACCTGTACCGCATGTCTTTAGACTTGTGGGGGAAAACGGAGCACCCGGAGGAAACCCACGCGAACACGGGGAGAACATGCAAACTCCACACAGAAATGCCACCTGACCCAGCCAAGGCTCGAACCAGCAACCTTCTTGCTGTGAGGCGATTGTGCAATCCACAGCGCCACCATGCTGCCTGACCCCCTTAATATTGATTTTTATTTTATTTTTTGCTGTTATTACAGCCAAACTAAAAGTAATAATTTTCTCCAGGAGAAACATTTATATATATATAATATACTGTAAAACTTTCCTTACTCTCTTAACTATCACTTGGTTCACAGCAGGGCAAATTCATTTTTCCTGCTGCATTTGCCTACCCGATAACGGTCACATTATTTACAGTACATGCTGTTGCTTTGATTCCTTCTATTGTAATCATTTTAAAAGTCGCTCTGGATAAAAGAGTCTGCCAAACGACTCAATGTATTGTAAACTGAAACAATTATAGTAATGACTGTCGTACATAAAGTGAAATTCAAAAAAAAAGCAACAAGACAGTAAGAATTATTAGCGACAGAACAGAACATTAAAGCCAATAATCATGCGCAACAGTTCTCGGGTCACCATGGGCTACAAAGCGTCTCTGCAGGGCGAATTGTCTACAGGGAGCAGTGTAAGAAAAGTCAGCCAAACCCCAAACACAGCATCGCCATTGGGAGTGAAAGAGAGAGAGGACAGAGGACTTTGACTCCGCAGACGCAGCATAATCCAGCCCCAGGAGGTAAGCAAGGGCTGATGAATAAACCCACAGGCCGCTGTGGCAGCTCAATACAGTCATGATTATGCCTGCAGAACAGCCAGTCCCGACCGGCTCTGAACATGCCAGCGTGAAACGGAGTGGGCATTTGCTTTTGCCGAAGGAGTCAGCGGAGGAGAGGGATCAATACACAGAGGGAGCGCGCGCACACAACACATACACACCTGCAGGACTCGCTCTTCCTCTTCTCTTTTCTTCCTCTCCTCTTCCTCTTGCTTCCTCTTCTGCTCCATCTCAGATTTCCTGAAGAGAGAGAGAGAGAGCGGTTAATGAGTTTACTCTTGATCAATGGCCCGCAGGAAGGGGACGCCAAAAACACCCACAGGTGGATTCACAATTGTCACAAAGAGAAGCGTGGACTGAATCTAGTGTTTGCCGTGCCCTTCAATGGCAGGTGAAATTGAATAGTGCGCTGGGGAGCATTGTTGAGGAGCGCTGTTACGAAAATGTTAGAATTTTCATATCAAAAGAACTATATATTTATATACATCTCACAAACAGCTCGTTTGCATCTTGTTGTTGTTTATGTTGGATTCAGGTGTTGACATGTTGATGCTTGCCAAGCATGAGATCTTGAAAATATGGAAATTTTGAAATGGGAAGAGGGGGATCATACAGTAATGTTCATTTGGAACAAAATCAATGCCAACAGTATTGAAATAAAAAACTTGTTAAAGAGCACAAACTGAAAAATATAATACATTGAATTAACAGGTTAATAGGGTAAACAGAGATGGAGATAATGTGTAGCATGTTTAGGCATGGGTCTGTATACAATTCTGATAGTATGAAAACCTTGGATAAAAATATCACAGGTTCACGGTATTGTGATTACTTTTCCAAAATATATTCTTTTTAAATATCTGGGTAAAAAACACAAACTTTTTCCCCCATTAAACACAATATATTTTATTTTAGGAAACATTTAAAATATTTTGAACCAGTAGCTTTTGATGTAGAGGTTCCTATTCTGCTGAAGACACTGTTGCTGTAAAAAGCAAAATAAAATAGTTGTAAAAAAAAAATAAAAACTACATATACCATAGGAATGATATAACAGAAAACTTTGGCGGTTTTAAAACCTTGACTTTAACAAACGGCGGTAAACCTTGAAACTGGTTATCGTCCCATGCTCAAACATCATATTTGTCAAAAGACGGTTTATGCGCATGTAGTTCCACCAGTCCCGGCGATACCGGATAACAAATGCAGAATAACGTTTGTCGCTGGATCACCTCTTGAGATCTGAGGAGTGAGGTTTACGTGATCACCAGCTGGCTTCTGTTACGTTAGGGCAAATATAAATGTCCAAAACATCTTACTCATTTTACTCATAATCATTGTATTACTTATAATTAGGGTTAAACAGAATCTGCAGGCTTCTTTTGTTCTTTCTGAAGAGAATTTTGTAAAAAAAACAAATCTGCGGATTTATGCAGAATGATTTTAGGAGTATCATAACTAAAAACATAATATATTAAATAAAAAACAATACATTTTTAACTTTTATTTAATGTTTACAATGCAAATCCAATTAAACCCCTTACTTTGTAAACATAAAAATCACTTATAATATATCTACTACTACTTTACAAACTGTATTCTAAATAAATCGTATGGACATTTTCATATCAGTCAATAATATTACTAAAATTTATTTAAAAACTGAATTAAAAACTGAATAAATTTACACACATTTACACAAGTAAATACATAGACTCGATGGGCTAAAAAAATCTGCGGATTTCTGTGTGGGCCTACTTAGAATGTTCAAGACATTGATATTAATATTAAATACTACTTCACTGTCGCTATTAGCTTTTCTTTCTTGCCTATTTACTGGTTTAAAATCCTAACTTGGTGAAAGAGCTGCTAGAGATCTTCAATCTGCAATCTACTGCTTTTCCTGCAGTTCCCAGATGTAACGTCCTATTTTAACAGCTGAATTTGAACCACTAAAATTATCGAAGTGAATTTTTGAACTGAAATAAAATGAACTGAAAATTGCCTTTTAAATATTTTACATAATTTTTTAGGAGTGTTTCACCTTTAATTGGAAAGGACAATGGAGGTTACAGACAGAAAAGTATTGGGAGCAAAGAGAGAGGGATCGACAAAGGACCATGAGCCGGGAATTGAACTCGGGTCGCTGTGAGCACCACAGTGCTATATGTCAGCACACTTAACCACTAGGCTATTGGCGCAAACATACATCGTGTTTTTTAACAGAACTGAACATTTTGGAAGTGAAATCTGGAAGTTGAATATGAAGTATTGAATTTATAAATATGAAAATGTGTTCGAAAGAGTTTTACTTGAAATATTCACAGCTTAAATAAACAGCTATAAATATTACATTTCAGGACCCAAAGATCTGAACCCTGACAATTCAAGTCATTAAAATATAAGTGCTTGTTAATTTAATGTATTATTTTTTTCAGTTTGTGCTATTCGACAAGCTTTTTATTTCAATAAGTTTGGCATTGATTTTGTTCCATATATTCAGCACAGTCATGATACTATTTCAATTCAATGTTTTATGGCTCACTGTAAAGGAGTGATTGGCATTACACTACAGACATTTTTATTTGTATTTTTTAATATTCGTTTTATATTAGAACTTCCTTTAAATTATAATATGAATATTGAGATATGATATTTAAAAGTCCCGTGAAGTGCTTTAAAATTTGCATTATTCGACGTTTGACATAATTTCAACTGAAACATGAAGAGAGGGTGGAACAGAGTAGCTCCTCCCTTTTTATAAAAAACGGCCAATAGCATTTCGTTTTTATCACAGCTCTGCCAATGAGAGTGGATTTGCTCAAATGCATCAAATGAAAATCTAATGTGAAGTGTCTTAAAGGGGGCGGGGCATGTCAGACACTAGAGAGCATTTGATTGGTCAAGAATTGATGAGAAACTAAAGTATGAGGTAACAAGAAAAAAAAACATTGATCCATTTAGGTGAAAGTGCGGAACTGCTAATTAGATGTTTATATCTTCTAAAAGCAAATTGTGTGACTGTTCTGAAGCACACTAACTTATAGACATCTTTAAAACCAACATACTGATTCTAACATCTAAAAACATTATTTTAATTTAAGTATTTCATGATATGTCCCTGTTTAGGTTTAATGACTTGAGTTGACATGAACTAATTCAAGATCATGTTAGTGTAAAATGTAAATCTTTAAATTGTCAGTTATAGCTGTGATGGCAAGTTTAATGTTCAGCAGTCATCAGAAATCATTTTAATATGTTGATTTGATGAGCATTTAGCATTTCTATCAATAGTAAAAAATAGTTGTGCTGCTTAACCTATTTGTGGAAACTCTGATGACTTTTTTTTTAGGATTGTATAGAGGGCAGAAAGTTCAGCATTTATTTTAAATGGAAATATTTTGTAACATTACTGTCACTGTCACTTTTGAACACTGGATGCAGAGTAAAATATTAATTTCTTTCAAGGAAAAAAAGAAAAGAGAAAGCTTACTGAGGTTGATAATGGCAGTGCACTATCAATTCTAAAACTTCATTCATTTTCCTTCGGCTTAGTCCATTATTTATCAAGAGTACACCACGGCGGAATGAACCACCAACTATTCCAGCATATGTAATCCATAGTGGATGCCCTTCCAGCCACAACCCAGTACTGGGAAACACCCATACGCTCTCTCACTCATACACACACTCATACACTACGGCCAATTTAGTTCATTCAATTCACTTACAGTGCATGGACTTGAACTGTGGGGGAAACCGGAGCACCTGGAGGAAACATGGGGAGAACATGCAAACTCCAGACAGAAATGCCAACTGGCCCAGCTGGGACTCGAATCAGCGACCTTTTTGCTGTGAGGTGACAGTGCAAACCACTGAGCCACCATGCCATCCAATTCTAAAACTTCTAAATGAAAATCTCACATGTTAAATAATAATAATTAAAAAACCAGCATGCAGTATTAGATTAATCTTTCTAAAACGTGAATTAAAAAGGTGCGATTTTCAAACTGCAAGAGCTGCAATTATTTCAATCCACTATCAACTATGGTAACAAGCATATAGTTTTTGACAGTTCTTTGACAGTTTATAAGCACATTACCCTGAACAATGTGAAAAGTGTAACACAATATACTGTAAATGTGAACGTTTTCTAGTTGGCTTTCGAATTATTTGTGTTCTTTGCACTTTGCACCTGAATGGCAAAAATGTTTTCTGGTGTTGTTTCAACAGTATGGTAAGTGTTTTACTGATGTAAAATAGGTTGCAGTGCATTTAAATTCTTAAAAGTTTTTTATATAAAAATATATTTTTTATAGAAAATACAGTTTATTGAATTTAAAATACTGTAGTTATAGCTAGGGCTGGACAAATAATTGGGCAAATAATTGAAAAGTAATCAAAAATCAACATTCAGAATCTATAATCGATCACGTTTTCAGGTCATTTTATTCAATTACTATCGCATGTGGAGTCATGTGACCCTGCTCTGTTAAGGCGGATTTAAACATACCTGTACCCACTCATCTCTCAAAAAATTTAACTACACATTGCACGTTTGCACTACATTGAAGATGATTGGAAGCAGCACCAGAGATGCCTTGAGATGGCATATTTCCCATTACAATAAAATTTATATTTACATTAAAATATTTGTTTACAGAAGATTTCAGTTATTTAACGTTGATGTTCAATAAATAATCACAGATTATTTAGTAAATAGTTTGTGTTTCCTTCAATTATTTTAAAATCAAGCAATCCACCCTTCATTTAAAAATCTCTCACTTGTAATATGCGAGCATAAATAAATAAATAAATAAATAAATAAACAAATTGTTCTTTAATCGTAATCGAGTTAAAAAGTTTAATTAATCGAGATTTTGATTTCAGGCCAAATCGCACAGCCCTAGTTATAGCCTGGACAAAAGAAATGTAATCTGCCTTTTTGTAAATTAATTTTGTATTTTATGTCCTTATTTATTTATTTGTTTGTTTATTTGTATATTTAATTTGAATTTATTTTTATTATAATTTTTCATGTCAGGGGGTTCAAATTATTTGAATGATGGATATTATCTTATTACTCAATGTAAATTCTTGAAATGTTTTTGCACTAAAAACAAACTTTAAAAAAAAATAAACTGTTATTATTTACTTAATTTGTCATGATAACTAACAACTTTATTTTTTTTAAATTGAGAGGTATCCTTTGTGATTATCCTTGGTCTTTTTGCGTTGCTGTTAAAACCACCACATCAAAACTGTAGCTCTTTTATTAAGTAGTAAATCACATTTTAAATCTCAATTTTGATCAGAAAAAAGATTTATTTCTCAAAATTGAGCAGCCCTATGGTATATGTTCTAACTGAGGAAGGCATTGTGCTGAAACGTTTGTGTTTTGCATCACCCAAAGAATGTAAAATAAAAACTGTACGAAGCAATTATTTGATGAGTGTGAATCATGACCTTTTTGAACAATAGTATTGACAAGATTAACGCACCAAAAAAGTTTTTTTTAAAACTGTGAGTGCGCAGGGCAAACTTCATTACTCTACATATATGTTCTAAAGATACATAGAGTCTGCAAAGAAATTAATATTTAATGCAGACTTTTAATGCAAATTATGGATATGCTTACGCATTGATGCTCAATTCTGATGCCATTTTACAGATTCCAGTGTGCACTGATCCTCACAGTCCTGAATCGACAGACAGCAAGCTATAGCTCACATCGAGCAATAATATAAAGGTCATATAAAGGTAAGCACAGCAACTGAAGACACTATTTATACAAAAGCCAGTAAATTCTTAGAAATTCAGGTGATAAGTAGAAAGAAGACAAGGATAAGGGGGAAAAAAAGGGCAACGTTTTTTAAATATTTATAGTATGACTCCTTAAGTTAAGCTTGTATCGAGCTGTCACTGTAATACTGATGAGTTCAACACCTTGCTGTCAGTCTACTGACTCCTCCACAAGCGTCTGACATACTGAGTGGCCAAAAAAACCTACCAGTATGTAAAAGTGACAGAATCACGATGAAATGTGGATGCAGAATGGCTTAAAAGTTAATTAATTTTGCTATGACTGTTCAGCCTGAGGTCGCACAGCACATCTTCATGAAAAAATGGACAAAAAATTTGATTTGAGCCAAATTTTCCCAGTTAGCCAATGAAATTAGAACAAATATGAAAATGTTTATTGGATTCAGAGTCTCTGTATACAAAAATACTATATTAGATTATGTACAAAACTCCATTTACACTAAAAAAAAAAGTACTGTATGTTTGCTCACACTACTTAAAATGAGCTGAAACAACACAATTATTGAGGGGTTTTGGGGGGACAACTTAATTGTTTCATGCTTAATCCACCTAAATTTGTAAAAACTAAAAGCTCTAATTTAACGATCTAAGCATAAATTCAAAAGAGCATGGCGCAAAAGCATTAACGGCATGTCCGAATCCATTTCATTACAGTTTCCGCCCCGGCACATAATCTAACAGGGTTGTGCTTATTCTCTTAATGAGTTATTGGTGTATTTTAAGTATAACATGCATTAAACCAATCAGAGTCTCATCTCCCATTCCCTTTAAGAGTTAGTTGCGTCGTGCCATGGCACATTTGCTAGTTACATGGCAGACTTTGTAAGTGGAAAAACTGAACGCTTCACTAATGAGAAAACAGTTAAACAGACCATCTGCAGTGCGAGGATAAAGAATGAGCCTCCTCCATTCGGCCTCTTTACTTTCTTTTTACTTTTACTTTACTCCTTTACTTTCATGGATAAGGAAACGGTGTTGTACGCACTCCACTGAGGACATCCATTAGCCTAGATATTTAATTTTGTTTGTTAGGAGCAAAGATTTGTTTCAAAACTATTTCTAAATTCAGTTCTATTTTCCAGCAAATGAATAAATGAACAATAATAATGAAGTGTGGTCAAAAAACTGAGTTATATCCAAACACACGTCCTATTGTCCCATATGGTGATGCATACATCTCCAAAACTCGAAAGGTGGACAAATCTAAACATGTTTTATTAAAACAAATTTAAATATGAATATAATAAATAATACTGCTACCAATAACAACAAATTATCATGAATAAATTGAACCCCTTCCCCTCCCAACCCCCGCGTTGATGAAGACATGGAGGTAGTGTTTTTTATATCTATGCAAATAATAATTTTTGTAATATTTTAATCTGTTAATTCTTTTTCATATGAAAAGATATTTGTGTATTGCTGTAAATCCTGTGTGTATTTAGCAATGTGTAAGCGTTTGGACCTGCATAGGCATATAACTAGCGTGCTCTGCACTGGACTTTAGACCAGCTTTTAGTTGGTCAATGGCGCAGTCTATTTCAGTTCCTCAAAATAGCAATGTGCCAACAAGGCACCTTAACACACCTCCTTTTTAGATGAGTCCACAAAGTGGCACAAATTGATTTGCTATTTAAACAACGTGGTGCAAAACGTGAAAATTACAGTTGCCCTGGTTTAAAAATACCAACAAAAAGTGCACCTTATTGCTCTGAGTGTATGATAGTGCCCTAAGAAGTTTACTTAATTCCTTCACGCTGCCCCAACATAAATTAAATGTAACCAAGCATTTTTTACAGTGTATATTATACAAAGTCTCCTGGGAAGCTAAAAGTAGCTCTTGTAGCTAACCGTGAGACAATCATCGAGGTGTGGTTTATTTATAAACTAATTTTGAGAGGATCGCATGCTTATGATTGAACACAGCTGGTACCACATCAGCTCCATTTATTGCACCAATCAGATGAATGCTGACACACTATAAATAACCAGAGCTTTCCACTTCAGTCATCTTCGTCTTGAAGAATCCCCCCTTCCACCTCTGCTCCTCCCCTTCTCTGATAGGGCGGCACGGCGGCCCAGTGGTTAGCACTGTTGCCTCACAGCGGTCCGGGCCGGTCGGCGTTTCTGTGCGGAGTTTGCATGTTCTCCCCGTGTTCACGTGGGTTTTCCCTGGGTTTCCCGGTTTCCTCCCACCGTCCAAAGACATACACCTTAAGTAAATTGACTACTTCAAAATAGCATCTTAAGACAACCCTTAGCCAGATATATCTCCGCACGTTCACAAGCAGGGGAGTTCTCGAGACCTACCTGAGCTCAAACTCTCCTCTCACCCTTCAAACGGGAGGGAGCCCCAGGCTTGAGGATATTCTGAGCTCAGGGCTCTCTCCCAGGACAGCAGGCCAAATATGCTTTATTATCAATCATTATCAATCATATAATTTTAATTTTTAGCACTCACGCTGTCATTTATAAGACACAAAACAAAAAAATTGTATTCTAGTGCGTCTATATTTTTCACAGGGACATCCACAATTATTGAGGAACAAAACTAAAAGTAATGCATAAAGGTGTGTTCACACTATAGTTTGATTCTCTTGGTTTGTTTGATCTGGACCAAAAAACACAAAAAAACATTTGGTCTCAGAATTGATTTTGATATTCCCAGAATATCAAAATCAACTGTAGGCAGTGGATCTTTCTCATAGCTGGCACCTAGACTCTAGAAACAGCCTTCCTAGCACAGTTTGAGAGACAGACACATTCAGTCAGTTTAAAACTAGATTAAAGACTATATCTCTTTGCATTAGCATCACATAAAGCACCTAGACTGCAGCTCTGCACAAAAAAGTTTGGCCAGAGGAGAAATGGTCATCCCCAAACTGAACCTGGTTTCTCTCAAGTTTTTTCCTTCACTTTTGTCAATTGGTGAAGTTTGTTCCTCCACTGTCGCCACTGGCTTGCTTGGTTTGGGACTTGTGGAGCTGCACATCGATGGATTTTCTCTTCAGTGTTTGGACTTTCAGCAGTGAAATTTAAACCACACTGAACTGAACTAAACTGATTTTCAACTCTGAAAACTGAACTAACACAGTTTCAGTTTACTAGAACTTCTATGTTTAGCTGCTTTGACACAATCTACACTGTAAAAGTGCTATAGAAATAAAGATGAATTGAATTGGCCTGAGTATTTTAGCATTCAGACTGTCGTTTTTAAAATACAAAGCAAAAACTCAACTTCTATATATACTGTATGCACAGTAGTCAACATTTGAAGTGGAACAACACCTTTCATCTATTCAACAACAGCCATTCTTATCTTTGGACAAGTTTGAAAAACGTTTTTTGATCCCCTTCATATGTTGACTACTGTATTATATTTTTACTTTTTTGTTTTGTATCTTAAAAATGACAGCGTGAATGCTAAAAAAAAAACAGATCAATTGTATCGTTTTACACACATTTTACTAATATTCTGCTTCTTTGGTGTTCACCGAGGTTCAGATGATTAGTTAACTAACAGAGCAATAGAGATTTTCTTTGCAATCAAACCAAGTCTGCCAAGTTCAAACCCACTTTTTTCATATCTACACAATTAAGACTCCCAAACGTAAAGGCTCCAAGGTGGATGAGCTGCACCAAACATAAAGTGAGCAGCCCGACAGAAGTTGCTGTTGTTGCTTATGCTGGTGTGGAACTAAATATTCTTTGACAAGACTATAAACATAGAAATATCATCATGGCCTGATTCGTGAAACGATGACAGATGCTATCCATGACAGCAGACTCTGGAGAATGCATAAGAGAGAGCAGGTCAAGCCGAACCCTCCAGTGATGTATTAATCTCTCTGCCAATCCCCTCCCACACCCATCTTTTTTTCAGCTCCTGTTCTTCTTTCAAATGCACTGGGACTCTGACCTAATGTACGGTTCATCCTATGCGTGACTCACATGCGGCGGTCATCTTCCTCCTGTTTGCGTAACTGCTCCTCCTCTTCGTGTCTCTTGCGCTCTTTCTCCATCTCCTCCTGGATGTGCTTGAGTCTCTCCGTCTCCTCCTGCTCCTGCTTCTTCTTCTGCATTGAGGAGAGCAGCTGCTCGGAGCGTTTCACCAGGCCCTCATACTCCTGCTCGATCTCCTTGCGGCTCATCACAGTGGACTGCAAGTACAGACAATAAGTGAGAGTTTCAATGGATTTCATTTATTTGGGAATATTTTAGTTATACAGGGTGCCCACTCTTTTGTCTTTTTAAAGCAGCATTCATTTCAAATCAAGCACTGTTGTAATTCACATCGCCTGCATATATAGCGCCATGAAAGTCCTTACTGTAGGCAAGGCAAGTTTATTTATACAGCACATACACAGTGGTAATTCAAAGTGCTTTACATAAACAGGAATAAATGAGACAAGTGTAAGACAATAAAAACAAATAATAAAAGTGATTAAAAACAGATAAAAATGTATTAAAACAGGTTTTAAAAGAATGAAAAAGAAAAGAAAGACATAATAGTGCGATCTGTCGGACGTAGCGCTGTGCTCAGTCAGTAAAGGCACAGCTAAACAGATGTGTTTTCAGTCTTGATTTGAATGTGCATAATGCTGGAGCACATCTGATCATTTCTGAAAGCTGATTCCAGCAGCGGGGGGCGTAGTAGCTGAAGGCGGATTCACCCTGCTTTAACCGAACCCTTGGAATTTCTAGTTTATATAATACTAAATATCTGAGTGATTTGTATTCACTGAGCATATCTGTAATGTATTGATGTGCGCTGATTTTCTGGTTCTGGTCAGAATCCTGGCAGCAGCTTTCTGGATGAGCTGTAACTCTCTGACTGTCTTTTTGGAGAGGCCAGTGAGGAGTCCATTACAGTAATCCACCCTGCTGCTGATAAAAGCATGAACAAATTTCTATAAGTCCTCACTGGAAACAAAGCATCTAATTCTTGAGATGACAGTATGCTGATTTAGTTACTGTTTTGACATGACTACTGAAACTCATATCTGACTCCAGAATCACACCAAGATTCTTGACCTTATTTTTTGCTGTTTGACCCTTAGAACTAAGGTACGCATTCACCTTGAGAACCTCATTTCTGTTCCCAAATGCAATGACTTCAGTTTTCTCTTTGTTTAACTGAAGGAAGTTTTGGCACATCCAACTGTTAATTTCATTAATGCATTGGCAGAGGGTGTCAATGGGGCTGTAGTCATTAGGCAGTCAGGCTAAGTAGATCTGAGTGTCATCAGCATAGCTATATTTGGTATAGATATTTGGCTCATATACTGGCTTAGTACTGTACTTAACATTTCACTTACACTTAATATTTACATTAAAATGCCACAGGAATGATGATGTTTTGACGGTGTAATAAAAAAAATTTGAACGGTTTAAACAGTCATGTTCAAAGAACTTATAATAAAAAAATGTTGAATTCAGTACTGGTAATATTCAAATGTGGTTTCTGAAATATTGATAAAATGTGCAACTTTTTTGACATAGTTCTTCTCCAAGAAATAAAGGTAAGATTTTTTCATTAATATTTTTACTTTTTTTGCTTCTGTTTTTGCCATCAGTGCAGTACAATTGTTGAAATAACGCCATGAACAAATGTAATTTCTAATTTAATTCAAGCACTTTTAAGGACCATATGTTTGTTTTTAAGAACTGTCCAGGCCTTGAATCCATATGTCTGAAACTGAAGTACGGACTGATTCAAACTGATAGATTTTTTTCTTTTCTAAAATAAACTGAAATTGGGAAACACCAAGCTGTTTTTGATTCTACAAAGTGTCACAAAATTCTGTCATCATTTTCTCATCCTTATGTTGCTTCAAACCCGTCAGGCTTTTGTTCAATCTCAGAACACAAAAAAGGTCATTTTGAATACGAAGGTGCCTCCATTGAAAGTCTGTTCACCCAAAACTCAACATATCAAAACAGGACTGCACGATATTGGAAACATTTACATACTTTATATATTATGATATTGTGATATTGAAAATAAATTCCTCAGAAAAGCTCTATTTGGAAATCATTCATAATTTTAGACTGATTGGGATGATTTTGTAAGGAAGAACAGCATCTGCATAAAAATATAATAAACTAATCACAAGTATTGATAAATACAGTAAAGCAAAGATAAACATGAAATAACCTGTGATTTAGGCTTTTCTGGTAGTCTAGCAATATTCAGGTACACACATTACACAATCACACTGTATAGCCTCTATCATATATACTGTATATACATCATTACAATTAATCAATGAAACAATTGAATTAGCATTCAAGCCAATTTCTTAGCTACATAACAATAAAAGCACTCCAAACAATAGCTCGCATGACAGTCATTATTTAATCATGTCCACAGTTTTTCACGGACAGGTACTCTTTCAATGTTCATCAAACCAGACAGCTCGCTGATATGCCTGACGATAACCGCATTGATGACTTCAAATGTTTATCATCTGGAAACAAATCAGCACGCACGCTTTTGTAGCAGGTTGTTTTGTCAAAATCGTAAAAAATAATGTTAAAAGACAAGAAATTTGTGAAATCTAGTCTAGAAGCAGTATTTTCAGAACTAAATCCTTTATGCATACCCAAATTAAACAAAGTTTAGATTCACGTTTAAACATTTACATTTAATGAAAGTTATTACGGTATAAAATAAATGATGGCAAATGGTAAAAATCTATATTTTAACTCAACAGCCACACCATACTATATTCTACCACTCCTTGTTTTGTGCAGAATTACAGATATTTTGCTTTTGAATGATCATTGGTGGCGACGCAGTGGCGCAGTAGGTAGTGCTGTCGCCTCACAGCAAGAACATCGCTGGGTCGCAGGTTCAAACCTCGGCTGGGCTGTGTGGAGTTTGCATGTTCTCCCTGCGTTCGCATGGGTTTCCTCCGGGTGCTCCGGTTTCCCCCACACATTCCGCTGTGGAGACCCCAGATAAATAAAGGGACTAAGCCGACAAGAAAATGAATGAATGAATGATCATTGGTACATTACAAGGGCGACGCAGTGGTACAGTGGGTAGCGCTGTTGCCTCACAGCAAAAAAGTCGCTGGTTTGAGCCTTGGCTGGGTCAGTTGGCATTTCTGTGTGGAGTTTGCATGTTCTCCCCGTGTTTGCGTGGGTTTCCTCCGGGTGCTCCGGTTTCCCCCACAAATCCAAAGACATGCAGTACAGGTGAATTGGGTAAGCTAAATTATCCATAGTGTATGTGTGTGAATGAGAGTGTATGGATGTTTCCCAGTAATGGGTTGCAGCTGGAAGGGCATCCGCTGCTCAAAACATATGCTGGAAAAGTTGGCAGTTCATTCTACTGTGACGACCTCAGATTAATAAAGGGACTAAGCTGAGAAAGAAAATGAATGAAGGAATTGGTACATTAGTTGTGCATTGCAGTATGCTTCAGTACTTGCTAATTTCTGAATCACAGATAATTTATGAAAACCCCATTTACTACCCTCTCTCTGAATACCATGTTTGTCACAGGCAGCTCACAAGCTTTATGAACCAAATGGTAAATAACAACTGCCGCTTTTGGCTATAATAAATAAAAACTGCCTATTACCCCTTACCCCTAACTCCCTTAACATGCTATATATCAAATCTTATGAAGTCATGCGCAGTTTAGTTTGGGTAAAAGCAATAATTCACTAAAAAGTGATCACAAATGGCATTTGTTCTTTATTTTAATGTTTTTTAAAAACTCAGGGCATGTCTAAAAAACAAATTCACAAATTAAATGGAAAATGTATACTTTTTTTAGATTAACAAAGCTTGCACAAATACCTCCTTTTATCTTTTTAAGAATAAAAAAAAGAGAGGTTGAGGCAACATTAGGCTGAGTAAATGATGACAGGCCACTTGGTCGAACTCTACAGTAGCAGCTTTAATAGGCTTTTCCTCCTGTGTTTTGTTAAACAAATTTGAACCCGTTTTTGCATTTCAAACCAAAGAAAGTGTCAACAGCTCAGTGGCTACTTGTCAACTCCGTGACAGTGATGATGCAGCGCCTCATGAACTACAATTGTATTAATAACCTGCAAATATAGAAAAAAAGAAGCTTCCCTAAATACCCCCGTTGTCTTTTTTTAAGGACGCAAGAAAATAATATGTGGTCGGGACAACGTTAGTCTGCATAGACAGGCCACTTGGTAGCACTCTAAAGGTTGCAGCTCTAAAAAAGTTTTCCTCCTGTGCTTCGTTAAACAAATGTGCAGAAGGTATTTCAGCTTGAAGAAAGTGACAGAACCCAGTGGTTCCTCGTCAGCTTAGCAACAGCGGCGACGCTGGGCCACATGCGCCGCAGTTGTATTAATATCCTGCAGATATTCATTAAACCTGGATGTGGATTTCGTGCCATCTGGCAGAGCACCAGAGGAGCGTAGAGGGGTGCGAGCATTGTGCATGATCATTGTACCGCCAGGGGGGCGAGCACTCAATGACAAGGTCCGTCTCACCCCCTAACGCTAGATGAGTTAGCGCTGGTGTGCTGAATGACAGCCATTGACACAATCTGCGTTATTAACCAGGGAGGCTGCCGTAATCTCCAGTCCAGATGGTAAGGTAATAGGAGGCTTTGCCAATCAAAAAACAGATGCTAATCAAAAAAAGTACTATGCTAATAACAAAGAGGGTCATCGCTGGTGCAGGAGTGCAGAGCGCATCTCATTTAGGGGGAGGAACGGCGTGTTCAGGTAGAAAAGTTTCAGCACCGATGCCAGCTATCTATCAGAGAGAGGGCGCAATGTCTCTGGAGCGCCCTGTCAATAATGCACTCAGAGTCTGACAGATGAGGTTGGGGCTCCATGTAGAGAATACAACAATGCATACACTGCATTCAATCAGCCGCAGCTGAGAGTCCGGAGGAAGGTAGGAAATCAACACTAGAAACGGCATAATGCGGCAAAGCCTTGGAAATCGACTTGACAGCATGCGGCGTGAATGTCAATGATGATCTGCAGACAGAAATCTCATTGTCAGACTGTCGATTTGCATACTTTGTATTTATTTACTGTGCTTTTGAATGCTCCATTTTTTTTCTTCAGCAGAATGAAATGAAAAGCTGCAGCTCTCTTTCTTTGGGGCCTAAAAATGGGAGAGAGACACACGCTCGAAGCTGGCAGACAATTCTAGCCACAGCTTTAGACCGCCTTCATCAGGACATGGAAAAACACACACCTGTTGAATTATGCATGGGAACTGATACACAAGCGAAGGCTAAGAAAGGAGCTACACCGCATAACATCATTGTGCTTTGTAAGCTGGAGGAGGTGAAAGGGGGTTTGTCAACCTTGGGCGGTTTTCCAGTGGAAAACCTCACCTTGATCTTGGCCATGAGAGCGTCGGTGGAGGCGGCCAGTTCTTCGATCTGCTTGCTCATTTCCGCTTTACTCTCTTTCAGTCCGTTCACAGCCTCGTTGAACTTCTCCATCCTCTTCCTCAAATTTTTCACCTTCACCAGGCCATCGACACTGCCACGAAAAAAGGAATAATGTTGTTTAGTTATTGGTCTAGTCTACTCACTTATCCAAAACTGCCTCTTTTGTACATCTCGTCAGTGACTAAACTGTTTGTATTGTCAACATTAAATATGCCATAGAATAGGAGGCATATTTGAATAATAAGAGCTGCGTACATGGCAATAATGTGAACCACAAACACCAATATATCCTCTTCAATTTAGTTTGAACAACCACAGAAAAATACGCAAATATGAACATAACAGACTGTTACATCACATTCGGGATCATTAATATGCATACCCTCAACAGCATTTGATTAGCCACGTTTCCTAGTCAGATATCAAGAGTGATAAAAATGTCTCCTTATGCTTTAAGCTCAACGAAGCTTATTATATTTCATTTGTTCCTATGTGGGACTCTTATTTTGAAAATGGGAAAAGCAGAAGAAAAGCTCTGGGTAACTAATGCAATAGGAACAATATTATCTCATCACAGCTAATCAGAATAAGACTAAAGATGCAGTAAAAGTTTATTCAGCGCCAATCATTCAGCAAAAAAAAACATTATTCAGTGTTTATTTCCTTCACAACACATAACCTAGGAGCAAACTAGGTTGCTCACAGAGCTCACTTGCTCCTAGTTAACATGATCTCCACCAATTTTATTAAAAATTCATCATTTGACAAGATGTCTAGTTAGTTTCAAATATTTTTATACTGAAGTATGATTATTTAGCACATGCGTATCACACTGTGTGAGCATCAGTGAGCTGCAGAAGAGTGAAGCTCATTATTATTCACAACCCTTCCAAATAAGGTCAAAACTGAGTATTGTATGCTATAGGGTCAGTTGCAAGGGTTGTAAATAGACATGCAAAACCATTTCTGGAAAGTCTTTTCACTTACCTAAGCCATGTACTTCTATCTAGATATCAGAGAACAATTTAAACAAGTTGTCTCAGTGCATTCTATGGCACCTTTTTCATTTCAATTTGGTCATTTTTGGTAATTTTTTAATTATATATATTTGGTCATTTTTGGTATTTTTTTATTATTTATATTTGGTCATTTTTGGTATTTTTAATTTAATATATTTGGTAATTTTTGGTATTATATATATATATCTTTGTCATGATGACAGTAAATAATATTTTACTAGATATTTTTCAAGACACTTCTATACAGTTTGAAGTGACATTAACGGCTTAACTAGGTTAATTAGGTTAACTAGGCAGGTTAGGGTAATTAGGCAAGTTATTGTATAACGATGGTTTGTGCTGTAGACTATCGAAAAAAAAATGAGCTTAAAGGGGCTAATAATTTTGTCCTTAAAATGGTGTTTAAAAAATTAAAAACTGCTTCTATTCTAACCAAAATAAAACAAATAAAACTTTTTCCAGAAGAAAAAACATTATCAGACATACTGTGAAAATTTCCTTGCTCTGTTAAACATCATTTGGGAAATATTTAAAAAAGGAAAAAAAATCAAAGGGGGTTGAATAATTCTGATTGCAACTGTGTGTGTGTGTGTATATATATATATATATATATATATATATATATATATATATATATATATATATATATATATATATATATATATATATATATATATATATATATATATATATATATATATATATAAAATTCAAAAATGACTATATATGTATGTATTTAGTCATTTTCAGGGTCATAAACTGAAAGTCTGTTGTTAGTTGTTGTAGGCTGAAATCATTTGGTGAAGTGATATGGAATGGTAAAAATTGCCAGGAACAACTTTAGCTGTGTGGTTCCCCGAAAACATTTGCACACCTTATAACTTAAAATTAATTCAAGCGTTCAACATCCCTGTAGTATAAATAAAACGTATTACTCATTAAATGGGGGCAAACATCAAACTGACTGGAACTTTGTGTGCATTCAAGCGTTTGCATGCATACCCTCCAGCCAAACAGAATCAAGTATTCAGACCAATAGAGCAAATATTTAGAGAAATATTGCTCTCTAGAGTTTATTCCTCTAGCGTATTAACAAACTGTCAAGACTGAATGATTTGCCTGAGGTAAAAGTAATGCTACATTGTTTACAAGCCATTTTACTGACATCATTGAGTGATTGAATGAGATGTGAGAAGTTTTTCATGTTTATTCTGTTTAATTAATAGTAAAGAGAAAAATCAAGTCCACTAGCTGCCCTTTAAACTGAAGCACATATAGACCATTTTGAGGGATGTAAACAAAAACATTGGTTGCAACGTATTTTCTGTTTTACATTTTTAATTTCTATAGCTTCCGAGAAGCCAAAAAGAGCCACATATTGATAAATAATGTTATGACATCTGTTTTAACATTAGGTTATGATTGAATCGCTTCTTGTGACAGTTAGGAAATAGTTTGATAACAAGCAGGAAATGTTCATGGGACTGTAGCTATGTTTCCATCCAAAGATGCAAATTAAACGTATGAGCAAAACTGGAATATAAAAAAAAAAAGACGTGCGAATAAAGCAGCGTTTCCATCCAATGAGTCAAAGAGAACAAAATCGCCACTTCCTGATAAACTGGCGCCAAATTTGAACAGTAAAGACGGAATTTGCTGCGTTAGGAGAAACTGCGTGAATCTTTTCTTCATTTAATAAATTACTTTCGCCTCAGAAGACTATGCCGACAAGCAATCAACATGCAGTGGAGGTAATTAATAATATAATAACACTAATACTAAAATGGTTACGGTGTTTTAGCTCAGCCTGCTGGTTTCTCTAATCACACACATTTTAATCATCACATGATCTCTTATAACAAAATCACATGACCTTTTTTAATGCACATAGTGGAATTTATTCAGTAAAAGTGTTTCCATGGGCTTTACTCAATTACAACAGAAATATAACCTTCCAAAAACCTTTTTTCAGATTTTTACAAATAAGAAATCACCTGCGCACACATAATGTTTCCCTAGAGGAGGTCCCACCCTCAATCGCTGATGATTGTCTCACACAGTTCAGGGGACACAAACATCAATTATCTCTAATTTATGAAAACTCATTTGTAGCTACTGCCCCCACTACAAAGATGATCAGAGAAGAATGTGAATGAGAGATTGGAATCGAAATTTAAGAAGAGGTTTGTCAGAATAGCTTAAAGGATATTGATAATCAATCAATTAACACTAGATTATGCCTCATCCAGTTCAAGGTTCTACATAGGCTACATTTCTCCAAGAAGAAATTACATAGGATTTTCCCCAATACAGTATAGCTCCTGTTTGTGATAAGTGCAAATCTGAAGATTTATCTCATAGTTTTGTATTCTGTCATAAAATACAGGGATTCTGGAATGAGGTTTTTAAAGTGCTTTCAGATGTCCTTGATCTACACGTAGATCCTGACCCAGTGCTTATTATATTACGACATTCTGATTATACATATTCATTGAGCAGTGCACAACAGAAATTCCCTACATATTGTTTGATAACGGCCAAAAAGCGGCTATTATTGTACTGAAAAAATGTTTATCCTCCAACTGCTAAACTATGGCTTGAAGAATTGATATCTACTCTGCACTTGGAACGAACCAGATATCTTTTAAAAGGCAATATTTGGCAGTTTCAAAAGATTTGGGGCACTTTCTTCTATCACTTCATGGGGAATTCTTTTCCCCAAAGCAATGCATTGTAACTAAAAAGTTGTTTTGATTATCACTGTATTGTATACTTACAGGCTGGGGTTGGGGTGTTTGTTTTTGTTTTGTTTTGTTTTTTGTTTGTTTGTTTTTGTAAGTTTATGCATATCAGAAAATTAATCTGTGAAATTAATTTGTGATTATCGTAAGTCTATTCAATAACCAAATAAAACTTATTTGACAAAACAAAAAAGTGTTTCCATCGTAGTTTATGTGCATCTTTTTATGTCGAAAAAAAGTTTATCCTACTAAGTTATGCGCATACGTTTTTTATGCGCATTTTCAAAAATTATACCCATCTTGGTGATCCATCAACCAATTTTTTAAGCACATATTCAAAATGCGCATGAAAATAGTTGGATGGAAACATAGCTAATAATGACAGGACCACATTGAAATGGTCTATACAGCATTCAAGCATTAAAGGGATAGTTCACTCAAAAATGAAAATTACCACATCATTTACTCTCCCTCATGTGTTTTTTTTTTTTTTAAACCTTTATGAGTTTCCTTCTTTTTTTTATTGAACATAAGATAAGATATTTTGAAGAATGCTGGTTTCTGTCACCAGGACTTAAAAACGAAACAAAAAAAATCCATTCAGAGCAGAATTTATATTTTTAACGTTTCTGTTCTTGCGTTCCTTATTAAACAAACATTCTGAAAATGGATTTTCTAGAAAGAAATACAGGTTAATAACGTTATTTTATTACAACGTATTGCAGGGCTCTAGAGTGTGACCAATTTGTTCGAATGTACAACCTAATTTCTTAATTGTGCAACTAAAAAAAATTCAAGGTCTGCGACCAGCTATTCGAGGGGGAAAATTAAATGAATTTTCGATAAGTATCATTAATGGAACATATATAATGATATGATCTTGCTTTTGGTTATATCAATACTGGTTTTGCGCTCTTACGTGCGCCCTCGCTAGCCAGCAGCAGTTGATTGACACACGCTGCTTAAGGGCGCTACACACTACACAGCCCCATCTCCTTGGTATCCAGTGGCAAGCGCAGTTTTATTTGTTGCCAATTTGCGTGTTGTTCCTTTTTTAAAATGTATTTTATTTTTTAAACTCTCAATTAAGGCTAACATAAACGTTCTTCCAGATATTATAGTTCAATAGCGTTATGTGCAGTAGGCTATTGACCAACACCCCTCTGTATAAAGTTTACACACTGCATAGGTCTACAGTTCTGGTGTGATCTGAATTCCATGTTTTAAATGACAGTGAGACATGCTATATTTAGTTTTTATTGTAAAATATACATTATAACCCAATATAAAGTAAAATAATATTTATTGAATGGCTAGTCTATTGGCAGCGTATAGCCGTTAAGCTTAAATAGGCCAAGCATAAAATAACGTCATTAACCAGTTAACTGTACTTTCAAATAAACGTTTCTGTTTAGAATGATTAAAATAGATTTTGTTTTCGAATTTAATGTTTGTTCCCGCAAAATGTCATTTGTTTCTGTTTTTCGTTTTCGTTCCTTGAACCGGTTCAGAGCCCTGTCTGTCACCCATCGACTTCCATTGTAGGGAAGAAGAATAAGTATGGAAGTCTATAGCTGTGTCTCATTTTAGAGGCTGCATCCTCCGAAGGATGCATTCGAAGTGCGCTGCATCATCGCGCCGTGACAAAGGATGTCTCATTTCCAAAAAATTTGAAAGCTCCTTCAAACGTAGCCTCCAAATGCGTCCATCGTTTCCCAGGTAATGAAGGACACAACCGGTAGATCCTTCGCGGTCTCGAACGTCCCAAGAATTATTGCACGCTGAACGGCAGGACGTTTTTAAAAGAAAACTTCCAGTTTAAATATATGAATTAGGTTTATTTAACCTGGATATCTAAATGCATGTTAAAAACAAAAAAGTATAACATGTCTTACTAAAAAGTGATTTTATAGACAGTTTACACGTTTATGTGTACATGTATGGATCAAAGGAAATATATTTCCAGCTTTTATAAACCTTGTTATGCCTTCAGATCGCTTAAAATAAGTTTTAAAATTACTTTGAAAAAAGTCATTACAAATTTTATTATTGCTTATTAACAGCAGCTGTTACGGTTGCTAGGTGACGAGATCTGTCCTCTGTAGGCTAGATTGTCTCATTTCAAAACGCTCGGTTCGGCCTGTGTGGACTTCGAAGGACTCACCTTTGAAGTCTGCATCCTTCAGAGGATGCAATCTCTGAAATGAGACCAAAGAGCATAGAATCACCAAGAGGCGACACTCTAGTGCGATTTGGTAAACAGCCACTAGATGGCGCGGTGGCCATTTTGGAATGAAAATTCCAATAGAACAACAGCATATTATAAGTCTGTAAAATAAACTATTAAAAGTGCTGATGATTGAGATAGTAAGTGTTGTATTGTCGTCTTTCAGGTTGTATCTCAGCTTTAATGTGCTTTTAAAATAAATAAATAAAAAACAAAGCAGCTACTTGCCATCGCAACAGCAGTAAGATCCAATAGACAGCCGATCGCTTTCACACCAAAATGGCGGAATTCGGGGCTGTTGCTGGGCGCTGCTGTTGCAATGGAACGTTCTATTGAGTGTCACTTCTTGGTGATTCTAAGCTTTTTGATGAAACACAGCTAATAGGTGCCAGCTATGTGCATTTTTCAAAATATCGTCTTTTGTGTTCAGCAGAATCTCAAACAGATTTTGAACAAGTGAAGGAGAAATAAATAACAGCACACTTTTCATTTTTTGAGTGAACTATCCCTTTAATTGTTTGAATTACCTGCTAACATGGAAGATGAAAGTATTAAAATTAACAAATCGAAGCCTTTTGATATTTAAGGACCTTGGGTTTTTAGCAAAATTAGGAATAAACATTGATTTGTTTAATTATAAACTATATTCCATTAATATTATAAAGTTTATATGAACTTTTTATTAAAAAGCATCTTAAATAATTAATACTTATTTGTCAAGGTGTAATAAATGTTTAATCATTGACCAAAAAGTCCTTTCAAAAGCTTATGAAACAATAATGATCACACAGAATACATTTGTAAGTGTTCCAAACTAGATTTTGAAACAATTTTACCTTTTTATTGATTCCATACATAATTCAGATGTCAGTTACAGCTTCTCAAAAAAAAAAAAAAACAGCGACAGACAGATGCTCTGAGTGAGTCTGCACTGCATGAGAAATGACGCTCTGTAATGAAGGTATGCCAAAGTGTGTACATACCGAGGCTTGTGTCTTCTTCTGCACAGCCACATGCGAACCGTCTTCTGAATCCTAATGCAGGCGCTTGCCCTGTAGTTCATTTTGTTCCTCACTGTGGCATACAACAGAGAGATAAAGATGCTTACTCATCAAACGGTAACACTGCAAAGGTGAATGGGAGGGTGTGGGATGTTTCTAATTGCTTTTATAGAAGACGGTTTACTGGGGTCATGAAGGTTGACGTACGTTTAATAACTGACAGTGTGCACCACTGGACCTTCTTCCA
>LR812535.1:43479274-43574355 GCA_903798195.1 Danio kyathit
TTGGCGGTGTGCTTTGGGTTGTTGTCCTGCTGGAAGATGAACCGTCACCCCAGTTTGAGGTCAAGAGCTCTCTGAAGCAGGTTTTCATTCAGGATGTCTCTGTACATTGCTGCATTCATCTTTTTTTCTATCCTGACTAGTCTTCCAGTTCCTGCTGCTGAAAAACATCCCCACAGCATGATGCTGCCACCACCATGCTTCACTGTAGGGATAGTATTAGCCTGGTGATGAGCGGTTCCTGGTTTTCTCCAAAGGTAACGCCTGGCATTCACTCCAAAGAATTCAATTTTAGTCTCATCAGACCAGAGAATTTTGTTTCTTATGGTCTGAGAGTCCTTCAGATGCCTTTTGGCAAATTCCAGGCGGGGAGTGGCTTCTGTCTGGCCACTCTACCGTACAGGCCTGATTGGTGGATTGTTGTACAGATGGTTGTCCTTCTGTAAGGTTCTCCTCTCTCCACAGAGAAATGCTGGAGCTCAGACAGAGTGACCATCGGGTTATTGATCACCTCCCTGACTAAAGCCCTTCTCCCCTGATCACTCAGCTTAGACGGCCGGCCAGCTCTAGGAAGAGTCCTGGTGGTTCCAAACAACTTCCACTAACGGATGATGGAGGCCACTGTGCTCATTGGAACTTTCAAAGCAGCAGAAATGTTTCTATAATCTTCCCCAACTTTGTGCATCAAGACAATCCTGTCTCGAAGAGTCTACAGACAATTCCTTTGTCTTCATGCTTGGTTTGTGCTTTGACATGCACTGTCAACCCTGGGATCTTATATAGACAGGTGTACGCCTTTTCAAATCATGTCCAAGCAACTTAATTTACCACAGGTGAACTCCAATTCAGCTGCTGAAACATCTCAAGAATGATCAGTGGAAACAGAATGAACCTGAGCTCAATTTAGAGCTTCACGGCAAAGGCTTTTGAGCAAATAAATGAATTTAAACCATTTTGGAATAAGGCTGTAACATAAAAAATGTGAAAAAAGTGAAGCGCTATGAATACATTCCGGATGCACTGTATGTACAGTTGAAGTCAGAATTATTAGCCCCCCTGTTTATTTTTTTTTCCTCAATTTCTGTCTAACAGAAAGAAGATTTTTTTTTCAACACATTTCGGATCATAATAGTTTTAATAACTCATATCTAATAACTGATTTATTTTATTTTTGCCATGATGACAGTAAATAATATTTTACTAAATATTTTTCAAGACACTTCTATACAGCTTAAAGTGACATTTAAAGGCTTAACTATGTAACTAGGTTAACTAGGCAGGTTAGGGTAATTAGGCAAGTTATTGTATAATGGTGGTTTGTTCTGTAGACTATCGGAAAAAAATATAGCTTAAAGGGGCTAATAATTTTGACCTTAAAAGGTTTTTTTTTTTTTTTAAATTTAAAACTGCTTTTATTTTAGCCGAAATACAACAAATAAGACTTTTTTTCCAGAAGAAAAAATATTATCAGACATACTGTTAAACTGTTAAACATCATTTGGAAAATATTTTAAAAAGAACATAAATTTCAAAGGGGGGGCTAATAATTCTGACTTCAACTGTACGTGTAATTCATCATATAGATCCAATTGGGCTAATAGATTTTTTTTATGTAATCCATTACTCAATTTAGGAATTAATATTACATTTACTGAGAAAGCACTTCCAAATAAAAATACTAAAAATAACTAAAAATAGCTTTAGAAAGAAATATTTTGATCCAGCTATTACACAAAGATTTTAAGCTACAACACAACATTTTTACCAAGAAAATGCAGCTAAATAGACATTTAATATATAATATATATATATATATATATATATATATATATATATATATATATATATATATATATATATATATATATATATATATATATATATATATTCTAACTGTTTTGTTTGCAGCCCAATATGTTTGACTACAAATAATCTTCAAACAAATTTAATGCTGTGCAAAATAAAAAAAAAATATGTAAATTTTTTAAATGACACAAAGGTAAGTAAGTAATGAGAAAATTAGCCTTTTTTGGGCGAACTATGACTTTGATTCATTGATTGATTGGTTGATCAATTGATTAGTTGATCGACTGATATGAAATAACTATGTTTAATAAAAAATGTAAAACAAAAAATCTATGAAAATACGAAACTAAAACTGTCAGTAGGTGATGGTAGATCATCAGAGTCACTTTTTTTCCTTTGTTTCAATAATTTGATTCATATGATTCATTCGAGTTACTAAGCATCTAGCCATAACATTCTTCTAACATTCTGTTTGGTACCACAAGGCAGGGCTAACAGTGCAAAAGTCATCTGATCCAGGTTTCTTTTTTTTACATAAAATTCCTGTTTAGAGCAAAAATGAGTATTTATAAAACATAAAGAATTATCATATAGAACAAACTAAGACACAAGCACAGCTAGTGAGAAAGCAGACAATAAGTCTGCATTAACTTCATGTGCTACACTGAAAAAAATGCTGGGTTCCACCCAATTCATTCATGTTGTCCTAACACAAATCAATTAAGCTAACTTAACAAATTTATGTGAATTGTGCATAAAACAATTAAGTTGTCCACAAATAAAATCTCAAGTATTGTGTTGTTTAAGCACATTTTAAACAAGCAGCAAAATATTTTTGTAATTCAACTGTAACAAACAGGCTAATCGATTTATCAGCGCAATTCCTACATACTCTATTTATGTCCCTTTCTTCAAAGTTTATTTCTAAAACTTTGCTAAGAGCCTATAAAACACAAAAACAGCAACCTTCAAAACACTCTTGTGGTTTAACGCCGCTTTCAAAAGATAATGAAAAATCAGTGGAGCTCACATTTAATATGGCCGCTCCATAGGCAATATCGGGATTTGTTTTTTTAAAAAAAAAAGCTTTCAAATGATGAGCGCTGTGTATTTGTGATGAATCTTCTCAAATTGAAATATTTGAAGCATTACCACAAGTGCTGTGAGATGAATTGGATATTGAGGGGGAAAAATAAACCTATATAAATCATATACATACCTGAGCACTGCAGCTGAGACAGAATCTGAGCTCCTTCAAACTGGTGGCTCACCATCTTCAGATTAGGCTTCACACAACGAATGAAACTCGAGCCCTTTTACAACACACGACAATGTATTACACTTTAACAGAGTACAAATAATAGTGTATTGTAATATTGTATACAGTCAGCAAGACAAGACCTTTGATGTATTTTCATAGGTTCTGATCTCTTTTTACATAACAGGTAGCGTACTAAAGAAAATGAAATATGGAAAGTAGTTTAAAAAGCTTTTTTTAAATCCTATTTGTTAATATATATTTTTTCTAATTATAATTCCTAAAATGTACTGTGTGCAAACAGTACAATTTAAAAATGCACTGTGAATCAATGACTAGGGGTGTAACGGATCACGGTTGATCCGTGATTCGTACGGATCACAACCCACGGTTCAGAACACACGTGACCCGCAGATACATTTACAAATACATTTTTTTTACATGTAGGTTAATCCTTAATTTGTAACGATCGCAGAGAGGTTCAAATCACGTGTATGAAAGCATTTAGGCTTTCCTGTAAAATATAATGATGACGAAAGAAGTAGGATATTCGTGATGTGGTGGGATTCTTAGGTTATTAAAGGTGTTTTCTGTCACTACTTGTTTAGCCTGCATTAATGCAATCAATGTGAGCTGCACAATTAATCATTAAAAGATCAGGATCTCAACACCCATGCAACATATATTATAAATGATAGTGATTTGCATATGTTTATTAATCCTTAGAGTCGCTGCATTCAAATCTGTGTTTGAAAAACGCAAAAATCAAGAAAGAGATTGAGTCTTTAGTCTTTTGAGTTATTTATGAAGTTACAAACAGTCAAATAACACAGACGTACTGGGATAACAGTTTATAGTTTAGATAAAACCACTGATGTTTACGGTAAAGAATACAATCACCATCATATACATTTAATGACGCTCAAAAATGAAAGTTGTAGGCAGCAATTACATTATTTAACAAATAGGTGGCGACAGTCGGCCATCAAAAACATGCCACCAAATAATTCTTCAAAAATGACACATCTAGCAATGAAATGTGGAATTTTATGAGTGAATAACTGAATCATTTATTGAAAATGAGACTAAAAATAAATATGGGTTTTACAAATTTATAATGTTAGCTTTATACATTTAGCATTATCAGCAACAGTAGTAGTAAACGTGAATTTTTCACAGTACTGAATATTTTACCATTAATTTTTATTCAGCTGATTATTTCTTCATTTCATTTTTAATAAAATTACAGGTTCTATGTTCTGTTTGTTAAAACCAAAAGACAAATGGAAAGCAAATTACATTATTTCTCCTCCTCTTTTTGGCTGAAACGAAAAATGGTCCGATCTGTGATTAAAAAAGTCATAATATGATCCGAAACATGAGATTTGTGATCCGTTTGTGACACCACTACTGTCCAATAAACAAAAAAGACAGGCAAGCAAAAGAAAAGATTTCAAATTTACAACCACACAAATCATCATAGACTAGATCCCTTGTTTGTTATTTAAAGGGCCATGAAACCCCCCTCTTTCGGGCCTTTCGGTCTACCTCAGAATTTTTTCAAAAAATGCTCCCAGATGGGTGTGGAGCGGTTCGAGCAGAGGGAAGAGTGGACGTGGCCAGCAGAAGAAGGGGGAAAAAGGGGAGCGAACAACTGTTGTCAGTTGGCTCACAAAATGAGACACAAACTGTGAGGAGACCCATGATTTAATAGTTTACAAAGTTAAAATGCAAAGAAATAAACAGTAATTTAATGCCCTGCTACATATGTTATTCATATACACATAACCACAATTTGTTATATCATTATAAAGATAATCATGTAAAGACTACAGTATAAATGAGGAGAACTTTTCTCCTCCTGAATCCCCTGGTCTGAACGCAGACACATTGGATAGCAGTGCAGCCCTGTTGCCCTGTCTATTTCAACTATTAACCCTTCTGGTAATCTGGAGGATTTTAAACATAAGCGAACACAGCAGCACGGATATAGGCGATGTGTCTGAATGGTAACGAGCTTAACTTATAAAAAACAAAGTCCGCCATTCTCCAATTCTCGTACAGCTTTCCAAATAAAAATGCTTGCTGCAAACCAACAGCTTTGCTGTATCGGCCCTGGCAGCATTGCGGGGAAACACATGCAACAAACTCCGTGAATCATGGAACACATAACATTACGACCCTTCACGAACGACTAAATACTGCTTGCCATGCGCGGACGAGGCCTCACCCAGTCATTAGGTCTCACAGCTTGACAGGTCTGCCTTGCCTTCGTGCTTGCAGCTGCTGTCATGAATAATTAAGAAGCAGGGTCTTCTCATAGGATAAGAAAACTCAGCTATAAATAATAATGAGAAACCGACACGTCATCACTCCACTAGCAGATTAGAGATACGTCACCGATATTAATCCCATCCCAAAAATTATTTTAAACCCGGAAGATGAAATTAGCTGACAAAAGCTCAAAATTATCCATTTTCCCCCCAATTAAAGCTGACAGGTGCTAACATTGTCTAAACTGATGCTCAACACACACAAATCTGTTAAAATTGCAAAGTACTGCAGGGTGTCTTGAACCTTAAATACCAGGACAATATAAGACAAAATGTTTGCAAATACACATTCAATAACGCCACAAAATTGATTTAATTTATTATTAATATTATACTTCATTAGTCTAACTTAGCAACATTTGTCCAACTTAGATATGAATATACTGTCTTACTAACAAAACAAACCACCACATTTTGTTTGTTTTAATGTGCCATTAGCCAGTGCCATAAATCAACTATTGTCACGTTGCATCATTTGCTGCGCCGGGTGGTTTGTGGAATGCATTAGACACACTCAGTAATAACCAAAACAAGTGGCCACCATTGTTAAATTGAATAACGCATTACTCACTGTACTGCGGAGCTTTTCCAGTAGAAGGTTTAGTTGGGTCTAAAAAAAAACAAGAAATGTAAAAGTGAGTCCTGTAAATTTTAATTAAAAGCATACTGGAAGTAACAGACATGCATTATTTGTGTGACTGGTTCAATTACAAAAGCTTTTTTTCTATAAGATCGATATGGTGACAAATGAAATGGTGATGCATTTCTTTAGCAATGACATGATGAACAACTACAGCAGAGACCTGTGAAAAATGTGGCATCCGCGTTCACACAAAGACATGGCAATTTACCAAGTGGGTGATGGAGTTTGGGGAAGGGGGGGCAGTGGGAGAAAGCTAAGATCCGCATTTGTTTATGAGGTTGAAAGATACCCTGTAGTGCTGGCACTGAATATTTCAGCCAGGCTTACCCTACAAAAGCTTCTTTTTTCCTTGTTTCTCTCTTTTTACATTTATTTCAGCCTCAGAGATTTTCACAGGGAAAGGTTGAAGAAACAGGAGAAGGTCTAAGAGAGGAGGATGGAGAAAGGGCAGAGGTTAGAAAGAAAAGGATTCAAGATCACCAGGTAAGAGACTAAATGTTTCCCACAAAAGCCTTCAAAACAAAATTGTAAATAAAAAAAAAAGAGGAAGAAAATACTGCAGCGCTCCAAAGACAAAACCTTGAGGAACTCCTACAGTAATCTAAGGATAGCCTACAGCCTTAAGGGCTTGAAAACAGTTTGTCATTTTGTCTTTCGCTCTGTTAACACCTTTGATAATATGTGTTTCTGCTATCATGAGAATATAAGGTTCAGGCTATAGGACAGATTCACCTTGAATTTGTTTCCCACACTGATAAAGCTGAGTTTGCCAGCCTTCTGCTTTGAGTCCTTGGAATTGGAGTTGTTCTCAAAAAGATCCCGAACAAACTTGTCCTTCGACTCACACACCAGGCTCTCCAAAGACATGTGGAGGGCATCATTATTCTTCTCCACAAACTGGGTCTGCTCACACACATAGACCAAGCATTGGCGCACACACATAAACACATACAAAACCCACAGGGCAGAGAAATAAACAAAGTCAACCTCACGCAAAAAAACCAACAACTTCACATAAGGGATTCCCCCAAGGCTCGAATTGTTTTTACAGTGTGGTAAAATTTAATTAACCTATGTTACCCACATTACAGAACTAAAACAATAAGATGTGTTGGCTACATAAAAAGGAGTGAATTGGGACCTTACAGTCTCATAGCACACAGCACCAGCAAAATGTCTTATGATGAAACCTTCATCATCTCTCAAATTCCTGTGGATTGTAAGCTTCGACTTCCTGGGCACCTGAAGAAAAAAAAACAGCCCACACAGAATTAAACTTTCAGTAAAAGTCATCTTTACAGCTGCATTTTTATGCCTTTCTTCATACAGAATTTGGGTCTTGACATTGATGAAATGTCAGGGTGAATTGCATACAAAAAACTGCCAAGAAGTGCCCAGATCATTTTTTACCTCGTGAATCAAAGAAAAAAATAACAAAAAATATTTTATATGAAATAAAAAAGTAGCTTATTTGCATTAAATATAAGCACATTATTTCCTTCCAAATCTCAGGTGTCAAATATTAGGACAAAATTATACAGCATGTATATTTGAAATGTAGATTTAGTTTAATGTACACTACCTGACAAAAGTCTTGTTGCCTATCCAAGTTTTAGGAACAACAAATAATAACTTGACTTCTAGTTGATCAGAAGTGGCTTATATGAAAGGCAAAGGCCTCTAGATTATCCTTATTTTACCAAAATAAAATATGATCATGACTTGATTTTTTATTATTTAATTAGGACAGTAAGGTTTGATTTTGCTTAGACAAAAATCTTGTCACTTAACAAAAATAATGTACAGTATAGAATATAAAATCATGGTGCAGTAGAAAAAGAATTAATATTGTGCATGACTCCCATGAGCTTGGACGACTGCATCCATACATCTCTGCAATGACTCAAATAACTTATTAATAAAGTCATCTGGAATGGTAAAAAAAGCGTTCTTGCAGGACTCCTAGAGTTCATCAAGATTCTTTGAATTCATCTTCAATGCCTCCTTCATCTTACCCCAGACATGCTCAATAATGTTTAAGTCTGGTGACTGGGCTGGCCAATCCTGGAGCAGCTTGACCTTCTTTGCTTTCAGGAACTTTGATGTGGAGGCGGAAGTATGGGAAGGAGCGCTATCCTGCTGGACGAATTTGCCCTCTTCTGTGGTTTGTAATGTAATGGGCAGCATAAATTTCTTGATATCTCAAGCTGTTGATGTTACCATCCACTCTGCTGATCTCTCACACGGCCCCATACTGAATGCAACCCCAAACCATGATTTTTCCTTCACCAAACTTGACTGATTTCTGTGAGAATCTTGGGTCAGTGCGGGTTCCTATAGGTCTTCTGCAGTATTTGTGACGATTGGGATTCAGTTCAACAAAAATCTACTTTTCCAAATGATCAACTAGAAGTGAAGTTATTATTTGTTCGACGGCATAAACGACACGACTTTTGTCAGGTAGTGTATTGTTTAATTTTAGCACTAAGGCCAAAAGCATAAGTCTGCTTTACGCTACATAATATTGTGAATTTAGGGCTATGTTTTGAATTAGTAAATATTGAGGGTTTTTGAAATGTACTCAAATTATGACAAAATCAATAAATTAAATAAATAATATATAAGCTACATTTTGCAATGCATGGTAAAATATATTTTAATATGTTTAAAATATGGATGTTCAAGATCCATAAAAGCATAACTGTTAAATAAATGTTCTGAAATGAAATTCAGTGACATCTACGGTCAAGAGGAAAATTAAAAGAGGCGACTCATCTTACTCCATCTTCCACCAAATATTGAGCTACTGTTTAACAGTCCTTCAAGATAACTACATGATGACACTGAAGGCCAAATCAAAATGCAGAAAGTGAAAATTGAAAGGGGGAAAAAATCTATTAACACTTGAAGGGCTGTAAAAAAAAAACTACCCTGCTGGCTGGCGGTTTAAACTTGCTATATATAGACTTGTCTGCAGGAAATAACCCATCCATAGCTTACTGTGAGACGGAAGTGATCTTTGTGCTTGCTGTGAACTGCCTCCGCAAAGTGCTGATCGCTGGGCTGGGGAAGACGGTTCTCCTCATCCAAAATATCCAAGACACCCACTAGCTTTGCCTCGACCAGATCTGCGAAGTAATAAAGCCGCAGAAAGAAGTTTGGGGCAGGCGACAGAAAGTTTTCATGTTATAACGAATACAAGGTGAATAGAGAATTAATATATTCGATCCCCCTGAAGAAAGTATTATCCAAAGTGAAGTAGAACTCAGCATGTTTAATGGACGAATGCAAAGTCGGTGGGCACACACACGGACCTTTCTGATAATCAGCGCAAAGGCATGCGTCGTATGCATAATTCATCAGAGATGTGCGCAGGTGAGAGAGGTGCGGACGCAAACGCAGTCATGTATTTGCATGAGTTTAAATGTGAGATGATTGATGAGGAGATGTGCAGGGAAAGGACCTGCACGTCCATTTGGAAGTCACAAGGACATGTGTTGCATCACTATCGGGAGAATTAGGAAAACGCAAAGCTGGCGAGCAGAAAGCAAGGCTTTCCCATCGGAACAGAGGTGACATCTGCGATGCAGGTGGTGTTACGTACTTACTTTTTGCACCGCATCAGACGCGATATGTTATGTTAAGCCACCTGCGTACTGTGCAAACTCACACAAGCTGGAGTTTTGACAGTCTGGGCATTAAAAAAAAAACAGAAGTGGTCTCTTTTGCAATGCATACGAGGGATATCTTTGATAAGTCTGGGTTTAAAGCACGTGCCAACTAAAAGGATAAAAGGCATCGGTTGTGATACTTCAAAACCGAACACTTGGTATTTGCATTCAACGAAGCGGGTGAAGATTTCACCGTATGTCCTTAGATTGAACTGACTTTCTGATTCTGACGGGGTGATTTGGGTCAGACTGCACCGCTCGAGCGATCACCTTCAGAGCTGGCATGAATGCGAACTCTTCATCTTATCTCCTAACCCTCCTCCAGAAAGTGAGAGCGTGAGAGACATCCCTCCCAGGATTCATTCCAGTGTTATCTTAAACCCCCCAGCATGGATTCCTGCTGGAATATTCATCTTCGGCATGTTACATCCAGACAGTGACAGACATGGCAATGTATACAAATAAGTATGTTGTCGTATGGGGACAGTATTCTGACCTTACATTTGCGCCGTAATAGTTGGCGGCACGGTGGCTCAGTGATTAGCACTGTCGCCTCACAGCTAGAAGGTTGCTGGTTCAAGTCCCTACTGGCCAGTTGGCGTTTCTGTGTGGAGTTTGCATGTTCTCCCAGTGTTCACTTGGGTTTGCTCAGGGTGCTCCGGTTTCCTCCACATGCGATATAGGTGAATTAAATAAACTAAATTGGCCAAAGTGTATGAGAGTATGTGTGAATGTGAGAGTGTATGGGTGTTTCCCAGTACTGGGTTGCGGCTGGAAGGGCATCCGCTGTGTAAAACATATACTGGAGTAGTGGGCAGTTAATTCCACTGTGATGACCCCTGATAAATAAGGGACTAAGCCGAAGGAAAATTAATTAATGAATACACTGGAATTTTAGGGCAAACTAAGGTTCAGATCCCTCAAACTGGGGATATTAGCATGAGAGAATTCCTAAACAGCACTGATGGGTGTGGGACATTCTGTGGATGATTTACTGATAATGTGCAAATTAAAGAACAAAGATGTAACATCTCATTTACATATCGACCAATGAAATAAGCGCAGTATAAATTAGTGTAGAGGCAAATAAGCAAAGCCGATGCTCATATAAGGTGAGTGTGATGTACCAAATCAGGGCACAGCACAATATTTGTTTCTCTCTACTGGGAGAAAGGGGTGGGCTAGATAAATATGTGGGGGTGCTAAGAAAATAATCGCTATACATGATGTCAACGTTACCCTACTTCTTAAAAAATTTAGTTGTTTAATAAAAGGCGCTATGGTACACATAGGGTGGTACGGTGGCTCAGTGGTTACCACTGTCGCCTCACAGCAAGAAGGTCGCTGGTTTGAGTCCTGGCTTGACCAGTTGGAATTTCTGTGTGGAGTTTGCATGTTCTCCCCATGTTCGTGTGGGTTTCCTCCGGGTACTCCGGTTTCCCCCACATTCCAAAGACGTGCTAGTGAATTGAATATACTAAATTGGCCGTAGTGTATGAGTATGTGTGAATGAGGGTGCATGGGTGTTTCCCAGTACTGGGTTGCGGGTGGAAGGGCATCTGCTGCATAAAACATATGTCAGAATTGTTGGCGGTTCATTCCACTGTGGCAACCTCTGAAATAGAGACTAAGCCAAAGGAAAATGAATGAATGTTACACACATTGAACAAAAGTGTTTTATTTAATTTAGGCCTATTTATTTATGTATTTATTGGCCAAGAAATTTCTGAAGCAAATTAAAAATAACATATTTTTGTATGATGATGTGTTCCTCTGACGTTCCACATAAATATATGTGAAAAATATCTTCTACCCCACACCATATGCTCACTGTTCTCCCGACAACAACAACTGCAGCCATTTTAAGCGCAACATTTAAGATATCCTTTTTGTAGATGTTAAATATTGCCGCAAATACCAGTAATCTGAGCGCAAACGTTAGTATATTGTGTTGCATGATTCATTTAAGTACTTCAGAATAGAAAACTAATACATATACATATTCAATAATATCAGGCACCAAAATAGCTGTGTTTGCCTTTTCAGTTCTATTCCTCTCTGTGTGCATTTAATAAATACAAACATCACTGCTTTAATGGCTGTAAGCTGTTTGTAAATCTGGCCCTTTGTTTTACTATGTATAGAAGATTTTGTTATATTTAAAGACCAAAGTATACTATGCTTGAATGTTCTGCATGAGGGCAGCTGACAAAAACTCAGAGTAAGTTGAAATCCCGCTCCGAGTGAGGCCAGTAAAAAAGTGCTGTGATCTGGGTGGGAGTGAGGTTAAGAGGGCTGAGAGGAACAGAGATCAATAAACCTGAGTAAACCTCAGTCCTCTGGCCTCCACAGAGAATGCAATAGAGACTGATGCTGCAGGCTGTGGTATTTAGTGTTCGTGTTGGCATGCAGGGCTGTAGGTTGTGACTAAATGGCAGCATCTTCCAACTTTTTAGCTCCTGCTGGAGGGAGTAAATGCTTTTAGAGAATTCACTGGTGCCACTACCAATGTGATAAGTGCTATCTTTTGGTTCAGTTCAGTTCAGTTCTGTTTGAAGCCACAGTTTACCACTGATTTACTGTAATAGCACTACCAGCAGCCATGGTATTGTGGCTGAAATGTGGTATTTTAATACGGAAAGTAGTTGCATGAAAAATAAGTACTTTTTTGTTAATGAAAAATTCACATCTGCATTGAAACTTAAAATAACATAAATGTGCATTTCTAAAAGACTAAACTTGTTAATATTTTTAATATTAGATGTGCTGCTCGGCTCTGTCCAATAAAGTCTTGGTGTCATCATTTTTTCCAAGTTCAGTTTAGTTTAGTTTCTTTAATTCTTAAATCACTTTCAAAACAGCCAAAGGGCTGTAGATGAGGAGCAAATTAAGATCAATATAAAATCCAAAATAAGATTAAAATTACAATAGGCTGCTCAATATAACATGGAAAATATTCAAATCAGCACTTGTTAAAAACTAAGAAAATAAATATGCTTTGTGGAGAGATTTCACAACAGATAAAGAGGTGGTCATTCTACAAGAAAGAGTATAAGATAACCATTCCACAATCGAGAACCCACACTGTAAAAATATATCATGAATTAGTCATGACAACGTATGTTTTTAGTTCATAGTAACTTTTAGTAAATAAACATAGTAAATTAAACTAAGTTAATTATGTTCTAACTTAATTTAGTTACGCGAGCTGCTTTAAGTCAGTTTAACAAAATATAAGTTAAATGACTCATAATTATGGCCAGAGAGAATCTGCTGACATTTCTTTTTGCCATTTCTGCTGAAATATTTGCAAAAAATCTGTGGATTTCTGCACTGTAAAACCCAACAGCCAACTTTATCAAATGAAATGAGTGTTGTTAACTCAAAATTTACTGAAAGTTAATTCTACCCATTTGAAAAGAGTTTTGAACTCAGTGTTGAAGGTAATGAGTTAATTAAATACCTTAATTAAACACCAACTTAAATGGAGTAAGTACACAGTACTCATATAGATTAGTTTTTTTTTTAACTCAAATCGTGTGTAGCAATCGGTTTCCTCAGACTGTTTGAGTTGCCTTAACTTATTAGGTTTTACAGTACTCAGTTGGTTTGAGTTCTCTTCATTTACTGGATTATACTGCGCTCAAATTGCTTCATTAACTCAAATGAAGTAAGTTTTCAGTACTCATTAAGATTAGTTTTTGAACTTAAATGGATTGTTGCAAATGTTTCCTCAAATGGTTTGAGTTACCGTAATCATTTGGGTTTTATATTATTATAACTGAAAACTTGAAAAACTATTAGATCCACTTAATTGGTAAACAAAGCAAGTCTCTCAGAAAATATATCTACTAAAAGACAGGACATATTACTTTACAAACTGTATTGTAATTGAATCATATTATAAACATTTTAATATAAACATTTTAATATTAATGCTATTATATCACAAATAATATTAGTGAAATTTATTTAAAAAACTGGATAAATATAATTTTACACACATTTAAACAAGTAAATACATAGACTCAATGATGGGCTGAAAATCTGAGAAAATCTGCGGATTCCGTGTGAGCCTACAAGGTTAATTTGATTCAGCTTAAAAAATTAAGGCAACCAGTATTTTTTGTATGCCAACTATTTTGGCATATGTTTTACACAGAGAATGCCCTTCCAGTCACAACCCAGTACTGGGAAACACGCATACACTCTCGCATTCAAGCACACACCCATATAACATGGCCTATTTTGCTTTCCCAATTCACCTATAGCACGTCTTAAGACTGTGGGGGAAACTGGAGGAAACCCACGCCAGCATGGGGAGAACATGCAAACTCCACACAGAAATTCCAACTGACGCAGCCGGGACTCAAACCGGGGACCTTCTTGCTGTGAGGCCACAGTGCTAACCAAGTCTATTTATTACGGCCAAAACCATTTGTCAGCAATTCAGTTCAAATGTTGCAAGTCAACATACAACATGTTGCATTCCAAAATGTTCTTCTTCAGCTCTTAGAAATGATCAATACTCCTAGTAGAGGGAAAATTATATCATTTTTATTATTCTTGAAGACTAAAATTGTAAACACTGGACAATGACATCTGTTTGTTAGTGCAAATTTTAAACACCTACGCTCAATCAATATAAAATTTACGAATTAATTTGGGAATACAAAACCGGCTAATGGTTTTAATAGACCTGCTGTACATAAACCTGCAGAATGTCATTATCTCTGTATACCAAAACCATGTATATATCTAACATTTACAGTGGTAATTTATGTAGTAATTCCTTCTGACTGCTAAAAGCAGCAATTCCAGAATAAACTATAAGCTGTCATGCACAGCGGTCGCACAGCATGACTGAAACAAAACTGTCTTAACTTATTAACGCAAGCAGAGTGCAGGATTGATCTGAATCGAGCAACGAGGTGTGCATGTGCAGCTCTCACACGAATGACTTGATGAAGGTGAACTCTCACACTTTATTATTACTTATAGCCCTAAACAGAATGTGTAAAAGCTGTATGAGGAAAGATTTCCCCAACATGTACATTAGTGTGCATGGTTCAAGGCACTTTACTTAAAGTGATAGTTCACCCAAAAATGAAAAAAAAATCATAATTTACTCTCCCTCATGTAGTTTTAAACCTACAACCTAAAGTTTTAAATGAGTTTCTTCAGTTGAACACAAAAGACGATATTTGAAAAATACCATCAACTAGTAAAAAAGCAAAATGACAAAGCATTATCATCTTTTGTGTTCAACAGATGAAAGAAACCTGAAGTGTGAGTAAATGGTGAGAGAAGACTCCTTTTGCTGGTGAACTATCCATTTAAATCAAATATGCACATGTTATCTATCATGCTAGCGATTCGATTAGTGTGAAATGTTCTTGCAGAATCAAATTAAAGTATATGATTGCTAACGTTAGGTATTCAATAACATAATTGGAACTTTTTTTAATTCACACATGTAGCTAACATTCAACGTTCAAAGGACTTTACTTAAAAAGCCCCTATTATGGGGCTAATGACCTCCATACAGAGTGCAACACAGCTCTAAGTGAATGAAAACATCCAGCTGAGGTTTAAATCTGAAAGAGCACCTCGTTTAAAAATATAGATTTTTAAATAAAAGATTCGACTTAGAGTCGTTTAAATGATTTGTCGTTTGTCTGGATATTTTGCCTGTTCCTATCAACGTTGACAACAAACAAAAGCGAATATGTTCTGTGCCGGATCCGGTAAAACCTGAACGCTCCTTTTTACTTCAAATGCTAGCAGAGTGCAGGTGTGTGTGTGGGACTGATCATGACAGAACAATAATGAGTGAACATTAAAATGAGTGAACGTTCTGGTAATGAATGCAATAATCTACCCTGCAAGAGGGGATTTGTTAGCCGTTTGTTAAAGGAAGGATCAGAAAAGACTGAAACTTTATGAGTACACAGTTCATGGATCAGTTTCTTCCTTCAGTTCACAAGTGTAAGTACAGAAAGTGCGATTAAAATGGTTGCCTCCTTTTTTCTCTAGCTTGCAAAAATTATGTATTTAATTGTGTTTTGTTACTTGTAACCGCTTGTACTGTATATGGTTAACTCTTTATATTCACATATCGCGTCTAATGTCACGTTGAAAACGCAACACGTGCTGCATTCTTTATAGATTTAAATGCATTTGTGTGCTCGCGATCCTCTGCCGTTTGTCGTTGCTATGGCCATCGTCAGCTGTTCCTACACACGTGCGGCGGTTAAGTTTCAAAGTAGTTCAGCTTTTGCTACTGTGTGGATTAATACTGAATGTGTGTCATTGTTATAACTTGGTTAAGAATAGAGCAATATGCTGATGTTTAGCTGCATTGCTTTAATGCACTCCTGCATTGGGCTCACACACACACTCTGCACTCTGACTACTTCCACAATGTTGATAAGCCGTGGTGAGCGTTTCTCTCAGTCTCGAGCTGAACGCAGTCGACCAATCGCAACAGACCAGGTCATCAAACCAATCAGTGCAGATTAGCATCGCACTAAAGAGGAGTTTGGGAACAGATAAATCGCTGAACAAATCATATGGTAAAAATAAATGCATATTATAAGACAATGAAAGTGTTTTTGGACCTTGCATGTATATCAGCCTGTTGTTGGAGACCCCCAAAACCAAAATATGACCTTTTTTTAATGCATAATAGGGGCTCTTTAAAGTAATAGTTCGCCCAAAAATACCTAATTATTTACTCTCTCTCTCATGTAGTTTTAAACCTTTATCAGTTCCTTTCTTCAGTTAAACACAAAATACAATATTTCTGAAGAATGCTGATTGCTGGCACCCATCAACTTCAATAGTAGAAAAGCAAAATGACTATCCCAGCATTATGCAAAATATCTTCTTTTGTGTACAACAGATGAAAGAAACATGAGTAAATGATGACAGCATTTTCATCTGTGTGTGAACTAACCCTTTAAATCAAATACACACATGATGTTCTCTATTATGTTTTTGATTTGATTAGTGTGAAATGTTCTTGCAGAATCAAATAAAAGCATCTAATTGCTAACTTTAGGTATTCAATACCATAACTAAAATTATTTTTTAATTCCCACATCTAGCTAACATTCAACATTCATGTAAAAAAAAATATATATATATACTTTCAACTTTCTATGCATCATACTACATCCACTAATGAATGGAATAGAGGAAGGTCATTAATATTCACAGCCGAAGGGACACTGACCTATGCAGTCCTGATTATCAACATAATGAACTTCATTCACTCCCAGGCCTTCTCTCTGATACAGCTCTTGCTCCTGGGGAAGAAAACACAAGATAAGTGTACACCGCTTTCTTTCTGTGGCTGAAATTGGTAAAATGCTTAACTTAATCTGCTGCAACAAGATCGTCTTAAAAGAAGTAAAACTGGAATCATTAAATTGGAACAAGTGTGCGCTTACAATCAAAGAAAAAGAGTTCGGTGTTTTAAAAGGGCCACAGTTATGAGTCACCGATCAATACTAAAAAATCCCAATAACACTGATGACTCACCTCTTTCAGTATGCGTTCATTAAAAAACTGCTGCAGCTTTTCATTACAATAGTTGATGCAGAACTGCTCGAAGCTGTTGTGCTCGAAATACTCTGAAGAGGAATATAAAAGAAAAGCAATTTGTGATTCAGCCGCTATAGGTGTATCTCTAAAAGCATTTAACAGTTACACTATTACAGAGACACCGTTAGTGAGAGCCAATTACTGCTAATCCCACGGCAAATTCTCTACCTTATTTCACATTGAGACAAGCTAATAACCAGTGAATCACTTCCTCCGCTATATGTTTAATGAGTCATATCTCATGCTAGTTTATTTTATATTTTAACATTAATGGAATATTTTAGGATGTGTGCAGGCTACATCGATAAAAAGCATCTGTTGCTGTCCATGGGAAAGGATTAAATAATCCTTTATTGGTTTTTTTACATATTATTTGGACATCTTTAAATATATTTAACCCAGAATTTTTCTTTGAATATTCGGCCATCATTTACTACAATGCTGTATATATCTATTTGTTCTGTTGGACAGAAAGAAAGACTGTCAGTATACAAACAGATCTCACCGCTCATTTACTCCCATAGGGCTCTATTTTAACGACCTATGCGCAAAGTCTAAAGTGCATGGCGCAAAAGCATTAAGGGTGTGTCTGAATCTACTTTTGCTATTTTTGTAGGACGGAAAAATATGCTTTGCGCCCTTGTGCATGGTTGTGCTTATTCTCCTATTGAGTTATAGGTGTGTTTTGAGCATAACATGCATTAAACTAATCAGTCTCATCTCCCATTCCCTTTAAGAGTCAGTTGCATTTGCTATTTACATGGTGGACTTTGTAAGTGGAAAAACTAAATGCTTTACTAGCGCGGAAACATTTAAACAGACCATCTGCAGCACGAGGATAAAGAACGATCCTTCTCCATTTGGCCTCTTTACTTTCTCTTTAGTTTACTTTTACTCTTTACTGCTTTACTTTCATGGATAAGGAAACGGTGTTGTACGCACTCCACTGAAGACATCCATTAGCCTACATATTTAATGTAGTTTGTTAAGCACAAAGATTTGTTTCAAAACCATTTCTAATTTCCAGCAAATGAATAAATGAACAATAAAAACGAAGTGGTCCGAGTTATATCCAAACACACGTCCTATTCTTATGCCCCATATGGTGATGCATACGTCTTCAAGACTCCTTTTTAGACCGGAACACCCATGAGTCCACAAAGTGGCGCAAATAGATTTGCTATTTAAACAACGCGGTGCAAAACATGAAAATTAGGGTTTCGCTGGTCTGAAAACAGCAACAAATTGCACCAAACACGTTTTGTACCTTACTGCGCCGGGTGTATGATAGGGACCATAGTATTTATTTATTTATAGTAGGGCTGGGCAATTTGGCCCATTTTGCCATTTGAATATTTGAACTCTATTACGATTAACGAACGATTATTTTTATTTATTTATTTATTTTATTTTTTTGCCCTCATAGTTTGCTGACACGTTTTGACAGTAAATATGCCCATATTACAAGGGAGAGATTTCTGAATGAAGGTTGCATTAGGTGATTTTAAAATAATTGAAGTAAACACACACCATTGACTATCTATGATTATTTACTGAACATCAGTGTTGAACAAGTGAAATTAAAACACACATTGCCTAAAAACAACAGTCACTTTTTTGTTTTAAATAAGTGAAAATAAATAGCCTGCTCTTTTGGAAACAAAATAAATTATTTTTAATATTTTTCATATTAAAAGTAGAAAAAAAGCAGTATCTCTTTTATCAAGAGTTAACACTTAGATATATTGCTTGATAATAAAAGTCTCCCGCCTGGTCAATGAGCAGGTAAGGGGGTACTAGATCAGGTAGTTCTCGAGAGCTCCCCCTGGTAAAGAAGGAAAAGAGGGAGATGGGGTGGATGGGGGATTCTTCAAAAAACAAAGATAAGGAAGTAATGCTAGACGGGCTATTTATAGCGAGTTTGGAATAATTTAAGTTATAGAAAAACATAAAAAAATAATAAATAAATAAATAAATAAATAAATACGTAAATAAACAAACAATTAAATAAATAAATATACTCTCTTCCCAGCTTTGATGTCACTAATCAAATTGAATACCAGTAAAATCTGAAATGTTAAGTTAAATGCATATGAATATAATATATTCCATATACCAAATTAAATATACAAAATTTCTGTTAAATTAAATATATAAATAAAATTAAAAAAATTGAAGATGATAACATAATTTGTAGTGGAAAAAAATATGGTGGTCATAATAAAGTGTTCTCAAAATTTTGGTCTCACCAAAGCCAGCGATGTCCAGCACGCCGATGAAGTTGGAGGACGTATCAAAGGGGAAGCACTGGTTGACCCGTTTGACCACATGATCAAAGAGCCGGCTGTAAACGGCTTTGGCGAGGGCATCGCGGGCATTGTTGGCCTGTTCCACCTTCAGAGGCACCCTGGAGAGGAGCAAAGTGGGACAGGAGGAGTCAAAATCTGGGCCAGGGCTTCTGCTAATGCCGCCTCATCAATACATGTCCATTCTGTTTTACTCTGTCCAACTTTGCACTCTTAAGACAGTTGCTTAAAAAAATATGCGCACACACACACTTTAGGGAAAAGCAGAATGCCATGAAGAAATAATTTTGTAACAGAATTTAATTTATTTTCCTCTTAAATCCGTTATGATTGCAAATGCTCAGGGCAAGTGAAAAAAAAAAAAAATCTCGTCTGACTTTATTTGACCTGACAATAATGTGTTTCTACCATTATACTGAGGACAAAGGAATATAATTAAAGGTTGTTTCAGCCTAAAAAATAAGCATCAGTGAAATTGTTTGATAATGACATATGAGGGGAAATTAGGGTTTTGTCAGAGAGCAAGGGGAAGTGTTCCTTGGCTTTTACCAGGACAAAGATAAATTAAGACAATCTTATGCTTCGCTTATTACTGAAAGTAAGTTTCCTTGCCTTTTTTTTTATTTTTTATTTTTTTTTTAGAAAGAACAATTTTAACCATTATTCCTGATAGGACTGCACAATATTCGGTAACACTTTATTTTGATGCTCCATTTGAGTATTAGTAGACTGCCTGCTTAATATCTGTTGATACTGCTTCTTCAACAGACATTTAACTGACTTTGCAAGTCAGTTATATAAGAAAATTTGCAAGTACATGACAACTTACACTAACCCTAACCCCAACCTAACAGTCTACTTATAATCTAATGAGAATTAGTTGGCATGTAGATACAATGTAACTTAAAATGGACCGTCAAAATAAAGTGTGACCCAATACCCTATCGCTTCGGCATCGATATCGCAATGTAATCATTCGCAATAGTCACATGCGAGTATATGCAATGTTGAGGATTTTAAAGTGTTTTTTGGGGCCTGTGACTGTGTGAGGGTTTTAAAAGCATTCAGGGCTAAGAAATTGTTGTGATTTTTACTTTGACAAATTAATAATGATACATTTAATTTAATTGTTTATAAAATTAAGACTATGCAGTATTATTTAACATTTGATTATTCACTTACTGTATACCTGAATACAGTTTGACTCCTCAAAAGATTTGTAACCTTTTCTTTATTGAAATTATCTACGCTTGTAGATCGTTTCTTATATTTTATGCATATGCACTCCCCTACAGAATCATCCCAATCAATCTAAAATGATAAATTCTTTCCAAATAGTTAATCAACACATCTAGTACAATTGTATTTATATCGCAATATATACATCGCAAAAATATGTTAATGTGGTCAAGACCAATATACAGTTGCAATCAGAATTATTCAACCCCCTGATTTATTAGCCCCCCTGTTTATTTTTTTCCCCAATTTCTGTTTAACGGAGAGAAAAAAATTTCAACACATTTCTAAACATAATAGTTTTAATAACTCATCTCTAATAACAGATTTATTTTATCTTTGCCATGATGACAGTAAATAATATTTGACTAGATATTTTTCAAGACACTTCTATACAGCTTAAAGTGACATTTAAAGGCTTAACCAGGTTAATTGGGTTAACTAGGCAGGTTATGGTAATTAGGCAAGTTATTGTATAATGATGGTTTTTTCTGTATACTATTGAAAAATATATAGCTTAAAGGGGCTAATAATTTTGACCTTAAAATGGTTTTTAAAAAATTAAAAACTGCTTTTATTTTAGCCGAAATAAAACAAATAAGACTTTCTCCAGAAGAAAAAATATTATCAGACATACTGTGAAGATTTCCTTGTTCTGTTAAACATCATTTGGGAAATATTTAAAAAAGAAAAAAAATTCAAAGGGGGTTGAATAATTCTGATTGCAACTGTATATATAAAAAGTTGTGCTTTATGAAGTCGAAAAAGATACAATTCAAAAACTATTGGTGGACGGCTGCTTCCCACTAATGGGTGGGACAAAGAGAGAATGTCAATCAAAGTGTTTTATGAAGTGTGATTATGACAAATAGTGTGATTATTAATACATTTTACCATTAGAGGCTGGGTATATTCACACACTGTTGCCACACAACTGTGTTTAAAACCCTTATTAAAGTGATTTTTTTTTAATTGGTCCCCTTTAATGAACCGGAGGTTGTTGAGACTTATTACAGTATGTGAAAGTATTCCTAACTGAAACAGAATTGAGTAGAGGCGTGGCTTTCATTTTGCGCATCATTCCCTCATAGCACAAAAGTACGAAACAATGAAGTGTGTGCAAATGTATGCTCATACTTATGATGGTATTTTGTCATTTAGTGTTTCCAATGTCATTTTAGGCCCTAAATTAAATACACCGTCAAAAAATAGATTTTTTTTTCACAACAGTTATCAAAAATTCAAAACAATGCAGTGTGTGCACAAGATATGCTCGTACTTATGATGGTAATTTATCAGTTGAGAACTTGAACGTTTATAATATTGTGTAAAGGAGACAAAACACCATCAGGAAATCCTCCCTTGTAAAAGAGATCAAAATCTGCTAATGGAAGAAGATGTGTTCTGGCCAACACTGAGAATATGAAGAGACAAAAAGACAGATATGCTTGAAAATTCTTTCCTTTTAATAGTCACATCTTGCAACATGTCCAGTTTCTGGTTCATTTAGGTGTCTTTGGTCCACACTCCATTCATATTTTGGTCAAACATCACCAGTGTTTGTTTGAAAGTGGATCAAGACCTGCTTGAACTGCTATAAAGGAGCAATTCCACCAGAGTACACAGTAACCGAACCTAACTGGTCAAGAGTGAAGACACGCTAAAAGGATGTAAATTAATTTTAATACCATGCACTCCAACATCAACCAATCAATCAACTTTATTTAGATAGCACCATATTACAACCAGGAGGCTGCCCAAAGTGCTTTACAGTATTAAAATTAAACATTAAAAACACATAAGATAGTAACAACACAAGTGTCAATAAAACAGCTATTTGTACTACCGAATATCAAAAGCAAGTCTAAATAAATAGGTTTTAAGTTTAGCTTTAAACAGTGCCACATTTGTGATGATGTGAAGTTCTAAAGGGGGGGGGGGGGGGGGGTATTCCACAGTTTTGGACCTGCCACTGCAAATGAATGATCACCCCATTGTTTATACCTGGATCTGGGGACCTCCGGCAACAACTGGCCTGCTGATCGTAGGGCCCCGTTCAGTTTATGAACCTTTAAAATCTCACATAAATATGAATGAGCAATTAACTGCATTAAAAACAAACAACAGTAGTTTAAAATCAATTCTGAATTGAACAGGGAGCCAGTGAAGAGAGTAAAGGACAGGTGTGATGTGCTCACGTTTCCGAGCATTTTGGCCCAGTTGTCACCGATGAAGTAAGGTTTAGTTAATTTCAACATAAAGTGCATTGCAATAGTCCAGACTAGAGCTGATAAAAGCGTGAATGGCTTTCTCTAGATCACGCTGGCTCAGAAATGGCTTGAAGAAGGCGAAGCTGGAAAAAGCTTGCCTTAATCACTGAATTTACCTGTTTATCAAATTTGAAACTACGGTCCAAATGCACTCCCAAATTTTTAAGTACACTCAAAAAATACATTTTGCTGCTTGTTTAAAATACTTATATAAAATGAGTTGAAACAACACAATTCTTAAGTTTTTTGGGGGACAACTTAATTGTTTTAGGTTCAATCCACGTAAATTTTTAAAAACGATTAAGGTAATTTAAAGGGTACCTATGGTGAAAATCATCTTTTTTAAGCTGTTTGGACAGAACTGTGTGTATGTATAGTGTGTCCACAGTCATATTGGGCTGATATACTGTAAAGACAATAAGTCTCTTTTTTTTCATTTCCTGATGTTAAAATAGGATACAGAACTCTCCCATTTTGAGGCCGACCGCAACCTGACGTAGGAGTGTGGTTTCCCCGCCCACCGAATTGATTGACAGCTGTGTATTAACATGTCTCCGTAGTAATGCGTATAATCATATTAACAAGACAGGATGTGCACAAAGCTCCTGGAATTAAAATCTGTTCAGTTCGCTAGGATCATCAATCATCATCAAACGTGATTAAGAGTGAGTTTTACAAGTTTAAAACGTTTTTAAAACATGTTTGTAATGAACTACAGCGATTTATTTCAGATTTACTTCATCACCACAGCCGCGTGTCAGCACAATTACAAAAGAAGAAGCTTCAATCCTGATTTGTTGACGTTAAATCAGGTTTATTTTGTACATGAACATAACGGATATCCATACAGCAGTGGATATTAACCTCTATCCTGTCACATGTGCGTCTGAAAACAGTGCAAAGCTAAACGAGCGCGGTCTGTGTGTGTGTGTCCGCTGTGTGCGTGAACGTTGTAACGACATTGTATGTGACTCATTGTTGCAACTCCACAACAAATGCATCAAATACTCATTGGTAAAGTTCTTACTGTAGTATTTCTCACAAACATTACGTGAGATCAGCTTCCTTCATGTCTGTCTGTTGTCTGACGCAGCCGAGGGCGGAGATTGAGTCACACTGACAGGCACGTGGGAACAGTGGCCAGGGAGGACTTGGATTAAAGGCACAGTTCACAAAAAACGCTACCTGATGCTCAAAGCTATAAAATACAAACTTCTAAAGGTATAATAAATAATCTGATGGGTGTTTTGAGCTGAAACTTTACAGACACATTCTGGAGACACAAAAGACTTATCTTAAATCTGGAAAAAGGGGTAAACTAGGTGCCCTTTAATAGATTTGTGTTGAGAAAACATGAAGGAATTGTGTGGAACCCTGCATTTTTGACAGTGTACATGGCTAAAATATGGGGAAAAGCTAAGATGATCTGAGGGTAACTCATAAGGCAGGTTTGAGATGCCAGACACAATACATTCTGTTTTGTCTTCGTTCAGAGAAAAAAAGGTCTGTGACAGCCAAAATTTGATGTCAGCTAAACATTTGTGCAGGGTAGGGTTGCAACTAACAATTATTTTAAAAATCGATTAACCTGTCAATTATCTTTTTGATTAATCGATGAATTGGATTTAAAAAAAAAAAAAGAATTAATTTCCAACCCTTTATTCAAAAACAGAACTAAAATCTTTAGAAAGTGCACAAACGTTGTACATGAACATCGCTGAGCTGTTACAATATTAATAATAAAATAAAAAAAAAAACTAACTTAGTAGTTTTGTCCTTTTTTTAATCCAAATATCTAAAACAAAATCTTAAATCAAGATACATACTAGACACATGAAATAGCATAAGAAATTATGTCTTGTTTTCTAAAAAAAACCCACCTCAAAATTAAGTGATTGTTTGCTTAAAACAAGCAAAATTATTTGTCAATGGGGTAAGAAAAATAATCTTAATGAGACAATCTCAAACAGAAATTTTAAGCATCACTTAATTTTTTCATGCCATTTTTTGGCTAGTCTTGGTTTAAGATTTTTTAGATATTTGGACTAGAAACTTTTTGCTTTTTTTGCATTGCAGCTATACATGACAACAGATTGAAAAATGAATGATCCAAAAAAGGCGAGTGAATAAAAACGTGTCTTTAGTCTTGCAATGCAAATTGCAAAGTAACTATACCACCGCTGCTTTTCTTCTGTTATTGACCCTTTCACTGGTGAGTTTAAAAGATTCTATCTGGTCCCGGGAGTGAGTTTTGTTAGGCGATCATTATTTTAGATCGTTCACCCCTAATGTTTCCATGGCGACGCATCATGTTTGTCATGTGCCACACCGCAGTCACAATAGTGCTATATGACAGATATACCCCTTTTATTATGCTTTTCCGTTTTAATACATAATATATAAGTGAGTGTTTTTTTCACTCCGCGCTCAACTAAAGTTTTTTTAATAACCAAACGTCTCTGCGTCACGCAACACAACGAATCACAATGAAATGCGTTGCCAACGCTTTTAATAATCAATTTAATCAATTCGTTGTTGCAGCCCTAGTGCAGATTCTAGTGTACCTGAAGAGTCTAAAGCAACAGGAAGATAGATTTGAACATCGTCAGCATAAAGATGAAAGGAGACATCCTCCTTTTCTGCTTTGTTGTTCACCAAGTGTGTAAAAAAGAACTTAAAAGGTTAGTTCACCCAGAAAAGAAAGTTGTTAATTACTCACCCCATGTTGTTACAAACCAATGAGACCTTCGTTCATCTTCAAATAAAAAAATGTTAACATTTTCGATGAAATCCAAGAGCTCTCTCATCCTCCATAGATGCCAACTGTCCCAAGATGTTCAAAGTCCAGAAAAGGTACCAAAAACATTGTCAAAACGTGACTCCAATGGTTCAAATGAAATCAAACGAAGTTTCAGAAACATTTTTGCATGCCATACAAACTGTAAGCACAACTCTGTTTACCTATATCTCATCTGTCAACCACATCAGGTTGTCAATGTGAGCATTTACTAAGGGCAGTACAATGTATTGGCATTAAAGTCAGCAGTGCAACTTGCAAGCGGTGTACTGCCTGTAATAAACGGACAGCCTGTTCTGACAAGGTAGACATTGGCGAACAAAGTTGTATTTACAGTTTGTAGTCACACAGAAAGTCTTTGCTTCTTTTTTTTTTTTGGACTTTGAATGAGTCAGATAGATTATATGGAGGAAGAGAGAGCTCCAGGATTTCATCTAAAATATCGTAATTTGTGTTCCGAAAGACTGAAGATCTCAGGGGATTTCAACAACATGAGGGCAAGTAATTAAAAACAGATTTTTCATTTTTGGGTGAACTCACCCTTTAATGGTCCCTGCGGAGATTAATAACATAATAAAACTAAAATACGGTACAGGGAAACGATTAAATTCAAACTTACTCTGCAGAGGCAACAGTGATGAATGTACATACACAAAACAAGCAGCGCTCCGAAATCCCGGTGAAGTTAAAGGGCTGGAAATGCAGCAGAGCCCAGAGATATTACACGAAAACACAATAAATCTCTATAACACACGCCTGTTAAAGCAAAGCAGCTCATAATCGCAAGACACAATGGCTCCGCACTATCCTCATGAGGCGCACGACTAGCGGCGACCATCTGAAACTCCAGAACTGCATGATAAAACTCTCGACGCCCGCCATCCCGCTGTGGGAATACCTGCTGTGTGACTCTTATTGCCTGCGCAGTTAATAAAAGCTGGACCTGGGCCCGCAATAATCTCTAGCATCTCGGGCCTGCGAGATTGCTTTTCATTAACTCGCTTTTATGCTATTAGTGTATTCCCCACATCGAGAGGCTTGCCGTGCTCTCTTGCCTCACAATGTCACCCGCTTTGTTGCGTTGAGCAGATTTAGAAAAATCACAACGCGCCCCTGAAATGAAGCTCTTGTCAGGCTCAAGCTGCTGCCCTCTCCGCTGTCTATCGGTGTGAATTGCGAGGGTCAAGGTAGCCTTGTTTGAATACAGTCTCCATAATTTTCCATAAAAAAGCGTGTAATGCATATGTACGTGGCTTGGCATCTGTTGGCAGCCAAATGAGGAGGGCAGAGAAACCTCCAGCGACTTTGATTCTCATCATACCTAAAAGACCCCAGGCCACTCCCTCAGACAAACATCCATTATTCATGCAGTGCAAACACTCCCAGTCCAGCATCTGTGCTTGGTTAAATATTAATCCTCCGAGCGCTGCCCTATCATTCAGACGGTGCAGAATATAAAACCTTACCTGGGCGAAGAGGAATAGAGCGTACGATTCAATCGAGGCCATCGGGTTTTTCCAATTTCTCTCTCCTTCGACAATTGGTGTGTGGCGTAATTGGACTGTGGGTTTTACATGTCGAAAGCTGAGAAGAGCTAGGCTTTTAAATAAGATAAAAGATCAAGCTTTTATATAAAGTTTCACCGTTTTGTATAAGACTTGAGTTTCTATGTTGTTTTCACCTAAATGTAAGAGTGTTTTTATCCATAATAAAGATTATGAACACTATTTTTTTAATAAAACAATAATATATTTAATGAATAATAATAATATTTCATAATATGCATTACAAAAATTATTGAACCCATGAGAAGCCAGACCGATTTCTCCTTTTAGGACAATTACAAAGCAGACCAAATGGGCCACTTATACAGTAACATGTTTCTGTAGCTGTTTTTGAAATACAACTCCCACCCTGTGAAATATCGAACATTAGACATTAATATTAATTTTTATTTTATTTTACATACACTCAAAAAATATTTTGTTTTGCTCGTTCAAACTACTCATTTAAAATGAGCTGAAACAACACAGTTCTTGAGATTTCATTGGGACAACTTAATTTGCTTATGTTCAATCCACATAAATTTGTTAAAAGTGTTAAGTTAACTTCAATTTGTGTTGGGACAACATGAACAAATTGTGTGGAACCCTGCATTTGTTACAGTGTACTGTACGTTACTACAGGGAAACAAACAATCCCAATGTCTGATGAAGGTCATGGGACCTCATATATACACGAAACGTCATATACTGGATAATAAAATATTCATGCAGCAAGTATTGATGGTGTGCAGGATCTTTGTTTCCCTTTTGCACATTTTCACAGGGTGATTTTCCCTTTCCATTTGCTTTCCACAACATATCAAAAGTATTACCTTTCTGGTAAGATAAAAACAAAAATATTTTGCAGAAGTAATACTGTCTTTCTGTTTTATTTGCTTTGCCACAAACATATTTCCAAACAACATGACTATACATACAGTTGAAACCAGAAGTTTACATACACTGTATAAAAAGGCACATACCCATTTAAAAAAAAAGTCAGATGTTAATGTGACTAAACTTTTTCTCTTTTAGGTAAGTTAGAATTATCACATTTGTTTCTGTTATGCTTAATAGCAGAATAATGAGAGAGATATTTTTTGAGAAATTGTTATAACTTTTCTTGAAAGTCAAGTTTACATACAGTAAGATTATTATGCCTCTGAAAAAGCTCAGATATAAAATAGTAAACGTTTAGTATGATTTACCATCAGACATTCTTTTTAAAAATTGTTATGTTCCTTTTTTTAGAGTTTATGTAAACTTCTGGTTTCAACTGTATACACTGTAAAAAATAGATATGACAAAGTCATAACTACAAATGTTTTATGTTACTTTAACTTACTTTATTAAGTTAATAAATTAAACTTAATGTTTTGAGTCAGTCTGACTAAATGTACATTGAGATGACTAGAACTTGTCATTTGATTCAATTAAATTGAAAGCAGTAAGTTTGAAAGCAGAGTTTTTATAGTGTATATATATATATATATATATATATATATATATATATATATATATATATATATATATATATATATATATATATATATATATATATATATATATATATATATATATATATATATAGTTCAGGAGACAGAACTGAACTTATTTGACAGACTGGTGATTCCAGTAAGAGTTAGATTAGCATTAGACTCCAAGTATAAGAATACATAATAATAAAAAAATTGCAGCATATACACTCATCGGCCGCTTTATTAGGTACACCTGTCCAACTGCTCGTTAACGCAAATTTCTAATCAGCCAATTACATGGCAGTAACTTAATGCATTTAGGCATGTAGACATGGTCGAGACAATCTGATGCAGTTTAAAGCGAGCATCAGAAAGAGGAAGAAAGGGGATTTAAGTGACTTTGAACGTGGCATGGTTATTGGTGCCAGACGGGCTGGTCTGAGTACTTCAGAAACTGCTGATCTACTGGGATTTTTCATGGCCAACCATCTCTAGGGTTTACAGAGAATGGTCTGAAAAAGAGAAAGTATGCAGTGAGCGGCAGTTCTGTGGGCGCAAATGCCTTGTTGATGGCAGAGGTCAGAGGAGAATGGCCAGACTGTTCGAGCTGATAGAAAGGCAACAGTAACTCAAATAACCACCCGTTACAACAGAGGTATGCAGAAGAGCATCTCTGAATGCACAACACATCCAAACTTTAGGCGAATGAGCTTCAGCAGCAGAAGACCACACCAGATGCCACTTTTGTCAGCTAAGAACAGGAAACTGAGGCTACAATTCACACAGGCTCACAAAAATTGGACAATAGAAGATTGAAGATTGAGATCTGATGAGTTTCGATTTCTGATGCAACATTTGAATGGTAGGGTCAGAATTTGGCATCAACAACATGAAAGCATGGATCCATCCTGCCTTGTATCAATGGTTTAGGCTGGTGGTGGTGTAATAGTGTGGGGGATGCTTCTTGGCACACTTTGGGCCCATTAAAACTAAATTGAGCATTGTGTCAACACCACAGCCTACCTGAGTATTATTGCTGACCATGTCCATCCCTTTATGACCACAGTGTACCCATCTTCTGTTGGCTACTTCCAGCAGAATAAAGCACCATGTCATAAAGTGCGAATCATCTCAAGAGCATTGAACAAGACAATGAGTTCACTGTACCCAAATGGCCTCCACAGTCACCAGAGCTCAATCCAATTGAGCACCTTTGAGATGTGGTGGAATAGAAGATTTGCATCATGGATGTGCAGCCGACAAATCTGCAGCCACTGCGTGATGCTATCATGTCAACATGGACCAAAATTTGTGAGGAATATTTCCAGTACCATGTTGAATCTGTGCCACAAAGAATTAAGGCAGTTCTGAAGGCAAAAGGGGTCCAACCCGGTACTAGTAAGGTGTACCTAATAAAATGGCTGGTGAGTACATGAAAATAAGAAAATACGAAGCCTCAGATTCAATTAACAATGCAATTCAAGAGGCATATTAAAATCAGGTTAAGTGTAATTTCAGATATGCTATTAGAACATCAGGATTGTTGCATGGTTGAAACCTTTACCTTAAACTTCAGTCACCAAATCAAGCATTTTTAAAATTGCTAATAACATTTGCTAACTAGACAGGCCACCATTTTTTAAATGTTGACATGGCAATGGAAAATGCACAAATTTTCACATGACTGAACCTGGGTGTTTATTATATAACCCTTAGGGACTTCCTGAGTTAAAAAGTAATGGATAATGCTTTAAAAAGACCTGTTTGCCCCACAGGTTTTTCACAATTATTTTGCATTTTATAACCTCAACGACCTTGGACATGTCCTGAGACTTACTGACGCAAAGTGATGAGGATCTTCCACAAAAACATCTGTGTTGTTTTTGTCCTGAATGTAATTGTCCGGAGAAATGTTCTTTTAAAATCATTTCACTGCTGTTTTCTCGTGAATTTGACCACATTTTCTTTCAAAGTTTTTTGTTTCTTGTTATAATAACACACCCGTTACATCACCCTGCTATTTTCAACTTCATTTTCTACTTATTATTAAAATAATGTTGCTCTGAGAAGATTCAAATTAATATAATAAAAAAATCATGCCTTTGTTATTAATCCACCGAGCGCTGCCCTATCATTCAAACAGTGAAAAATATAAAACCCCACCTGGGCGACGAGGAATGGAGCACGATTCAATCAAAGCAATTGAGTTTTTCCAATTCCTCTGTCCTTCGACAATTGGCGTGTGCCATAATTGGACTGTGGGTTTTACATATCGAAAGCTGAGAAGAACAAAGCTTTGGCTTCTTAAAATTACAAACCTGAGTCTTCCAGAAAAGAAGCACCAGAGACTTGTGGAAAAAGCAGAAACCAAAACTAAGCAAGGCCTCCTCTCTTACATTATCAATAAAAAAATAACACATCCGTTTAAACACAGAAGACTTTCGATGGCAACTAGACTATTACGGCCCCTCTGCCAATTTAGCCTGTGCCACATTCGATTATACTGACCATATCTCTAATGGAAAAAGCTGCGATTAGCTATTTTCGGCTCTCCTGTCGTCTGCGAGCGAGCAACCGAAGGATTCATTTAACAGTTATGCGAATGCGAATGGGGGGCCAAATGATGAAATGTAATGCTAGAAGACGTTTCACATCGCTGGGAGATTGAGATGTGTGGAAAAATATCAAGCAGGGGGTCTGTGGTGACTCTTTTGATCATCATTTGAATGCAAAAAAAAGAAATAAAAGAAATCAGGCACTCCTCCCTCTAGGGTCACTGCACGAGCAGATGTTAAAGAATCATGAGACCCCCCTCTTTCAGTTCAAGTCAACCTCAGAAGTTTTTCAAAAAATGCTACATGATGGGCGTGGAGCGCTGTGAGCAGAGGGAGGAGTGGGCGTGGCCGGCAGAGTAGGGGAAAAAGTGGGGGGCGAACAAGAGACACAAACCGTGAGGAGACCCATGATTTTATAGTTTACAAAGTTAAAATGCAAGGAAATAAACAGTATGTAATTTACTGCCCTGTTACATATAGGATAGGCTGTTCGTAATGTTATATAAGTTAACCACAATTTGTTATATCATTACAAAGAAAATCTTGTAAACACTATAAATGAGGAGGACTTCTCTCCTCTTGAATCCCCAGGTCTGAATACAGACAGTCACAGTGGATAGCAGTACTGTGGGTCTCTTTCTCTATCTATTCCAATAATCTGAAAGATTTTAAACATAGGCGAACACAGCAGCACAAATATAGGCGACATGTCTGAATGGTAACGAATTTAACTGATAAAAGACTAAGGCCCAGTTTCACAAACAGGGCTTAGATTAGGCCAGGACTAGGCCTTAGTTAAATTAGGCTATTTAAGACACATTTATAAAAATGGCCTTAGAAAAACATTACTGGTGTGCACCTGGAGACAAAAAAACGACACTGACATATTTTAAGGCATCTCACCGAAAGTTATTTTGAGTTGAGACAGCTCAAACATGCCAATTTAATCTTGACTAGCCTTAAACCTTGTTTGTGAAACCGGGGGAAAGTGTGCCATTCTCAAATTTTTATACAGCTCTCTCGACAAAAATGCTTGCTGAACACAAACAGCTTGGCTGTATTGGTCCTGAAGGGGAAAGCCATGTAACAAACCCCATGGATCATGGAAACAAACACCTACGACCCTTCACAACCACCTATATACTGTGTGCCAAGCACTGTCTCACAGCTTGGCAGGTCTGTCTATATGGGTTTGTCATTGGAAAGCACGTGCTGTCATGAATAATTGAAAAGCAGACTCTTCTCATAGGATAAGAAATCTAGGTCTATGAATAGTAATGAGAAACCAATGTATCATCACTAGACAGACATATATCGCTACGTCACCAATTATGATTTTAAACCCGGAAGGTGAAATTAGCTGACAAAAGCTCAATATTATCTAATTTTCCCCACATTTAAAGCTAACAAGTGCTAACGTTGTCTTAAATGATGCTCAACACACACACAAATTTGTTAAAACCTCAAAAAAAAGTACTCGATGGTTTCTTGAACCTTTAAGGTAAACAAATGTGCTTACAAAACTAATATACCAGAGAACTACATTATTCATTTCTTTATTTTGTATAGGGAATATTTTACTCACAAACCAAAATTCTCAAAGTTGCAGCCTTTTTTTTTTCACATTTTTTAAACAGAATTTGATTTATTTATTCTCTTAGATCAGTTAAAAACAAGAAAAGTGACAGATTTTTGGAATATTAAGATAATTATTTTGCAAATACCACTGATGCATAAGTCTTTCCTCTGTAATTGCTGTATTTGTTTTATTCTTTTCTTATTTTTCTTCCTTTTTTTAATGTTTTATACAGCTGAATTAAAAATAATTCGCCCTTCTGTGATTTTTTCATCAAATATTTCCCAGTTGTTTCCCAATGTTTCTCAGTCTGATGAAGAGCCGTGTGGCTCGAAACGTAACACGCTTTGTGTCAGCCTTTTTAATTTAATAAATTTGTATTTTTGGAGCTTTGGTTGAATTTATAGTTTTGATTTACACATCTACATTCTTTATTTAATAATTGTAAATATTAAATATTATGTAAATGTAAGTTTCTTTCACTGTACAATATATTTTCACTGGTTTCACTGGAGGTATGGGCAATAAAGAATCAATTGCAGGGATATTTGGCGTTCAGTTGTTTCTTTTTTTTTCCATCCATTTGTCACACACACACTAAACTATTATATATTTGCATAACTAACATATACTACAAAATACTTAACTATACACATAAGACAGGCTATACACAAATTGCTATTATTATTGTTACTATCACTGTCATTGTCCAGTATAGATTCGATTGTTTGTGATTGAAGCATTAATAAAAATGAAAAAATAAAAACATATGTGGTCACTCACTTGATGACTGTGCCTTTAGCGCCCCCTGCAGTGGTGAGCATGACCCTGGTGGTGAGGCTGACTCTCAGGTCGTCCTGGTCGAGGCCCAGCAGATCGGCGCAGTACTCCAGAGTCTGACTCGACTGGTTCTTCAAAATGCAGCCACCTGAGAGCAGACGCTAAATTTTAATGCTCATCTTTAAACTCTGGCTCATCATGTTTCTAATGTGACGTCTAGACAGCAGGGGGTTGTAAATGTCTCAACGTTCTGAAGCTTTTGTAGCTGTTCATAAATGTTTTCTGTAGTTTAAGTCATAAATAAACCAAACGTAGACCTTAAAAAAAACTTCTAATGCTTTTAAAGAATCTTCTAGAGTCATCGTTTTTTATTGTTGCCATTATTATAGTCTGAATTATTTTTATAGTTATTACCATTTTTAAAAAGTTTCTAATGTTACTTTATGCCGATATATTTTGCATTTACAATACACATTTACTGAGAACTATTTCACTTGTTCTAAATATAATTTTACAAGGATAGGAAATATCTCTCATTTTATATTTTAGTTTAGTTTCTACACAATATGACAAATAAACCTGAACAAACATTAATGTGTCTGATAATATCATAGTTTATTTTACATAAAAAAGAAAAACTGGTTGTAACAGTCGAGTGTCTATTGTTTTGTTTTGTTTTGTTTGAAAGTCTTACTTGTTTTATTTAGGCTGGAATAAAAGCAGTTTTTAATTTTTTTTACAACCATTTTAAGGTCAATACTATTATAAGACCCCTTAATCAGTATTTTTCTTCAATTCTCTACTGTTTTGTTTTGTTTCATTTCGTTTTGTTTAAAAGTCTTATTTGTTTTATTTAGGCTAGAATAAAGTTTTTTATTTTTTACAACCATTTTGAGGTCAATATTATTATTAGCCACCTTTATCAGTATTTTTTTTATTCTCTACTGTTTTGTGCAGTTTTTATTTTTTCACAACCATTTTAAGGTCAATATTTTTATTAGCCCCCTTAACAGGTTTTTTTTTTTTTTCTCGATTCTCTTGTTTTGTTTTATTTGAAAGTCTTATTTGTTTTATTTAGGGTAGAATAAAAGCAGTTTAAACCGTTTTAAGGTCAATATTATTATTAGCCACCTTTATTTATTTATTTTTTTTCGATTTTCTACTGTTTTGTTTGAAAGTTTCATTTATTTTATTTCAGCTGTTTTGTTATGTTTTGTTTTCTTGCTTTTGTTTGTCTTCTGTTGTTCTGTTTTCTACTTCTGAGTGTCTCCTTCTGAAAAATGTTAAATATTTTTATTTTGTTCCATGAGATTTTACCACCTGAACTTTGAAGTCCTAAATGATCAAATGATCTGTTATTTACCTGATGCATGACATCTGCTGTTTTGTGTAGTTTTTTTTTTACCATTGTTTTTTTTATGTAAATAAATGTTTTAAATAAAACAAATTCACTGTTTACTGTTTTGTTTGTTTGTTTTGAAAGTCTTATTTGTTTTATTTAGACTAGAATAAAAGCAGTTCTTAATTTTTTACAACCATTTTAAGGTCAATATTATTATTAGCCCCCATAATCAGTATTTTATTTTCGATTCTCTACAGATTTGTTTTGTTTTGTTTGAAAGTCTTATTTGTTTAATTTTGGCTACAATAGGCTTGGTTTTGTTTTGTTTTTTTGCTTTTGTTTTGCTATTGTTTGTAATTGGTTGTTCTGTTTTCTACTTCTGAGTGTCTCTTTCCAAAAGATTAAAAATATTTTTATTTTGTTCCATGACATTTTACCACCTGAACTTTGATGTCCTAAATGATCAAATTATTTGTTAATTACCTGATGCATGACATCTGCTGCTTTGTGTAGCTTTTTTAGTATTATGTTTTTTTATGTATATTAAAACTTTAACTGAAACAAATTCACTGTTTACCGATACATGAACTATTTCTCTCATCCCATAATAGGAGATTATGTAAACTACTTTAAACTTTTAAACTACTAAGGTTTTTTCCTTATGTAAATATTGTTTGCGCTCTTGTACCAAATGATACTTTACAAGCTTAACTTCCTAAATAGTCAAACGTTCCAATACTTTAAGAGACTTGTCAGTTTTTTGTTTTTTTTTTTGTTCTGTATTGTTTTGATCCTCCTCATGATAAATATTTGTTTAAAAACTTCAGCTTTCTCCAAATAAACTATTGGGGTTTTTTTTCTCCATAGCAAAAAGTTAAGCAAACACCTTTAAAAAGCTTCTTTTTCTTTACCGCCATTGCTTTCTTTCAATGTATTTTTTTTAATTATGATATTTTATGTTTTTCAATGTTATGCATCATTATAAACAACAAAAATAATATAATAAATACAATATAAATCATTTTAAAAAAGGAGTCTAGTTTCATACATTAAAACAATAAACCACTTAGAAAATTAAAATTCGAAGAAGACAAAAACCTTCACGGCCTTTGTCTCATCAGTACTGTAAAAGCTAAAAATAAACCTATAAAAGCACTCCATCGCACTCCTTCAATCTCCAAGCGTGTCTCGGGGCTTTTTCAAAGATATGTTCTCATCCGTAATAGTCTCCAGGTCTCATGTAAGACCTCGATAACATTAGGCTGCAGGTTTTCCAGCTGAAAGGTGTCTCAGGATAGCAGCTCCATTGTGAGCAAAGAAATAGAGCAGGCCAGAGCTTGAAAAAGGTGTTATGCCTTCATCAGAAGAGGAAAACAAATCTGGATGCGTGTCTGGCAACACTAGAAAGAGCCCCCTTTCCCCCTCAGCAGCTCTCTAATGAGGTCTTCTGAGTTGGAGGAGGCTTGAATTTGAGGGAGTTTAATGAGGAGAACATCAGCACATGTGCATGAGCTCAAAAATAAGAATAATAAAAAACACTTCAGACATCAGTGAAAATCTCCTTCCCTTACTGAACACAGACAAAAAAAAAAGCCAAACTGAAGTCTCTCGAGTGCTTCTAAAGCAAGCATGACAAGATGAAGCAACAAGCGATAAATCCGGATTCTTTTTTGTCCTGGTCAGCGTGATTGCAACTGACACCCTAGAATTTATTTATTTATTTTATTATCAGTATTTTTTATGCTCTGTTTGGCTTCTAGTTGCACGACGGGAGTGAAATCCCACTGGTCTGCATATTAAACTTCAAATATGTTCTGATCGGATCCGATTTTGTCACTTTATGCAGAACACAAAATTACTTCAGGCTTGAAAGTTGTCACATCATGCTGGGTACGAACATTAAATAAAAGCTAAATTGTTTGCAGATGTTGAAAGTAGTTGGATAACGTTTAAAGGACCGTGAAACTGTAAAGTATATTTTCTGAGATTTTCTGTTTAGCTGTAGAAGAAAACTGGCTAATTTCAACAGTTTAACACAATTGTTCTGGGTTTAAAATCAATTTAGCTATTAAACTGCATCATGATGTGGCAAATTACTATAGTAATTCATTGGCTTGTCAATGTTAGATAACTATTCATAATATTCTAGGTCCTTATCCTGAGAAGATGCCTTGCTTAATTGTTCATGACAGCACACATTGATTTCCTATGACAGACACTTTAACCTGTAAGACTCCATAAAATGAAAGACACCTTCATGGATCACAATTGACTTTTTGTTTTTGCTTTGTAAGAGTTTCTGTGTGGCATAAAACCTTGTTCACATAATAGTCTGAAACAGCATTAGCTACAGCTCCTTGATATAACCAATTATCATGAATAATTAGTGAAAAATATTTTTTTAAACTTAATATTTTTTTAAACTAAATAAAAATAAAAAGTTTTTAAACTTATTAATTGCAACAGTGTGTCCAGATGTATATAAGGACAAAAGTACACAGTTGTGCATTTATTTGTGAAATACACAACCTGACAAAAGTCTTGTCCCCTATCAAAGTATTAGGTATCATTTGCTATTAGAAGTGGCTTATATAAAAGGGCTCTAGATTATGCTTATTTTACCAAAATAAAATATGATCGTGCCTTGATTTATAATTATTTAATGAGGACAGTAAGGTCTGACTTTGCTTATACAAAAGTCTTGTCACTTAACAGAAATAATGTACAGTATAGAATATAAAGTCATGGTGCAGTGGAAAAATAATTATTATTGTGTATGACTCCCATGAGCTTGGAAGACTGCATCCATACATCTCTGCGATGACTTTTATAACTCATTAATAAAGTCCTCTGGAGTGACAAAGAAAGCGTTCTTGCTGGACTCCCAGAGTTCATCAAGACTTTGGATTCATCTTCAATGCCTTCTCCATCTTACCCCAGACATGCTTAATAATGTTCATGTCTGGTGACTGGGCTGGCCAATCCTGGAGCACCTTGACTTTCTTTGCTTTCAGAAACTTTAATGTAGAAGCTGAAGTATGAGAAGGAGTGCTATCCTGCTGAAGAAGTTGCCCTCTCCTATGGTTTGTAATGTAATGGGTAGCACAAATGTCCTGATACCTCAGACTGTTGATGTTACCATCCACTCTGCAGATCTCTCGCACGCCCCCACACTGAATGTAACCCCAAATCATGATTTTTCCTTCACCAAACTCTGTGAGAATCTTGGGTCCATGCTGGTTCCAATAGGCCTTCTGCAGTATTTGTGATGATTTGGATGCAGTTAAACAGATCATCTGAAAAATCTACCTTCTGCAACTTTTCCAAGTTATTATTTGTTGCTCTTACAACTGGGATCGACGACAAGACTTTCGTCAGGTAGTGTATATTATAGTGGTCACAGGATAGAGTTTTTTTTTTTTTTGTTTGTTTAATTTAATTTAGTTTAACAATATTTCTGAACTAACATTTCACAGAGTAAAGCAATTTTCACTGTATTCCATATTAGTTAAAAATAAATTTTTAATGTAGAAAATATTAGCCCCTTAAGATTTTTTTATTGGCTACAGAAAAAAACATTGCAGTCTAATGACTTGCCTAGTTAACCTTACTTGTTAACATAGTTAACTTAATTAACCTAGTTAAGCCATTAAGTTGCACTTTAAGCTGGATACTAGTTTCTTACAAAATAACTAGTAAAATAATATGCACTGTCATTATGGAAAAGATAAAAAAGCTATTATAAATTAGTTGTTAAAATTATAATTTTTTTTAAAAATGTGATGTTGAATGTTGAATGTTGAAAAATGTTGAAAAGAATCTTCTCTCCATTAAACAGAAATATTTTAAAAAGAACAAATATTTTAGAGTATTGCTAATAATTTTGTCTTCAACTGTACTGTATGTGTGTATTTGTGTAATGTATAGCGAGCTTAAAATATCATATATACAACACTAAAAATTCCTTGCATTTTCTGCATTTATTTGTAATGGGTCTGAATGTGATGTATATATTTGCTTGAAAATATTTTGTCTGATAACATTTCTTCCAAATGTTTAATAAAAAATAATGCCATATTGTGCTTTTAGTGAAACTAACATTTTCTGTTATCGTTTCATTTCAGGATATAGAATAAAATTATTGTTTGAATATAATGGTCATTTTTGTTGGAAAATATTTAAATTTAATAACATTTCTTCCAAATTTCTAAAAACAAAAGCTTTTTTAAAAGAAAAATAACTAGTTGGTCGAACTAACAAATTTTTTTAATCATTTTATTATAGAATATAGTATGGAATTATTATTTTTTCAATATAACGTAAATTTATGATTAAAAATATTTAGTTTGATAACATTTCTTCCAAATTTCTAAAAATAAATACTGCATTATTGTGCCTTAAAAAATAACGAGATGGTCAAACTAACCCTTTTTTGTCATTTTATTACAGAATATAGACTGAAATTATTGTTTGAACATAACGTTAATATTCATTTGAAAACATTTTGTTTACTAACATTTTTTCCAAATTTCAAATAAAATAAAATTACTGCATATTTAGCTTTTTTTAAATACGGCTGTTCAAAATAGCAAATGTTTTTATTGTTTTTTTATTACAGAATATAGTAAAAAGTTATGTATAAAATAAAACAACAAACTACATTTACTTGTAAATGAAGACAAACTGAGACTATTTTTTATTTAATCTTCATTTTCCCCATAGCTGTATGTTCATTATCATGTGTGCAACGATGTATTGCAGCATGCATTTAAATGAATCTTAGATGTCATGAAAATAAACTTTGCCACGCCCACTTTTGCAGCATTTAAGTATAAAGTGTGAAATAAAACAGCCAATAGAATTTTGCTTTTATTACAGCTCTGCCAGCGAGAGTAGTTGAGCTCAGCCACATCAAATGGAAAGCAAACGAAAAGCGTCTTGAAGGGGGCGGGGCATGTCAGATACTAGAGAGCATTTGATTGGTCAAGAGTTATGAAGAAATATAAGGTGACATACTTTATAAAATAGTTGATCTATTTAGGGGGAAGTGACAAACTGCAAGCTTTGAATGTTTATATCACACTTATATCTTCTAAATGTGATTGTTGTCACTCTTTCGGAGCACACTAGCTTATAGATTATCTTAAAACTAGCATACTAATATCTAAAAAAACGTTACTTAAATTTCACAGACCTTTAAATTAAAAAAGTGTATTTTTTACACACAAATTATTTCAATGGTTACCAGAGGTGCTTCCTGTCTCTTCAAAGTCGATATTGCCAAGGTGAAGAACGCCGGCCACCACTCTGAAGAGATTGAGCTTCTCGCTGTCATCCAAGCCGATCTTCTTCATGGCCACCACCATCCTGTTGAAGTCTCCCAAGTCATCTAGCAGAGGGTCCTTCAGAGCACCTACTTTCCCATGCTAGAGACACAACGGACAATCAAGACACACGGTATTTCCACAATCATCCGTATTCACACGTCACACAAGCACTGCAGCTGTAATCAGAGATCAGAAACCTATACTGGAAAGCTGTATACGGAGTCCGATCTCTGATTAGAGGAAGAAGGAAAAGAAAACAAACCACACCTGAGGGTCAAGAGTGCACCACAGCTTCTGTTTATAAACTCTATTCAAATAAATGATCATATGTTCATTATAATATTTGACATTTTTACTTTTTTCTTTGAGTAACACAAACAGCAACAAAAAACAAAACATTCTTCTTATTATTTTTACTTAAAATTAAATAAAACATTCTTCAATCTTCTTCTGTTTGTGTTTACAAAAAAGTTACAAGATACAATATTTAAAAATGTATAAACTAAATTATAGCTTTAAGGGTGTGTTCACACTTGAAGTCTGCTTTACTTAGTTCTTTTGATAAAAAAAAATACATATTTAGTACTGATTTGCTGTTATTTCTCTGTCATTTTAAAGACCAAACATAAAAATACCAAAAAAACTATTATGCATAGTTTGCAGTGATCTCGTGCACAAACATGTTATTTTTTTCCTAATTAAAGAACTCATGAAGAGCTTAAAATGAAAGATAAAATGAGAACCAGCAGCAGCAATTACTCTGTTGGACACAATAAAAATCTGCTGGAAAAACTTCCACTACATCTAACTCAATTAGACAAAATTGTGACTATGATGAGAAAAACCAAGGTATGTTTGAGATTGTGTCTTTTTTAGGGTCGCATCATGTCCGGTTTTCGATTCATTTATGACTCATTTCCAACTGAATGATACGGTTCGGAATAGTAGTACATTATAGTAAGCACATATTTCTGTTCCCATTTTCAGAAGACCGGTACAAAAATAGCAAACCAGTTTTTTAGGGATACCACAACAGTAGGGTTTCAAAAGACTGTTTGGTATGCATCAAGGTTTAAATGGCAGCGCTCACATTTTTTCAGATTAACAGCAGTAACTAAGGGGTGCACAATTTATTGTTTCAGCATCAATATAGCAATGTGCAAGTCTTCAATAGTCACATCACATGATTTGCAATGTTATTTTGGGATTAATAAAACTTCCCAGCAGGTACACAACGTCATAAGACGTTATTATTAGGTTAGATTTAGGTTGTGACACCAGGTGAGCAAAATTCTATGTCTAGCCAGTATCTAAAGACAACGTTATTTTGACGTCCAATCCACTTTTTATATTAGTTTATGACCACTTTTTAGTCATATCACACATTAAAGTGAATGTTATATAAAACCATGGTGAACAAATCAGTCTCTGGACTTGCTGCATCACAGACGTTAACATTTTAACACTTTATAAAAAATGAATCACTTTCTGGTCACCTGATATTAGGCATTGATATATATATATATATATTACGATCGTGATTTTCGAAAGTATCACATAGTTTTGTAAACATTTATTATTATTTTTAAACTTAACAAACGAATAATGACGTCAAATGACGTTGATATTTTGATGATTTTAGGTTGTGTGACAAAAATCCAATGTCCAGCCAACATCTTAAACCAACGTCATATTGATGTCAAATACTGACATTAATTGTCAGGTATGGCAACCGTCTGATAGACGTCATAGCGGTTACATCCACATACGTCAAGCTGTAACATCATTAGATGTTTATATTTAGTTGATTTTAGGTTGGATGTTAGACATTGACTTTGACCTGATGTTGGATTCTGACATCAACCATCTTTTCATCTCCAAACAAAATGCAACGTCCCCACGACGTTGGGGTACATGTCAATCTGACGTCATGTTGACGTTCTGTGCCTGATGGGTTGACTTAATCTATTAGGTTCTAATAATGTAAAAGATTTAGATTTTAATGTTTTTTAAGGACTGTGCCTGTAAGATCAAGCAAATTTAAACCATTTGGGCACAAGAAATTCTAAAGTTTGCACTTTTAACAAAGATTAATTGTTGAATTATTTATACAATGAAGACTAGTGTTAATTTACATTTGATTACTGAGTTTCTGAAACTCAATACTGTTAAGACTCCACCAAAAACCCATGAAGCGCTGTTTATTTCATTGTTATCTTTGTTATGTTTTCATCTGTGTTTTATTTTATTTTGTATATTTTTGTACAGTTTTGTATATTTTATTCAGATCCACTCCCCTAAAATGGTGAATTCTTTCCAAATAGTAACTTAAGTCATCTTGTGAAATTATATCCAAATCGCAATATATATCGCAGAAAATCTAACTATTGCAATGTCAGTTTTTTCCAATATCGTGCAGCCCTAGCAGTAACAGAGCAACCATACTATATTTAGCCTAAATGAAGCTAAACGTGAAAAGTGTGAACACACCCTAGGCCAGTCACAGTCTGATGACACAGCAGATCACACCACTCTGACCAACGCTAGAGCTTAAAAGCTGTTTATGCCCAGAACTACAGTAACAAACACACAAACACCCCTTACAAAAAAAAAAAACTAATTTCACAGAGAAAGCCTCATGAATATTAGCTTGCAGACCCATGCACACAATAATGATCAATTTCATGCACAGAAACCCGGAAAGGCAAAGAATGTAAAGCATAAAAAGCATTTAGAAAGGAGGCCAACCGGTAAAACATCACCTTATGGTCCTGAATTTTAAAGAGATCAGAGAAGGCAAAGACACAAAATATTCAGTTAGAAAACTACCCATACAAACTGAACAAATATTTATGCACTGTAAAAACTTCAGTGTTGCACACAATTCATTCATGGTGTCAAAACATAAATTTATTAGGTTAACTTTTAATGATTAAGTGGATTGTAAATAAACAATTAAGTTGTCCCAATTAAGTTAAAAATATCTCAAGAATCTGTTTGTTTTAGCTCATTTTAGATAAGTAATTTGAACAAGTAGGAAAAAATTAATTTTTTGAGTATGGGAAGCATTTTAATCATGAAACAAGCTTGATAAAAAAGCTAAACTTATTAAAAAACAATATATTTAATACATGGTATTTCCCAATCAAATTTGAATTGAATTAAAATTACAATAATTGAGATTTATATTTATAAAGTAGAAGTCTTAAAATACTGCTTGAGGTAAATGTTAAAAGTGTGATATTTAAACATGGGAAAATTCATAGAAAATCTAGGATTACCTATAAAATTAGAGGCGAAGGAAATTTTATTTAGAATATAAATGTGTCAAACTTTTCAATTGGCTAAAACATAATATTTACAAATAAATGATCAATAACAAAAATGTGTAGAAAACGTCCGCAAGTATGGATTTTATTTTATCATTTCAAACTGTGATTATTGTTACTATTTTCTGTAAATATGAAAATCAGTAACTTACAACAGAAAGATGAAAAATATCTACAGAGAAGTTCTGAATAATAACTTTTTGATGTAAAGGTTAAATTCTAAGACAGCGTTGAACATTTATTTCATTAATAAGCCAGTATTGAGTTCAGTTCCATTCATAAGTTGAATATAATAATCACTATTATGTGTCAAACATAACTATTACACAATAATTACTTAATTATTACTATTACATAACAAACACTAAACACTTTTAAATAAACACTAAAACATAATTCAATCCCAAAGTATTGCTTAAAACATTATTATACACCTACCGGCAACTTTATAGGGTACACCTTACTAGTGGTTACACGGGGGTTGGACCCCGTTTTGCCTTCAGAACTGCCCTAAACATCTGTGGCATAGATTCAACAAGGTACTGGAAATATTCCTCAGAGATTTTGGTCTATATTGACATAATAGCATCACACAGTTGCTGCAGTTTTGTCGGATGCACATCCATGATGTGAATCTCCCATTCCACCACATCTCAAAGTGCCCTATTGGATTGAGGATCTGGTGATTGTGGAGGCCATTTGAGTACAGTGAACTCATTATCATGTTTAAGAAACCAGTCTGAGATGATTCATGCTTTATGACATGACACGTTATCCTGCTGGAAGTAGTCATCAGAAGATGGGTACACTGTTGTCATAAAGGAATGGACATGGTCAGCAACAATACTCAGGTACGCTGTGGTGTTGACACGATGCTCAATTGGTACTATTGGGCCCAAAGTGTGCGAAGAAAATATCCCCCACACCATTACACCACCACCACCAGCCTGAACCAGAGATACAAGGCAGGATGGACCCATGCTTTTATGTTGTTGATGCCAAACTCTGACCCTACCATCCGAATGTTGCAGCAGAAATCGAGACTCATCAGACCAGGCAACGTTTTTTCAATCTTCTATTGTCTAATTTTGGTGAGCCTGTGTGAATTGTAGCCTCAGTTTCCTGTTCTTAGCTGACAGGAGTGGCACCCGGTGTGGTCTTCTGCTAGTGTAGCCCCTCCGCCTCAAGGTTTGACATGTTGTGTTTTCAGAGATGCTCTTCTGCACACCTCGGTTGTAACGAGTGATTATTTGAGTTACTGTTGCCTTTCTATCAGCTCGAACCAGTTCTCCATTCTCTAGACCATTCTCCTCTGACCTCTGGCATCAACGAGGCATTTGTGCCCACAGAACTGCCGCTCACTGGATATTTTCTCTTTTTCAGATCATTCTCTGTAAACCCTAGAAATGGTTGTGCATGAAAATCCCAGTAGATCAGCAGTTTCTGAAATACTCAAACCAGCCCTGTGTGACACCAACAATTATGCCACGTTCAAAGTCACTTAAATCCCCTTTCTTCCCCATCATGATGCCCGGTTTAACTGCAGCACATCGTCTTGACCATGTCTACAAGCCTAAATGTTACTGGCTGATTAGAAATTTGCACTAACGAGCAGTTGGAGAGCTGTACATAATAAAGTGGCCGGTGAGTGTATATGCAGCATTTTTTTTTATTCTTATGTATTTTTTTATACTTATTAGAGAGTCTAATGCTAATCTAACTCTTACTGGAATCACCAGTCAGTCAAATCAGTTCAGTCTCTTTAGGCAGTATTGGTTCTGAACCAAAGCCTGAGCGAAGACAAATCTCAGTTTATTCTAAATTAAAAATGGACTTCATAAATATCCTAGCGCCAACCTAGAGTCATTAGAAGATTCGCCTGTTCAAGGATGATACAAAAAAGAAAAGGGAAAAAAAACAAGTAACATCTGCGAATTTGGGCTAAGAAACTAATCTCAGCCCTTGATCTGACAATGTAGCGAAACAGACGGCGTTGAGCTCGTAAATGAACTAGTGCTCCAGCTAAAACAGCCGCTAATGAATATCTCATCACCTCCAGAGGGATTCAACACAACCATGATTTATAATAATGGCCCTTGATAACAATAACATCAATTGATGGGCTCGGTTCTCCAGAGAGGGCAGTGTGCAAACACAACAACGCTGGGATTTATTACACTTTACATAATTCATCAAAGACGTGAACTAATTTCCGGGGGGTAACTAATTCTTTTTGAGGTGATCCTCCAACTTCAGAGATTCTGACTGCGGTCAAGGTTTGTTCGTTCAGCATGTCCTCTAGACTTAAATCACTACACGTACAAAGGAAAGTGTGAACTGTAAAAAATTACAAATTCTCGCTGTCTAAAATTTTTAGTTGAATCAACTTAACTTTTTTTAGACATCTCAACTTGCATCAAACTGAATAAAAAAAAAAATTAAGGTAAACTTTTTGTACACTGTAAAAAATATATACGCAAATGAGCAATTTTCCGTATTTTGTGATTAATATTTCTTTATTATTGTTATTATTATTATTATTATTATTACTATTACTATTATTATTATTATTATCATCAGTGTTGGGCAGTAGTGTCGCTACAAGTAGTGACGCTACTAGCTTAACTACATTTCTCAGTAGTGTGGCAGTAGTGTCGATACTTGAGAGGGGTCTGGATGCAGACCTGGTGCAGTGCAATCTGAGTTGCATCCAATGCTTTTTAATGCCCATCCCTAACCCTACCCGTCACAGTGACGTCACTCACTCCATTAAGTGCATTGTGTCTGACATTGCATCTCTGAGTGATGCAATCTCAGCTTGCATCATAAAGGCTGCATCCAGATACGATTGCAATACTTTCTAAATCAAATAGCTTTTGAGAAGCGAAGCTATTTTTTAGTGAAGTAGCGAAGTAGTATCCACACAAGCTACATTTACCGATCATGGATCAATCAAGTGTTTTTTTTGGTAATAAACAGCCAGCATATTTTCTTTTATTGTACATAATTAATTCTTTATGTTATTTATTGCAAAATATATTGTTTCAAACCACTAAAACTTTGATAATAGTCACCTTGATAAAATTCAAAGTTACATTTTCATCATCAATAGTCGACAGAGGAAGCTTCTTTCTATTACACGCTGAATGGTTCCCTTTTTATGTGCATTGTATATCTTTTCGCATTTTCCTTTTTACATTTTTATTTATTTGTTTACCATTACTGTATTGGAGTTGCGTATGCACCCTATACATACACTTGCTGTGCATTTGTGTGGGCTTGGAGACTTTGATGTTTGCAGACTGTTAGCTATGCGTCTCTTCTGCTAAAGCCACAGAAAGGAAATTAGTGTTGGGATGTTTGTTTGTATATTTGATTTGTTTTATTTTTTTACTGTTTGTTTTTTCTGTTTTGTGCAAATTTATAAAAAATTAAAAAATACTATAAAAAAAGTATAAGTATAAAAAAAAAAACGTTCAGCAAAATGGTCCTTAAACTATTGAACAACAATAGTTAGTCTTAGGATAATTTTGAAAAACTTTTTTGATCTACTTCAAATGTTGACCACTGTATAAATACAATATACAAAAAATATTTATTGATGTAAAATGTTGTGTATGTATATTATTAAATAAATATACTTGATATTTATTAAAAAAAAAAAAGTCAACAGAGAAGATCAACATCTCATAATACAATTCACAGCCATAAATAAACAGAAAAAACACTGTAAATCCTAAAATACGGAACCTGTGATTTTTACAGTTTAACTAATATTAAAAAAAAGCTTCAAGTTTAATAACGTTTGTTGTTGTGATTTTCTTGTCATATAATTTTAGGTTTTGATTGTAAATTTGAAATGAGAAATTCTCTGCAGCTTGATTTAATTATGCCACGCATGTGAATCAGCGGGCAGAAAAAATGATAGGCGAACACAGATGAATTTACATACCTCAGGACTTTTCCTGTTTTGCATGATCTGTTTATCTGAGTCCTTGTTTGCAAAGTATCGGGTGCAGCCGCGATTCAAATACTGGGTGAAACACAAACACACAATGAGGAGAAGAAAATCAATGAGACTAGAAAGAGCAGACGTACATTCAGAAGCATTGTAATGCAAACATGCCATCTAGTGGTAAATCTCACATATTTATTAACCAGAAGCCAGATCTTAAACTATGGATTTGTTTTTCTTTCTTTTTTTTTAATTTGAACAATTGCTGTCACTTTAGTCGACACATTCAAGAAAAGCAAGATCTAAAAAAGATTGTATCTTCAATACAATGCCACTTGTCATATGTTGCATGAGTTTAAAATTTGGTCACAATTATATTATGTTATATTATATTAAACATATTAATTATGTTTCTTTTATGCCAAAAATCATTGAAATATTAAGTAAATATGATGTTCCATGAAGATGTTTTGTAATTTACATACTGTAGAAATATCAATGCATTGCTAAACACTTGATCTGGACAACTTTAAAGCTAATATTCTCAGTATTTAGATTTTTTTTATATATTAAACCCTCAAATTCCAGATATTCAAATAGTTATATTTTAGTCAAATCTTGCCCAATCCTGACAAACAAATAAATAAATTAAAAAAATAAAACATAAATTAAAAATAGTGCTGAGAAAAAAAAAATTATTGCATCCAGAATTAAATTTGTTTTGACAATATATGTGTGTGTATTATATATATTTAATTTTTATGTGATAAACACACATATACAGTGCATCCGGAAAGTATTCATAGCGCTTCACTTTTTCCACATTTTTTTTGTTACAGCCTTATTTTAAAATGGATTAAATTAATTTATTTCCTCAAAATTCTACACACATTAGCCCATAATGACAATGTGTGAAAAAGATTTTTTGAAATTGTTGCAAATTTATTACAAATAAAAAAGCTAAAAAATCACATGCACACAAGTATTCAGAGCCTTTGCCGTGAAGCTTTAAATTGAGCTCAGGTGCATTCTGTTTCCACTGATCATTCTTGAGTTGTTTCAGCAGCTTAATTGGAGTTCACCTGTGGTCAATTCAGTTGATTGGACATGATTTGAAAAGGCATACACCTGTCTATATAAGGTCCCAGGGTTGACAGTGCATGTCAAAGCACAAACCAAGCATGAAGACAAAGGAATTGTCTGTAGACCTCAGAGACGGGATTGTCTCAAGGCACAAGGCTGGGGAAGGTTACATAAAAATTTCTGCTGCTCTGAAAGTTCCAATGAGCACAGTGACCTCCATCATCCGTAAGTGGAAGATTTTTGGAACCACCAGGACTCTTCCTAGAGCTGGCCGGCCATCTAGGCTGAGTGATCGGGGGAGAAGGGCCTTAGTCAGGGAGGTGTTCAATAACCTGATGGTCACTCTGTCTGAGCTCCAGTGTTCTTCTGTGGAGAGGAGAACCTTTCAGAAGGACAACCATCTGTGCAGCAATCCACCAATCAGGCCTGTATGGTAGAGTGGCCAGACAGAAGCCACTCCCCACCTGGAATTTTTCCAAAAGGCATCTGAAAGACTCTCAGACCATAAGAAACAAAATTCTCTGGTCTGATGAGACCAGGCGTTATATTTGGAGATTTGGAGATTTGGAGAAAACCAGGCACCGCTCCTCACCAGGCTAATACCATCATGCTGTGGGGATGTTTTTCAGCAGCAGGAACTGAAAGACTAGTCAGGATAGAGGGAAAGATGAATGCAGCAATGTACAGAGACATCCTGAATGAAAACCTGCTTCAGAGAGCTCTTGACCTCAGACTGGGGTGACGGTTCATCTTCCAGCAGAACAATGACCCAAAGCACAACGCCAAAATATCAATGGAGTGGCTTCACAACAACTCTGTGAATGTCCTTGAGTGGTCCAGCCAGAGCCCAGATCTAAATCCTATTGAACATCTCTGTAGAGATCTGAAAATGGCTGTACACCGTCGCTTCCCATCCAACCTGATAGAGCTTAAGAGGTACTGCAAAGAGGAATGGGCAAAAATTCCCAAAGACAGGTGTGCCAAGCTTGTGGCATCATAGTAAAAAAGACTTGAGGCTGTAATTGCTGCCAAAGGTGCATTAACAAAGTATTGAGCAAAGGATGTGAATACTTATGTACATTTGATTCTTCAGGTTTTTTATTTTTAATAAATTTGCAGCAATTGAAAAAAAATCTTTTTTTCACATTGTCATTATAGGGATTATATATACTAGCTTACATATCATTATATATGTATTGTGTGTGGAATTTTGAAGAAATAAATTAATTTAATCCATTTTGGAATAAGGCTGTAAAATAAACAAATATGGAAAAAGTGAAGCGCTATGAATACGGATGCACTGTATAGAAACAAAACTATACAAAACAATCTTGTTCCACAGATATTTAAATGTATAAATAACTTGTATAATGTACACATATATTTTATATCTAAATATAAATAACAATTTTCTCAAATATATGCATGTGTACTTATATACATAATAAATATAGACCGTACACACACTTAAATTACGTAAATTACGTCAAAACAAACTTTTATTAATTTTTGCCCAGCACTAACTGAACGCTTATTTATTTAGAATTCAGCATATTCAATGTTTTCTAAATTTCAAAAGTTTGAAATGCTCACAAACGCAAATGTTCCTGCATTCATGCGCATTGACAAAGTCTGTTTGCTTATGGCCATGGGCGTTAGATAGCAATTGCACCAATAACACGACAAAAAGTGTCTTCAAGTCTTGTTAAATGATTTCCAGATTTTCCTGCCACACAATGTACAGGAAACTGACCCGGAAGCTGTCGGGGGAGTTGAGATGAAGCATGTTCCTGATGTCCTCTGATGCTCCTGCACACAGTCTATAAAATATATGATAGTTTCGCTCTTCTTGACTCTGCATGCAAATCCGAGACTTCTCCAGCAGATAGTGTGAGACAAAACCGCCCACAACTGCATTCTGGACACGGTTCACAAGACACAACAGACATAGTTAATAATAACTACGTGAAGTCATGTACACTCACACTCTTGTCCTCAGACTAAAATCTAAATTCACCTTCTCATTAAAATGAATTTCCACAAACTTTCCAAAGCGGCTGCTGTTGTTGTTCCTGACCGTCTTTGCATTTCCAAAAGCTTCAAGCAAGGGGTTGGCTGAACACAACAGATATATATACAGTATTGCATCATATGCAAAAAAAGAATTTGCAGTACTGTGCTAGACACCTACCTTCAACAATCCTCTCATCTATATCTTGTCCTGTGCCATAAGATGTGGTTAAATACCTGAAATAATAATTTAAAAAAAAACACTTACAGTATCAAACCATGATTACATTAGTCAAACTGGCCCAAAACAATACCAAACTAATTGGCAAAACAGTAACATTATTGAGCACTATAAAACATTAAAATGTTTTGGTCATTTTATACAAACCGTATTTTGTCTAACCAAGGAAATATTTATTTGATCAAAATACAGTAAATACAGTAATACTTTTCATTTTAAATAACATTGCAATTGTATATTTAATCGTTTAATGTAACATTCGTTAAAAATGTTTTCTACTGACTGGTACTCCAAAGCTCATAGCAGACCTTTTTTACCAGATGCCGTGCCATCTTTGGCTTCTCACACATTGCATCTTCTCTCCCTCAAACAATGCAAGAGTCTTTAATGCAAAGCATGGTGGTGGCTAAAAGACTAGTGCTTAACAACTTGAAATCGCTTTTACTGGTGAAGAACTGGATTTCCGGCATGATATCTGTTAGGACTGTTCAATTCAATTCAATTCATATTTATTTCTATAGCGCTTTACAATGTAGATTGTGTCAAAGCAGCTTCATATAGAAGATTATAGACTAGCTCCATAAGAAAATATTTGGCTACTTGGGGTCAATTTCTTGATTTATTTGACAAATGTATTTCTCAAGAGCAATCCAGTGACCTCTCTGAGGTTTAAGTTATATACCCTCTCTAGTTTTTATTGTTTTATTTATTTGTGACTATGATGCATTTTTGATTTCCTTTATATTGTCTAATATATATATATATATATATATATATATATATATATATATATATATATATATATATATATATATATATATATATATATATATATATATATATACACAGTATATACAGTGAGGAAATAAGTATTTAATCACACTGTGATTTTTCAAGATCTCCTACTTAGAAATCATGGAGGGGTCTAGAATTTTCAGTATAGGTGCAATTCCACTGTGAGAGACAGAATCTAAAAATAAAAATGCAGAAAATCACATTGTATGACTTTTTAACAATTTATTTGTAAATTACTGTGTGAAATAAGTATTTGATCACTTGCTTTTCAGCCAAATTTCTGACCCTCAAAGACCTGTTATTTTGCTTTAAAATAGTCCAGCTACACTCTGCTCATGATTCTAATTTAGTAGCACTTGTTTGAGGTCACTAGCTGTCATAAAGACACCTGTGCACCCCACAATCAGTCAAAAGTCTAAGTAGCAACATGGCCAAAACCAAAGAGCTGTCAAAAGACACAAGAGATGAAATTGTAGACTTTTATAAAGCTGAAACTGCTACGCGGCAATTGCCAAGAAAGAGTTAGTGTTGGAGCAATTGTCAGAAAATGGAGGAGGCTAATGATGACTGTCAATGTCCTTCAGACTGGGGCCCCATGGAAGATCTCTCCTCGTGTTGTATTAATGATGCCAAGAATGGTCTAGAATCAGTCCAGAATTATGCGGGAGGAGCTGATCAATGCCGTGAAAAGAGCTAGGACCACCGTTTTCAAGGGTACTATCAGTAATACAGTAAGATGTCATGTTTTAAAACTATGCATCGCACGGAAGGTTCCCCTGCTTAAGTTAGCCCATGTCAAGACCCATCTGGAGTTTGCCAGGGACCATCTGGATGGTCCAGAGTATTCATGGGAGAAAGTCCTGTGGTCAGATGAGACCAAAGTAAAACTTTTTGGTCTTAACTCTATTTACCGAATTTGGAGGAAAAAGAATGATGTGTATCATCCCAATAATACCATACCTACAGTGAAGCATGGGGCTGGAAGCATCATGCTCTGGGGTGTTTTTCTGCACAGGGGACAGAATGACTGCACTGGATTAAGGAGAGGATGAACGTGGCCATGTATTGTGAGATATTGGGCAAAAACCTCCTTCCCTCAGTCAGAGCATTAAAGATGGGTCGTGGCTGGGTCTTCCAACATGACAATGACCCAAAGCACACAGCCAGGAAAACCAAGGAGTGGCTTCGTAAGAAGAATAACAAGGTTTTGGGGTGGTCTAACCAGTCTCCAGATCTAAATCCAATAGCAAATCTTTGGAGGGAGCTGAAACTCCATGTTGCTCAGCGACAGCCCTGAAACCTGACAGATCTAGAGAAGATCAGTGGGCAAAATCCCTCCTTCAGTGTGTGCAAACCTGGTGAAGAACTACAGGAACCCTTTGACCTCTGTAATTGTTAACAAAGGCTTCTCTACTAAATATGTAAAATGCTTGACTCAAGTGATCAAATACTTATTTGATACAGTAATTTACAAATAAATTGTTAAAAAATTATATAATGTGATTTCCTGATTTTTTTTTAGATTCTGTCTCTCACAGTGGAATTGCAATTATGCTGAACATTCCAGACCCCTCCATGATTTCTAAGTAGGAGATTTTGAAAAATCACAGTGTGATTAAATACTTACTTCCCTCACTGTATATATATATATATATATATATATATATATATATATATATATATATATATATATATATATATATATATATATATATATATATATTATATATATTATTTATATTATTATTATTATTATTACCCCCCAATTATTTTTTTCCCCCAATTTCTGTTTAACGGAGAGAAGATTTTTTTCAACACATTTCGAATCATAATAGTTTTAATAACTCATCTCTAATATCTGGTTTATTTTATCTTTGCCATGATGACAGTAAATAATATTTTACCAGATATTTAACCTTAAAATAAAGTAATTAATAAAAATGTTTTCTATTGTATTTAAAAAATGTATTTTATTCATGTGATGGTAAAGCTCTTCAATGTCACATAATCACATGAAATCCTTTCAAAATGTTGATTTAGTGCTCACAAAAAATGTTGATTTTCAATGTTCTTTATTTTTAATAAAAATGTTCTAAACAATAATTTAGGACAGATATCAACTGTAAGATTATAACTGTCTGCATGGTCACTTTGGATCAATTGAATGCATCATTATGCCTAAAAAGTATTGATTTCTTAAAAATTAATAATTATTACTGGGAAAAGATTAATCATGATTAATCACATCCACAATAAAAGTTTATTTTGACATGATATGGGTGTGTACTGTGTATATTTATTAAGTATATAAATACACACATGCATGCATAATCTTGAGAAACCATTTATTATATTTAGTTATAAAATATATTTGTAAATGATACAAATTGTATATAAATTTAAATATCTATTAAACAAAAAAAATGTTTGTATAGTTTTTTTTATGTATGTGTGTGTATCACATACACACAATAAACATATATAACACACACACATATATTATGTCAATAATATATTTTGGATGTGATTAATCAAGATCGATTTTTTTTCCAGCCCTATTAATAATGTACATGTCAACGTTATTTAAACCCAACCATTGCTATAGTTTGCAACAAAATGTAATCACTGATTTATTGTTTTAAAGATGCAGTATGTAAGTTTGACACCCAGGGGTTCAACTAGGTATTGCACTCCTGGTTCAATACACACACAAGAGCAGGTTGCCAGATTCACGACACCAACCAAGGCTGATTTAAATCGTGTTCTAAATAAAAGCAACGACACGTGACAGAAGGAGTATTTCCATATTAAAAGGAGTTTTTGTTCTAACCAACACCTCGAATTGATATTTTAGAAAACGGCTTTTATTTCTTGTAGCTGAACAACAAAAAACTGACAATGATCACCTCAGGTACACCTCACGTGCTTTATTCAGTGTTAAATGCTAATAATGTGAGTTTGAATGCCATTTTACATGACATTTTTTGCCATACTACTGAAAGCAGCAGCAGATACTTCACCTCAGATCTTAAAAATAAAATAAACTGTTTGAAATTGAACTTTAGAACTAAAGCCAACACATATCAGTGATTCAGCATGTATTTAATAATGTTTAATACTCTTATATAATACTCTAATAATCTTTAATATGAGGTTTAATATGTATTAATTAGATTATAAACCTTACAGTACCATTTCGTTGGAGTGCAGTGAGTGCACTATTCTGTGCTTTTGAATGGCTTTATTTAAATTTCAGTCCTGCTTCGTCTTAACAGCCAAATTGCTTACCACTGCAAATCTCATTACTTAGCATGCTGTTAGGACACGGAGTTACAATGTAACCTGCTCACCTAATGTTTACGTTCGTAATATTTGTATTATTTGCTAATTAACCACCTCATGTGGAACTCTGAATCTGCATCTCATTTCAGAGGCTGCTACTGTCCACCGGAGGTCGCATTTCTGGTCGTGGACGCAAACTTTGAGAGCCTGCATGACTGAATGAATCCCACCAAAGCAACCCGGGGTGCTGAAATATAATTGGCTAAACTGGCATTGGGCGGGTTAAATGACAAAGACAGCCGTTTCGGCACGTAACGCACATTTTCAAAGCAGAATATCTGACTTCAGCATTGATTTTCAGATAAACAAGAATGTTCACTTGGCATGTTTCTTAAATATCTGCAAACATATTATGGTATTTTTATGATTTAGAAGAGTCGAAAACTTACATATAGCACCTTTAATTTACTCACTATTATAACTAAGCTACAGTTATATTAAGTATTTGTTATTCCACAAAGAGACATACAGTTATCCTACCTGAGAACAAACTTTGTGTTTTCTGTTTTCCCAGCTCCCGATTCACCAGACACAATGATGGACTGGCTCATCTTCAGAACCCTCATGTCTCTATAGGCTTTATCCGCTGAGACAGAGAGAGAGAGACAAACGTTTGTCAAAATCCCTGCCAACGCTGTAAAATCCTTAAAACTGAATCCTCAAGTGTCCTATTAGACAGCCGTTCAGATGTCCACTTACCAATAGCATAGACATGAGGAGGAAGAGTCCCCAAAGAGCGTCCCTGATAGCTCTTAATAGACTCTGGAGAGTAGAGTTTAGGGATGTCGAAATACGGGTTCACAGCTATGAGGATGTTAGCCACAAACGTCTGAAATAACAAGAAGAATTATAAAGTTTAATATAATTAACATGCGACTTTGCATTCTTTCATATTTTACAGTTGACATGGATTTTGACATGTTATCTGCTGTCATTCAAACGCTTCATGTTTAGCCACGCCACGCAGAGAGCGCCGCTACCTCACAGGACCTAATTAAGTGCATTGGGCAACTTGATAGCGTCTGGGCAGGATTAGCTGGGTCATCTGAGACGTGCAGTCACACTAGGGCAGGGTCTGGACAGTCTCCTGACAGGCTCGAGCGCTGGGCTGATGAGTGTACGCTGACAGCGGGACCGCAGTCTCTCAGATGAGAGGCTAATAAGGGCCGCTGGAGCACGACAATAACATGCCCATCAGCTCCCAACCTGCAGACATGCCTGCCAATGAGATATCTGCGGGCTTTAGCGTTGAGTCTGGAAGCCCTGTTCGGCCCTGAGTGGACTGTTAAGCTAAATATGCGCATACCTGATGCTTTTGTTTAAGATTTAAGGAGGCAAATCTGTTGAAAATTTTAAAATTGGTTTCATTAGAACAGGGTTTAATCAATCAGAGGATCAATTTGTTGTGCATGTTTAAAGGTGAGGGGGTCATTAGTCAATTCGTGTACACTCTGTGGTGCTTTAAAAAATTTCAATTTAAATTTATTTATATGCAGTAGTGCTTAATTTTCGTTCTAAAGCATTACATTACAGTCAAAAACAGGAAAGTTAAGGAGTATATAAACAGTTATATAGTATCCATCCAAAATGATGATGTCTATGTGTATAATACACTCACTGGCCACTTTATTAGGTACACCTAACTAGTACCGGGTTGGACCGCTTTTACCTTCAAAACTGCCTTAATCCTTCATAGATTCAACAAGGTACTGGAAATATTGCTCAGAGATTTTGGTCTATATTGACATAATAGCATCACGCAGTTGCTGCAGATTTGTCGGATGCACATCCATGATGTGAATCTCCCATTCCACCACATGCCAAAGATGCTCTATTGGATTGAGGATCTGGAGATTGTGGAGGCCATTTGAGTACAGTGAACTCATTGTCATGTTCAAGAAACCAGTCTGAGATGATTCGCGCTTTATGACATGGCGCGTTCTCCTGCTGGAAGTAGCCATCAGAAGATGGGTACACTGTGGTCATAAAGAGATGGACATGGTCAGCAACGATATTCGGGTAGGCTGTGGCGTTAACATGATGCTCAATTGGTACTAATAGGCCCAAAGTGTGCCAAGAGAACATTTCCCTCACACCATTACATCACCACTACCAGCCTGAACCGTTGATAGACGGATCCACGCACGCCAAATTCTGACCCTACCATCTGAATGTCACAGCAAAAGTCGAGTCAGTCCAGGCAACGATTTTTCCAAACTTCTATTGTCCAAATTTGGTGAGCCTGTGCAAATTATAGCCTCAGTTTCCTGTTCTTAGCTGACAGGAGTGGCACCCGGTGTGGTCTTCTGCTAGTGTAGCCCATCCGCCTGCAGGTTGGCTGTGTTGTGCATTCAGAGATGCTCTTCTGCATACCTCAGTTGTAACGAGTGGTTATTTGAGTTACTGTTGCCTTTCTATCAGCTGGAACCAGTCTGGCCATTCTCCTCTGACCTCTAGCATCAACAAGGCATTTGTGCCCACAGAACTGCCGCTCACTGGATATTTTCTCTTTTTTCTCCTGTAAACCCTAGAGATGATTGTGTATGAAAATCCCAGTAGATCAGCAGTTTCTGAAATACTCAGACCGGCCTGTCTGGCACCAACAACCATTCCAGGTTCTCCATTCTGATCCTCTGTTTGAACTGCAGCAGATCGTCTTGACCATGTTTACATGCCTAAACGCATTGAGTTGCTGCCATGTGATTGGCTGATTAGAAATTTACGTTAACGAGCAGTTGGTCAAGTGTACCTAATAAAGTGGCCGGTATACCTGAGTGTATATATTCAATGAAGTGTATTTCCAAGAACTATTGTCATCATCATCATCATCATAACTGTACATTACCAATCGAACAACGTTGGTGTGAGCTTGGGGTTTGTCCAAACAATGAGTGACAGAAATATATTATTACTATGATATTACAATGTTATTACTATACTATTATTCACTTTTTTGCCTCGACTTTCCATGTGATATACTCACGTGAATGCTTAAATTCACATCTGATGTGAAGGCAGTATAACAGGTTAAAGGTAAGAATTTTCCAAGATTTCTTTTGCTTTCAGAATCTGATTGTTGCACATTAGTTTGAATCACAATAAGCAAGTTCATGTTTATTTAGAATATAGAATCGCAGTCTTGCACAAACATTTTAATGTAACTCTAATGTAACTATAATGTCCCCTTGTGTACTGAGCTTCAAGGGATAGTTATAATCAATCAAAAATTATAATTTGCTGGTAATAAAATCAACCTTTAGGCCGTCTAAGATGCAGAAAACATTTTATCTTCGGTATAACATTAACGAAGATTAGTAGCTGAAACTGTGGTCCTTTGTGATTTATAAATTGTCAAGTAAAAGTCAATGGCTTCTGGCATTTTGATTTTTCTGGGTGAGCTTTTTTTTTCAACATTCTTTTGCATGCACAATCCAATCATTTGAAAGGGAATCTGTGCAATTGGGCTTTTGTGTGAGAGGCAAAAGATCCCCAGGCTGATCTTTTTCCTGTTCACGCTGATCATGCAAATTTGCCGTGCAGACAAACAGATTGCTGCTTTGTTTGAAAAAGTGACTATTGGCAATGGACCCTTTTTACCTAAAAAAAAGTACATGAACTCACCTGAAATTGGTTCAGTTTAACTGTATTTACAGCATTTCCCATACATTGAATTATGTGTGGCTGCCCACCATAATATCAAGCACAAATTGGTTTTCCTAAAGGCTTTGACTTTGTTGAATAACATGAGCACTGCACGTTTCAAAAATCAAAATGTGTTAAGTGTTTTAATATGAATGTAGCTTTGGAAAAAAAAACTCAGAAAAGGTTTTAACATTGTTTTCATTAAGTCTTTTCTACACTGTAAAACCTGAGAAGTTAACTCAAACTGTTTGAGAAAACCAATTGTGGCACACCGTTTAAATTTAAAAAACAAAATGGTTTAACTTCTGTAAACATATATATACAGTATATATATTAAGTCATATACACATACATTAATTGTGTTGATATTGTCAAACATTTAGAGTATTAGTAACTTATTTTAAGTTCTGTTATCAAATCAGTATGAAATCATTTAATAGAACAAATTAAGTGCAAACAACTACAGTATATAGCTACTCAAATGGTTTGGTTTTGCTTTGAGCATTAGAGTTAACACAAAATATAATACTTTCAAAACTCATTCGGTTTGAGTTCTGCTTAATATTCTGCTTCTGCTTATTTTTCAGTCACCATAGCTACTTAATTTTTTGTATTTTAAGTAATTTTTTTAAATTATAAGCTAAACTAACTTATTTCATGTAGTGATTTTACATTGTATGATAACTGATCAAATTTCACATTTGAGAGCTCTGCGCTGCTTTGATTACAGCCGTTACAGTGGAAACCTCTATTTCTGATGCTCTATAGACCTTTTTCTTGGTTGCTGCGTGGAACGCGCCATAGCGACCAGCGTCTTCTTGTAGGATGCTTAGAATTTTTGTTTACAGCATTTACAACTGGTTAATCTTGATCCAAAAATGATTGTCAATGCCGTTTTGAGCGGCTTACAGAGTGTTTGAAAGGTGAATTTTTGAAAGGTGTGTGTTGAAGCCGTTAAGCCGCCTTTCCACTACACACAACATAAAGACACGACTGTCGGGATACGCACCCTTGTGGCACACAGAATATTCAGTTTTGTCGTGCACCATGGGAGAGAAGTTGATTCTCGGGGTGTCTGAAATAAAGGAGTGCAAAAGCAAGAGCCTTTATTCTCTGTGCGTTGCCCATGGTTTGAACGAATGAATGGCTGAATACTAGAAACTCATAGACCACTAAAAATTTTGGAGGAAATGTGGAGACAAGATTAAAAATACAAATATTTTTTTTTTAATTACTCATTTATGGATTGTTTTCTGAATCAAAAAATTACAAAAAAAAAATACTATTTCTCATCTCGCGTGCACGGACCTGCTTGGACAACACTGGAATACATCACATCTGGTAGGCCAGTGCAGCTCAAATCGGATCCGAATTTTCCACATACGGAGATGATCGGAACTCCACGCAGCTCCCGGACTACTCTCCATTGCAAATGAATGAAAAGGTGGCTTTATACTTCTGTCAGATGCGGTTTCAAGCGCGAGAGTCTGCCATCAGTTAAGATGCTGAAATATAGCGTCAGTGTTCCCGACCTGTCAGCTGTTATACTGCACTCAGCGGGCTCTTCAATGCACACACATTACACGCAATACATCACTGCATTATAGAGCAAACCATATTAATTGCATGAAACTTAACAGGTATGTAACGTTAAGCCATGCAATTTCCAAGAAAATGATTACTTTTGCGAAGAGAATGCTCCATTTAAACCAATGGTCCTTAACCACCGGGCCGTGGACCGGTACTGGTCTTTTATCAATTGGTACCGGGCCGCACAAGAAATCATTAATTATTTGCGTTTTATTTAGTCTGAACAACATTTTATTTTAAAAAAATGACCATATTCTCTCGCTTATATCTCAGTCACATGAGCGCCCAAATTATTTAACCCACAAGCAGCAAAATGGGTAAGGAACAGACGTCTTTGGAAAGTTTCTTTGCTAAGGGGCAAAGGTCCAGTGAAGTACCCGCAAAGTGCCAAGCAATAGATCCGCAATCCATTTGTCAACAAATCAGGTGAATCCCAGCATGTCTGTGCAAAAAGATCAACTGCTGGAGATCGCAAATGACGGTGGCCTTTTAGGGGCCGTTCGCATATCACGTCTTTTCTAGAGTTCATGCAAGTTTGTTATTTCCAGTGGAGGTGCGCAGACCTCCGCTGACTGTGCCCACACCTCACAAAAACAGATGAGGCTTGACGCGCTGGCGCCTTCCAGATGCACCCAGTTGAATAATGGCACAAGAGCACCGCAAGTCGCATGACAAGAACTGACCAATCAGCTTCAGTTATATGGTATATACACATTTCGGTAGACTAATTATCTCAGACAAACACAGAACACCCAAACACTGCAGTGTTCTGTAATTTTTCACTATAAATAAAATTTGTTATAATACTGACAGCAATGTATATTGCCGCCTACCAACCTACAAGACGTTAATAACAAGTAAATAGATTAAAACTATCCTTTCAAAGCTGTCCGAATGTGACTCTTTATACGCATAAAGCTGCCAACCGAAGTACAAAGCATCCTCCTTACGCATACATGCAAAGTATAATTTGCGTTCTATGAAAAAGCCCCTATAAGTAATTCTATAAGTAATAAGTTCCAAGTAAATACCTAATAAGTAAATTCTATAAGTAGTAAGATCCATAAATAATAAGTTGGTAATTCACATTTACAATCAGCCTGTCTGCGATGTTACTTTAACGCTAAATTCAACTTAAATAAATGCATATGTTCCCACGTAGGGACTAACTGTACATAGCTTTACACTAGGAAAAAACAAAGAAATAATGAAAAACAGGAAATTTAAACAGGTATTTGACTTACATAGATCATGTCTTTGCTGTAACGGATGCGGATGTTGTTCAGAAGAGTGGCCTCATTCAAATACATAAGAGAACCTGGAAGCCATCAAACATATGCTTAAGTATTTACCATTGTACAAATGGCTGATGCAACCCTAATATTTACTTATTTATTTACGTTTTAATGCCATATCTGCAGAATTGGCTATAATCATGGCAAAACCTATTCTAAATATACAACATATGAAATGCAATCATATTGGATTCATAATAAACATTCATTGTATAAACAACATACAGTACAAATATAGCACTGAAAGAGTCATATACAATCTTTTAGTTTGATTAATAATAAATATACTAAAATTCCTCTTTAAAAACATTTCCCCCCAAAACGTTTCCTGAATAAAAACGTTCTCTAATATGATTTAAAAATACAATTTCTATTATTTGATGCAAATCTAATAAGCTAAATACTTACAGTTGTCTTCAACATGTTTGTTGACATCATCTTCAGCGGGGAAACACTTGACTGATGGGAGCCAGGAACGTCTGCAAAGTCAAAATGAGCATCAGGCACTCTAAAAAAACCCGGCCTAACAATAACTGCCTACATTGACCCATTTCACTATTATCCGTATTACAAAAGTGCACACCGTTTACAACCACAGCGAAGATTAATGGGACAAAAAATAAGCAGATTGATGGCAGCCGTTGTTCTCTCTCATTTCCGAGTCTGTCTGGTTACTTTTCAGCGAGGTGTAAAGCTATAACGCTCAAGGTCTTCATACATTACGACTTGCAAATGACAACGAAGAGCGGCGCTAGGTCAGCCGTGATTGATCGCGTCTAATGGCGGCCTTAATGTGTAGAAGAAACGGTAAAGGCATCTTAATGTTGAAAGGTGAGAACATAAGCTGCGAAATCCATTACATGACACATTATAAGACAAGCAAACTGCCCATCACGCGGGGCGATATTCAGAGCGAGATGAGACAGTCTGAACCTTTCCTAGAAAACCCATCTCATCCCTGCTGACTTTTCCTGCATGACATTATTCCACTCCCCTCACTTTTATGCCAGCCATTTACATTAGGACCACTCTGGAAAGTTATTGCCTGGCCAAATAACACTGATACCATCTACATCGGTGACCTAAAAACACACACACACAACCTTGATATTTTCAAGTGGGAACTTCTCTTATGTGTTTTACCGCTGTTCACTTCTCTTTTAGATGAGGAATTCCTGTTGCGGTCATATGGCTTTTAAACGTTAATTTTTTCAATAAAAACTGAAATTTAATTAAATGAAAAGTGAAGCTAGAATCAAATAAAATTATTATGTAGCATTAATAAACAATTTCTGTACACACTGTAATAATTTACCTTGAACAACATGATATTATAACTAAGCTAGATCAAATAATGTTTGAAGACTTACTGCACTTCAGTCAAAAGGTCGAGAGAGCTCCTCTTCATACTGTATAATTGTCTGTTCTCTTCAAATAATTTCCAGCTAGTTTTCTTTTTTGAACATGCCTGCATTTACTTATTAATGTCAATTTGCTATTGTTTATGGAACACTGCATTGTTTATAAAGAGATATTTATCCATTATTATTACACACATATACATGATGTACGCTACCTGACAAAAGTCTTGTCTCCTATCCAAGTTTAGAGAACAACAAATAATTACTTGACTTCTAGTTGATCATTTTGTTTTAGAAGTGGCTTATGTGAAAGGCAAAGGCCTCTAAATTACGCTTATTTTACCCAAATAAATATGATCATGCCTTGATTTTTTATTGTTTAATTAGGACAGTAAGGTTTGACTTTGCTTAGACCAAAGTCTTGTGACTTAACAGAAATAATGTACAGTATAGAATATAAAGTCATGGTGCAGTGGAAAAATTATGAAATTGTTATGACTCCCATGAGATTGGACGACTGCATCCGTACATCTCTACAATGACTCAAATAACTTATTAATAAAGTCATCTGGAATGGCAAAGAAAGCGTTCTTGCAGGACTCCCAGAGTTCATCAAGATTCTTTGGATTCATCTTCAATGCTTCCTCCATCTTACCCCAGACAAGCTCAATAATGTTTAAGTCTGGTGACTGGGCTGGCCAATCCTGGAGCACCTTGACCTTCTTTGCTTTCCGAAACTTTGATGTGGAGGGCTGAAGTATGAGAAGGAGCAATATCCTGCTGAAGAATTTGCCCTCTCTTGTGGCTTGTAATGTAACGGGCAGCACTAATGTCTTGATACCTCAGGCTGTTGATGTTGCCATCCACTCTGCAGATCTCTCGCACGCCCCCATCCAGAATGTAACCCCAAATCATGATTTTTCTGTCACCAAACTTGACTGAATTCTGTGAGAATCCTGGGTCCATGCATGTTTCAATACTGTAAGTCTTCTGCAGTATTTGTGATGATTGGGATGCAGTTCAACAGATAATTAATCTAAAAAATCTTATATAGAAGTTGCAATCAGAACTATTAACCCCCTGAATTATTAGCCCCCCTGTTAAATTTTTTCCTAATTTCTGTTTAACGGAGAGAAAATTTTTTAACACATTTCTAATCATAATAGTTTTAATATCTCATCTCTAATAACTGATTTATTTTATCTTTGCCATGATGACAGTAAATAATATTTTACTAGATATTTTTCAAGACACTTCTATACAGCTTAAAGTTACATGTAAAGGCTTAACTAAATTAATTAGGTTAACTAGGCAGGTTAGGGTAATTAGGCAAGTTATTGTATAATGATGGTTTGTTCTGTAGACTAATCGAAAAAATATAACTTAAAGGGGCTAATAATTTGACCTTAAAATGGTGTTTAAAAAAATTAAAACTGCTTTTATTCTAGCCGAAATAAAACAACTAAGATTTCTCCAGAAGAAAAATATTATCAGCATACTGTGAAAATTTCCTTGCTCTGTTAAACATCATTTGGGAAATATTTAAGAACTTTTTTTTAATGAAAATATGTTTTTATTTAATGTATTTTTCAAGACGAAAGAAGTTCACATGAAAAATTGCTGTTTATTTACTCATCCTTAGACCATCCATCCCAATGGGCACTGTTTAAAATGAAGGAACAATGTTTTTGTTGTTGAAACTGTCCTTGCTGATTCATAAAATCAATAGCACTTTGAGAGTTAAATACAGGCAAAACTAACAATTAACGGCCCGACAATACATGAGGTCTTAACAGTGAAGTACTCAGTCTGTGCAAGAAACTGAACATTACTCGCATTTTTACCTCTAATCCACAGCCTGAGCAAATGCTTTCTGACACATCATCACACATTCGCAGGCATTTTTTTACAACAAAGTCACAAGGAAGTACACATAGTATTGCTAATAAAAACGGTACTTGTGCTTATCCTGGATGCTAGAACCTGTAGTCATTGACATTTTATAAAATCACCACAGTAAGAGAAGAAAAAAAAAGCTTCTTTAATGATTTCCCTCAAAAAAACATAACCTAAATCTTGGATGGCCTGAGGGTGAGTAAATAAACAGCAAATATTGATTGGATGAACTCTCCCTTTAAGTAATATTTAATTAAAGTTGCCATAGAGTGAAAGTATATTTTTAGACACACCTGCATAACAAGAGTTCAGTACATGGAAATAAAACAGCATGAGTCTCAAACGCCAGTTTCCGTCAATTCTGTGAGTGTCAAATCCCAGTGAAAACAGGTTGATCCGATCAAAAATATGCACGCAATGTTTGATTGGCTACAACAATAGGGTATATGCATAGCTAGTGTTGATTCCCATACCGATAAACGTCTAGTGAACGGTTAATGACTTTTTTAATGTTATACAATTCATTTTACAACATCAATGTTGTAATGTCATTAAAATATAATCAGTTAAATAGACGACATTCATTTAGTTGTTCAAGCATAAAACAAGATGAAAATCTGTGTACACGCACACGCTTGTCAGGATTAGCCCAGAAACTCTATTGAAAATACTGAGGTAAATTAAATTGTCATATTTTAAAGAATGGTGTGGACAAATTTAATTTAATGCAGTGCTTCTTGTACAATCTGAGACCCACTTTATATCGTATATCAATCAGGCCAAGAAGATCGTTCATTTTTAAAGAAAACAGACCTTAAACACACCAATTTTGTAACGGCATGCAATTCACCGAAAGTGTTTAACCCAAGTTACTGAAAAATGAAAAGTCTTTCTGCATATCTCTGCATATACCTGCTTGTTTTATTTCCTATATACAGTATGTTGGGCTTTTATTTTGAAAAAAGGACAGGTATTAGTTTCAGGGTAAGTCAATGCAACAGCATCTTATCTGTTTACAACCCAAAATTCAGGAAAGATGGATTATTTAATTATTCACCACAGCACAGACACATTAAAAGTGCAGTATGTAAGATTGACACCCAGTGGGTAAACTAGGTATTGCACTCCTGGATAAAAAAAAAAACACAAGCGCAGGTTGCCAGATTGAGGACAGGAACGAGTGATTTAAATCGTGTGTAATTCAAGAGTTCACACTTAGCTGATGATCTATAAGAGCTTGTTGGCATGCTGTCCCGGGAGAGAGCCCCGAGCTCAAGGGATCCTCGAGCCCGGGGCTCCCTCCCGTTCGCGGAGCGTGAGGGGAGCTTGAGCTCGGGGAACTCTCAGAACTCCCCGTCTGCGGAAGCTAAGGGAACACCTGAGAAGGAGGGAGCTAGACAAGTGCTTGGTTGAAAAATTTTTAATGCATTAGGTATATCTTTGGATGGTGGGAGGAAACCGGAGGACCCGGGGAAAACCCACGCTGACACGGGGAGAACATACAAACTCCTCACAGAAACACTCACTGACCCGGTGGAGACCAGGACAGTCAGTGTTCTTGCTGTGGGGCTAACAGCGCTAACCACTGGGCCACCGTGTAGCCCGATGTATGATAAGAAGGAGAATGGGGAGGGAGGTGGGATTTCTTCCAGACGAAGATAGATGTGGCTGAGGATTGTGGTTATTTATAGTAGCTTAGGAATCCTATGATTGGGAGATCGTGATTAGCTAATGTGAGACCAGCCGTGATAAATCATAAGCACGTGATCCTCTCGAAATTAGTTTGTAAACAAACTTCACTTCAAGAGTTCACACTTAGCTGATGATCTAAGCTTGTTTGGCATGCTGTCCCGGGAGAGAGCCCCGAGCTCAAGGGATCCTCGAGCCCGGGGCTCCCTCCCGTTCGCGGAGCGTGAGGGAGCTTGAGCTCGGGGAACTCTCAGAACTCCCCAAAATGCAGTGAATGATCGCTCGGGACAGCAGCCGCGTATTTACAGGAAAAACCCCCCAAAAAGCAAGAAGATTGGAGCTATATCCGGCTGCTGGATATAACATGGAATTATAAGAAAAATAGGGTTCCTATGGGAGGCTTGGCGTAGATAGGGCTAAGGGGGTAAAGGGGATTGGAGCAAAAGCCGGGTGCTGGATATAATATGGCAAGATACGAGGGAATAGGGGCTGGGGAGGGCTAGAGTGAGCTCTAGTGGGGACTGGGTATTATGAGGGAAGCTGGGGGCTGGCATCCGGCTGTAGTGTTGGATAAGGGTGTGGAAAAGGCATGAGACGTGCTTGGTAGGGTGAGGGAAAATGAGGGGATAGCTCCCATGGGAAGTGGGCTTAGGGGGTAGGTGGGGAGCTTATGAAGGACTGGAAGTGGCTTAGGGGGGCTGTAGTTAGGAGGAAGGGCTATGGGGAGGGGGGAACTCCTGCGGGAGTTAGAGCTCGGGGGGACCCCTGCGGGGGTCGGAGCTTCTTGGAGCTTAAGCGTGAGAAGTGAGAAAACTGTAGAAGGGTGATGGAGGTTGAAAGGTAAGACGAGTAAAGAATTGAGAGCGCTCAGAGCTGGAAAAGGGGGGTGAGAAAAGCTGGAAGAAAGGAACATTTACAAACAATAAGAATATGCACACTTACGAGTGCACGGACACGCACACATTTGTCGAACATAAAATACATGCACACTCCCATACGTACGTATTATACACGCACACACATATCCATGAACCAACATACATGCGAGCAAATGCTTACTCGTATACGCCCCTGCGTACACTACTGTAAACATACGGGGACATAGATTCACAAAGACATACATCTATCTATGGATAACTCCTGCGGGAGTTTTGGTTGTTATGGCGTTTCGCCTTGTGGAGGTCAAGGAGAGAACTGTCAGACTCTTGTGGGGGGTATCTGGGGTAAGACTCTTGCGAGAGTCAAGGCTTTCGTTTTGACTCCTGCGGGGGTCTGAGCCGGGGGGGGCAGAAAGGGAGAGGAAATAAGCTTTTACTGGAGAAGTTACTGGTAAGGGTGGTCGGGGAAAGCTTAAGGGGACTCTTGTGAGGGACGGGCACAAGGCAGAATTTATGCTTGTGTTCGGGGAAGGGGGACTACGGGGGGAGCTGTGATGGGGTCAAATTTGGCCTAGACCCTTGGGGGGGGAGGGGGGGGGGGGTTGGGTTGAGAGGTTGGTGAGGGCCTTTTGGGCTTCCTTGATGTGGTGTTTACTGAGGCGAATGTAGGAATTGAAGGCTTCAGAGGACCAGCGACCAAGGGTCTGGATCTGATGCTGGGAGAGCCCGTTGGAGGCTGCTGTGGTGGCAGCACCAATTCTAAATGAGTGACTGGAGAATGTCTCAGGGGAAAAACCAGAGAGGCGGAGAACTTCTTTAAGGTGTTTTTGAAACCAGAAACGAGTTACTGGACGGTTAGCGTCATCAGTAAAAAGTGGGGCTAGTGGATTAGTTTCTTGGGTTCTCCTTAGATCTAAAAATGCTAGGAGGGTTTGGAAGGGGTGGGTGGGGGAGGGTATGTTGAAAATGTAAATGAGGTGTCCTTTGTGAAATTGATCTGTTTTGCTTTGTTTGATAAGGAAAGAAATGGTTTCCCTATCTTGCAAAGTTAGATCAGCGATAGTGGGATGGAGTGAGGGATTGAATTTGGATGTGACTGTTAATTCGGAGCATCTGAGGAAGCCAAAAAAGGCTAGGGTGAACATAGCGTCTAGAGTGCGGGCTGTGTGGGAGGAAATGTAGCCTTTGCGTAGGGTATGTATGCATGAGGAGAGAATTTTGAGAGTGATGGGTTGTCTATAATCTGGGGTGGTGGGGTGGGTGGTTTTTTGGATGCCTTTAATAAGGAGAGAGGTTTGTGAATTGGTGATAGTGTCGGAGGGGGACCCATGGATTAATTTATGAAAAATTGAATCCCACTGAGATAGCTTTTGATTGAGCTTGCTTGGATGTGTTTTGCGTTGTGAAGGTGTGATATGAAGGAGGTGATGGAGAGAAGGGAAAAATCGGGAAAATGTAGGTGATGGAGGGTGTGAAAATGTTTGAATGTATTCCATGCGGTGAGGTATGAGTGGAGGGTTCTGGGGGCTACTGCTTGTAAGATGAGAGATAGGGAGGTTTGGTGGAGATTATAAAGGGGGTGGTTTATGGCAATATCATTTCTGAATAGGGAGGAACAGGCGTTGGGTGGGGGTCCGCCTCCGGGGCCAATAGCCAGAATTTCTGGAAAGAAAAACGAGAAAGAGAGTCAGCAATTTGATTTTTGCAACCTGGTACATGTTCAGCAGTCATGATAAATTTTTTTTAGCAGATATCCAGGTAAGACGTCTAAGAAAAGGCATTATTGAAAGGGAGTGGGAACGTCTTTTATTAATGCAGTGTACAGTAGCTTCATTATCGCAATGTACAAGAACGCTAGATGTTGACCATTCATCTCCCCACAGGATGGCTGCTGCAACAATTGGGTAGAGTTCAAAGAGGGCTGAAGAACATTGGTTTTTTGAAATGGAGTTCAATTGGGGTGGCCAGGTGGCAGCAAACCAATGCCCTTTGTAGAAACCTCCGAAACCAACTGACGGGGCTGCGTCTGTGAATAAGTTAATGTCTATGGGGGAAGCTACTAAGTCGCTGTAGAAAAAGGAACAGCCGTTCCATTGCTTAAGGAAGGAGATCCATAAGCTTAGTTCTTCGCGACTGGGTTAGAGAGAATGATAGTTTCTTCTAAACCTTGAACTGCCGTGGAGAGTTGGAGAAGGTGAGTGATAAAGGGGCGGCCTTGAGGAATAATGCGCATGGCAAAATTCAGATGGCCGAGGATGGATAAGAGTTCACGTTTAGTGCATGTCTGTTTTCTAGGAATACTTGGGATAGGGAAATGATTCGGTCGATCTTCTCTTTAGGGAGAGATGCTTGGAATTTGTGCGAGTCTAGGTTAATGCCCAGAAATTCAATTGAAGTACTGGGTCCTGAGGTTTTTTCCTCTGCGAGAGGAATTCCTAGATTAGCGAAAACCTGTTGGGTGATCGCTAGGTGTTTAGCTGGAGGTGAAGATGGGGGAGAGATTATAAGAAAATCATCTAGGAGGTGAATGAGGTGTGGGATTTCGTAATTATTAGACAAAATCCAGCATAAGGCGTCTGACATCATGTCGAATATTTTTGGGCTACTTTTGCATCCAAAAGTTAGTCGGACTGCAAAATAGAACTGGGAACGCCAATGAATGCCAAAAAGATGCCAGAAATCTGGGTGGATTGGCAGGATTTTAAAGGCAGACGAAATGTCTACTTTGGCTAGCCAGGCGTTGCGACCGGCTATTTTAATGAGAGCGATAGCTTGCTCAATGTCGTGATAGTTGAGTGAATATTCGTCTAGTGGAATAGTGCTGTTAATGCTAGGAAAAACAGAATTGTGTGGGGCTGAAAGATCAATTATTAGGCGTTTTTTGCCAGAAAATTTTCGAGTTGCAACCCCTATGGGGCTAATGCGTGAGACATTGAAGGGAGGAGCCATAAATGGTCCGATCATGAAGTTATTGTCGATTTCTTTTTTAATAAGATAATCAACAGTTTCAGGTTCAGTGGTAGCAGACTGCAGATTGGAACAGAAGAGATTCAGAGAAGGGAGGGCTGAGACACCTGGGTGGAATCCGTGTGTTAGACCTGAAATGAGAAAATCAGAGAAGTTAGTATCAGGGTGGGAACATAGTTCTAGAGCAAGGTTAGGAATATTCACAGGAGTCGACAGGTAATTTTTTGATTTTTTATTGTTTGCTCTAAGCACTTGGCAAACAATTTTGGCATGGGCGCCACCACAGTAAGAGCATAAGTGGAGGTATCTGCAGGGCATTCTGTTGCATCTACTGATATTAAAGTTCATGCAGATGTCGCGGCTAGGGAGGGAAGGTTTAAGGGAAGCAGACAGAAGAGAAGGAATGTTGTAGCTGGGGGGTTGAGGAACATAGCTGGTAGATTTGATAGATGGTTTGGGTGGATCAGAGGGGGGGGTGATTAGAGGACAGGAGGTGGTGGGGTGCAGACTGGAGCGGCAGACAGCACAGGTTAGATTGCGGCATCCTAAAAATACCCGGTTGTGAAGCTCAGTGTCCAGAGCCCCCCAGTAGGGGCACTGGTTCCACTGGGTCACCCGGAGGGCACATTTGGCCGAGAATAATTTGTGGTACGTAGAAGTGCGTGCCCCCATAGGAGAGAGCGAGCTCGGCGATGATTGCCATATAGTCATTTAACTCACGTCTCCTATGGGGGAACGCAGAACAAATTATGTCTGTAAATCTGGCAAATGCAATAGAAAATTCTGCTAGGGTTAAGATGCGGGAATGATTACTGGCTGAGGGTTTAAGAGAGACAGAGAATTCGCCGCAATCAACCTGGCGTTCTGCCGCGGGAGGTGCAATGGGTGAGAGGAGTGAAATAAGATCTATGTCAGCACCTGAAAGGATTTGGTTGCGGGCAGAGTTGGAGATGGGTGGAGGTTCCAAGGCTAGGGCATTATTCGGCGGAGGGAGGGGCGTGGCAGAAGACAGGGTGAATGGGGGGCGTGCAGAAGAAACTGGTGTAGGGAAGGAGAAATGGGCGGGGTCAGTGCTTGTGTGAGCAGTGGGAAAAGAGGAAGAAAAATGAGGGATGTTAGCCGGAGGAATTTGAGGGGGGAGAGTCAGGTTAGATGGGATGGGAGCAGAGGAAGAGGGTTGGAGAGAAAAAGATAAAGTTTGGTTTTGGGGAAGAGCAGGAGGAGCAGAAGTAAGAGAATAAAATGGAGCATTGGAGGTGGAAGGGAAATGAGGACTGATAATAGAGCTGGGGGGGGGGGGAGGCCAGGAAAAGGGGGTGGAGTAGGAAAGAGGAAGAGGGTGAGAGGTAGGGTTGTCCTGAATGGTGCTTTGATGCGGGAGAGTGCGTGACGTCATCTGTAGCGGCCGGGTTTCCTGGTGATGCGGTCTTGCGGGGGAGTGGCTGGCTGTGTGTTTTTGTTTTGATTTCCTTTTTCCTTGTAGCGGGCGGGAGGCTTGTGCATATGGAGTGAAGCGTCGGCTGTTTCTCTGTGTGGCTGGTCTAGCAGGAGGGCTTATGGAAGGGTGGGAGTCCGAGGTTGCGTTGTGATAAAGTTTGAGGAGTTCCGGTTTGTTGAGCGATCTGGGTGCGTTGATTCCGAGTTCGGCGAGCAGTTTCCTGATTTCCAGTACGGTGATTCTCTTTGGCGGATGGACGGAGGAGGTGGCGGAGACATAAGATGAGGTGGGTGAAGTGTTTTGATTTCTTGAAGTGATGGAGCTGGGGATCTGTGGCGGAGGAGTCTATTAGCTGTGGAGCGTGTTATACGCCGGCCTCTCATGTCGGCCTCGAGCTCGGGTTGAGAGCCTGGCGGTGCTGTGAGGAGTTGAGCTGCGGGAGGAGATTCGATGAGATCGGGGTTGTCTTGCTGAATGTTGGTTTGTTGGTTGTTTTCCTGAGAGTTGTTATTGTCGTTGTTCATGTTGTCGTAGTTTGAGGAAGATGATAATGAATTGTTGGAGGAGATGATGATGGTAGAGCAGATGATGATGATGATGATGATGATGATGATTGGTATGAAGCTGGAATAAGGTTTTCGTTTCGCTTGAAATAGTTGCAGGAGCGCAGTCGTTTGCATAGCAATCTTCCAGACGAAGATAGATGTGGCTGAGGATTGTGGTTATTTATAGTAGCTTAGGAATCCTATGATTGGGAGATCGTGATTAGCTAATGTAAGACCAGCCGTGATAAATCATAAGCACGTGATCCGCTCGAAATTAGTTTATAAACAAACTTCACATAAAAGCAACTGCACCCCATAGAAGAAGTATTTCCATGTTAAAAGGTTTTGTCCATGTTAAAAGTTTGTCTCACCCAGCGCCCCGACGCGGACGCACTGAGGCGCTGTTTTTCCACATGTCAATGTTTATGAATAGATTACATCAAAATGGACATGAGTAATCTTGACAAATTGTACATCAGTTTAAAGCTACAACCCTCAAGCAGCCATTGCAGCTAGTTGTTTTTCAATGGAAAGCTTATAAAGAATGTATTTGCTAAATTTTGTTTAGGTTGAACAGAAAATGCTTGATAGATATGGAGCACATATCATCGTAATAACAACACACACACACACGCATTCATTGCTGTACATCACAGTTAATTCTGAAAGGTAAGAGTCCACAGAAAAACATCCAATCAAGCACATTTAGGCTGGCTCCAGGAAGTCCAAGTGCTTTCTTTCTGCATTGGTAAATTGGCCATTTTTACAGCTGATAAAAACATGTTTACAGCCTGGTACAAAGGATGGCTTTGGTGCATATAGCTATGATTACCTTTCATGACAACTGTGAGGGGGGTGAATTTTTTTTTATAACTCTTCCGTTTCGTTTTTATTAAGTTTGCATAATTAAGGCGTGGCCACTTGAGTGACAGCTAGCCCTCGCTGGTCGCTGTCTCGTCACCTCAGCTGATTCTGGCTAATTAGCCGCTGATCTCGGCATTACATCGTTTTGTTTTGGTTAATGTTTCTTTACACAGTCATTTGCCTTTTGGAATAATTTCCTGCAATTATCAGATACTATAGCATGCTGTGTGCACTTAATTGTGCTTTCAAACCGTTCAAGTTGCCTCCATTTCCCAGGTGAGTGAAATTATACTTATATACCATCTCTATAAACCTATTTGTTTTATTTAAGATCATTTATCATTTAAATGTTCTTTAGACCAGGATTGCACTTCAGAATCTGACAGATTGATTAGCTGTAGGATATAAAACTGAATTCTGTCATCTGAAGCGTTGTCATACAGTGTTAGTTCTGGATTTTTATAAACAGTCTTCCATTTACTAACACAGACTATATCTGAATTGTTTGATAGTAATTTGCGTTTTCCTCCTGTCGAAAAATGTCATAAGAACAAAGTTTAGTGGCTCAAAGTATTACAACAGTGTTTTTAAAAGTCTAAACACTTTACTGATATAGTGAAATATACTGATAAGTGAGAGAGAAAAACAACTCTTGTAAGACTTTTTTGTTGCATATGCACTGGACTTATTTCACACAATGTACTTCTTGTGCTCAAATAAATCATTCATGCTATATGTTTCTGTCTATTATTTTACAATAAAAAATTTGTGGTATATGAAAAGACTAAAACAGTTGTGCTAGAAACCCCAGTACATGTGTGGTCATCAGACTGCTTCTCCACAAACATGGAGAGGGAGAAAATAACAAGACATTGTCTCAGAAAAATAATTCCAGAAATATGATATTGGCATCAAATTCAAAACATATACTCAGGAGATATGTAGCTTTTGATGTAGCTTTTCTGTGTTGCTCCAGGACAGATTTCACACATTTGTTTATGAAATAATAAAATGTTTAGTGCGGTGCAATTTTTTTTTACATTACTTAAGCATCTCTAACTTTTTTTATTTTGAGCATTATAAACCCTAGATGATGGATAATAGAGCCCAGAGTGTTTCTTTCCAAAGATACATAAACTGTGAATGTAGACCAAATCATTCAGCAACTGTTAATGTTTTAGTTTGGGATGGTCATTTTTGAGAAAGTGCCTCTGACGGTGAGTGAAATGAGGACACCGATTTGGTCTCAGAAAACTTTTTACAGAAATCTCATTTTGCATGCTATCTTCAACAAATTTGAAATATAAACTCATGAGACACTTGGCTTTCAAGTCATATTTTTTTCTAGGACATTACATTAATGTTTTCCTGTGTTTGTATATGGAAAACAAATTTTGAACACAATACAATTTTTTTTTCTCATGACATCCTAATGTACAACTTTTATATTTTTACATGAAACTTCCCCTTTTACCACAGTAAAGCTCAAAGTGTCTTCTTTCCAATTATACCCAGTTTGTGTTTGTAGCTTACTGGAGTCAGGAACTGTTACTATTTAAAGTTAGGTAGGTGTAAATCCCCAAAATTGAGTGCTGGCTACTAACACCTCGAATTAATATATTAGAAACAGCTTCTATTTCTTGCAGCAGAACAACAGAAAACTATGACAATGATCACCTCAGGTAGACCTCATGTGCTTTATTCAGTGTTAGACGCTAATAATGTGAGTTTGAATGCCATTTTACATGACATTTATTACCATATACTGAAAGCAGTGCAGATAGTTCACCTCAGTAAAAATAAAAAAAAACGTTTGAAATTGAACTTTAGAACTAAACACATGTGAGTTATTCAGCATGTACTGTACATTTAATAATGTTAAAGAGGGTTAACATGTATTAAATATATTATAAACCTTACCAAGTGAGTGTAAGTGTGAGTGCACTATTCTGTGCTTCTGAATGGCTGTATTTAAATTTCTGTCGTGTTTCGTCTGGTGCAAACAGCCAAATTGCTTATCACTGCGTATCTTGTCATGTATTTATATTATTTGCTAATTAATAACCTCATGTGGAAAACTGCATCTCATTTCAGAGTCTACTACTGTCCAACGGAGATCAAATTTGGGTGACGAGCACATGCTTTCAGAGCCTTTCTGAATGAATGAATAAATGAAATACGAGGTTTTCCACCAAAGCAACCCAGGGTGCTGAAATATAATTGGCTAAACTGGCATTGAGCAGGTTAAAATTACCAAAACAGCCATTCCGGCACGGAAAACACATTTTCAAAGCAGAATATCTGACTTCAGCATTGTTTCTCAGATAAACAAGAACGTTCACTTGGCATGTTTCTTAAATATCTGCAAACATACTACTGTGCGTTCACACCGAAATCGGCGAGAGCGTCAAAGTTGCCAGAAGTCATTTATTTTCAATGGGAGTCAGCGGCAAGGAGCAGCGTGGCGCATCTTCACCGCTTGAGAGGAATCCAGAGAACACAGTCATTGTGAACTTTGGTTGCAACCACAGTTGTTCCCAAGGGTTTGATTATAGCGGTCGCCAGATTTACAATTATTTACCATTTTTTCTTACAAACATACATTAAAAATGTATTGGCGAGTTACTGATGTGCATTAATGTTATATTTTTTTCTTTAAAAAAGCGGGAATATCATGCGACAATACAAAACAGTATTGCTGCTTCAGAATATAAATATGGACATATATTGGATAAGTGGAGCAAAGTCACACCACAAGCAACTTGATCTTCCATTGTTAAATGAATTTGATAAAAAGTGTGCAACATTTTCACGCTAGAAAGCATGTTTTATGTGGAAATGTAACTGATTTGCTGATATGTGCCAACAGCTCCTTTAAATATGTAGCGAATTTTGACGCTCTCGCCACCGGAGCTGAAGGCAGACAGCGTTGTCGCCAAGCGGCAACCTCCCGCTCTCCCCCTGTGAAGCAAATAACTAAAGTAACTGAAACTGCAATTCATCCAAATTCCGCTAGTCCTGGCTCCATAACAGAGCAAATTTCTATTGACCCCACTTTTAAAATGGCCAACTTTACAGCAGAAAAGAAGGTGTTTACAGCCTGGTACAAAGAACGATTTTGGTTCATATAGCTAATATTCCCTTCATGACAACTGTGAGGGGGTAAATTCTTTTTATAGCTCATCCGTTTCATTTATATTAAGTTATATTAAGTCTGCATAATTAAGGGCGTGGCCACTTGTGTTTAAATTGGATCTTTTGTCAGTTTAACGTGTATATTGTGAAATTGTGTACATTTGTAATGAGCCAACAAGCACATGTTGAATGTGTTTTGGTTTGATTTCTGCAGCCAATATTGATGTGTATTCAAGTCACTATATCTATAACAGACATTGTTTAATGAATTGATAGATTCCTAAACAATGGATGTAAAATTAGTTCCTAAAGATAATCCCTATACCTTAAATACACTTCAAGAGAAAAGATACCATCTTACATCATCAAGTTTCCATTAGGGAACATCTTTACCAGGTAATTGTGGAAAATGTTCAGAAATATGGCCTGCTGTCTCTAAGGGCGCATGTACTGTAAGTAGTAGCTGAGACACAGGTGGCTTTTTTCTCTAATGAACCTACCCTGAGAGTAACGTGATCCGCACACCTGCAGCAGGTAGAGCTTATAACTTATTCAAAGCCCCTGCAAGTGACACCCTTACACGGCACAGCACTATTCGACATACACATGTTCTCACATTTTACCTATTGCTCAGATACCTGGAGGCCTATTATACACATCATGAAGCTAACCATGCGTGTGGTGGGGAAAACTCAGCACGTCAGCAGAAAAGCTGAGACGTACAGCATCACCAGTGTTTAGCAACAAGATTTTCATGCGAATGAGCATTTGAGATATGATAACGTAGCATAAAAATCAATGGCTGCCATCTGCTTGGTTAAATGTTGACGTCTTACCTTTCCTCTTTGATGAAGAGGCTCAATGGTCAACGCATCAGCACCGATGTCCGCTATCATGCCCAGTTGGAACCCGTCGGTTGGGTGGGGCGCCCACACAGGCTTCCCATCATCCATTGCACCCCACAATTACTCCACAGCTCTGGAAGACACACACACATGGGGTTAAGATTAAACAACATCCCCGCAGACAAGTATGCAAATCTTGTTCGACAGAATTGTAATTGTGTTTTGTTTAATGCAAATCATGACTGTAAACAAAATGACTGCTGCAAATGAATGCCAACAAGGTCAGCAACGGCAAACAAAGAACACGAACTCATGACATAAACTCAAAGCCATGATATGCATAATGAACAGATGCACACGGAAAGAAGATATCTGAAAACCATGTTGAGTGGTGCTTTCCCATGCAAATCACTCTGCCTCAGTTATCTAAAAAGCTGATAGAGAATTGTTAGTGTTCTTAACAGTTGTGCATAGAGTAGCTACAGTGTTCTGGAAAGTTGTTAATCATATAAGTTTCTATCCCAAACGGCATACTCTGGACTTCCTTGATTCCACGCTTAGATGATGTCATGTAGTTGGACTTAGGGTTTGGGCTGCATGATTTGAAAAAATATGACATTGTGATATTTTGTTTAGCTGCGATATACAGTTGAAGTCAGAATTATTAGCCCCCCTTTGATTTTTTTTTTTTTAAATATTTCCCAAATGATGTTTAATAGAGCAAGGGAATTTTCACAGTATGTCTGATAATATTTTTTCCTCTGGAGAAAGTCTTATTTGTTTTATTTCGGCTAGAATAAAAGCAGCTTTAAATTTTTTAAATCCATTTTAAGGTCAAAATTATTAGCTACTTTAAGCTATATTTTTTCGATAGTCTACAGAACAAACCATCGTTATACATAACTTGCCTAATTACCCTAACCTGCTTAGTTAACCTAATTAACCTAGTTAAGCCTTTAAATGTCACTTTAAGCTGTATAGAGTGTCTTGAAAATATCCAGTAAAATATTATTTATTTACTGTCATCATGGCAAAGATAAAATAAATCAGTTATTAAAAATGTGTTATTAAAACTATTATGATTAGAAATGTGTTGAAAAAATCTTCTCTCTGTTAAACAGAAATTGGGGAAAAAAATAAACAGGGGGGCTAATAATTCAGGGGGCTAATAATTCTGACTAAAACTGTATATATTGTGATATGATTATAATTACACCAGACGATTTGAATGGCTCTATTCGGAAAGATTTTGGAGATGATCAAGTCTTTTCTATGCAGTGCATCTGCATAAATTATACTAAATTACAAGCAAAAATAAATAAACACAGCTTTATGGTTTTCTGGGGAGTCTAATAGTATTTAAGTACAGACATTGAACAATCAAATGTAAAATAACATGGCCATCATTGTAAATAATAATAAACTGTAATAATAGTTTTATCTTTAAAGCCTTAACTATAATTAATCTTTTTGGCTTATACACACATTTGAAAATGTATTCAAAAACACACATTCAAATGCAAAAACCTCCATTCACATTTAGTGTGTCAAGTGGCACGAGACATGACGTGGAAGTCGTAACCGGCGTTTTTGTTAGAGACTTCAGCAAGTTGCATCATTTGATATCACTTCACAGATAACGACAAGTTCTGCTTCAGCAAGATTAGTGAATAGCACAGAGCTACCTTATGTGAATCGTGAATGGTATAATCTGTTGCTCCAGAAACAGTCGGAGGTGGGAATTTTAGCTGTGTAATGTCTCACTTCTGACTTCAATGCGTTCCAGTACAAGTGCACAGTCTCATTCGTCGCATTTTCACAATTTATGTTAGCGTGTTATAGAGGTCATTTCTAAAACAAAGAGAACAGAAAATGCTAGCTGTTCTTTGAATACAGATGATGGGAAAAAAAGGAACTTTATGTATTGTACTTATGGATGTAATGATTCACCTGACTCACGATTCGATTCACGATACTAATCTGACGATTCCCGATTGAGTCAAAAATATTTGAAAAATTTAAGGTGAAGAGCCCTTTCATTTTTTTTTCTTAAATTCTGTACATTTTTGCTAAATAATATATTTTTTGCCATTACCAATTGCTGTTTTAAAAACAAATAAATTCCAAAGAAAAGAATATACAAACTAAAGAAGACTCATTAATATAAAGAAAACTAAAACTGTGACTGTGCTGGGATTTTACATTTTTAAAAGAAATATCGGCATATCTATGTTTTCTGGCATAAGCTGAGGTCTTTGCACATTTACAATGTCCCTGCTGATGAAAAAACTCTTTCACTGGGGACTGAGATGGCTGGTGTTGAGAGGAAAGCCTTTCCTAAACCAGAGAGCAATGTTTAGAGAGGTGGTCAATAGACCCTCTGATCCAGGGGACTGGCCACTAGCATAAAATACTGATTATAAAATTACTAATTATATAGTAGGATAGAGAAAGAAGTTGAACATGATTATGAAGGTGAATATTAATATTATTGTATAATTAATGAGTATAAGTATCACCATGACACACTTAAGAAGAGATAATTGTCGTTTGATTGAAATAGTGAAAAGGTGAATTTAGAGTTCTTTAAGTGGTAGCTAGGGTGTCGGGTGCTGTTGCTAGGCAATTTTAGCCAGTTGTTCCCTATCTTAAATCTATTAAAAAAAAAAAAAAAAAAAAAAACATTAAAAGCTTACATCTAAATAAAAGTATACAGACCTGGTCACTCCATGCATTTCTACAGATTAAAATGTTACACTATATCGAAAATACACTGAGTAAATAACAATCAGACCACTCAAACCTTCCTTAACCTCGATAGGTGAACTGAGACATATATAAGACTTAATATGAGCAAATGCCTCTAGTTTATCTGACCACATAAACTTAAGACAGCATAGAACTGTGAGAGACCCCCAATCAGCATGTGAAAGCCCTATGCAAGATGGTCAGAATAGGGGAAGGCTGATGATGGTAAAGTGATCTTCCTGTATTGAAGTGCCCATCTGACTGGATCTGCTTGAACAAGTACTTTTGATTTTACCAAGACTGAAAATTCTACTGATGGTACCGTAATCTTGCCCTTGCCTCATTGTCTGTGTGCACATTCTACTTGTTACGGCAGTCACTGAGAGAAATCACTCCTACTGGATGTTCAGTTTAGCAAATAAGTCAGAGCAAAAAAAAGAGAAAATAATAAAAGAGAAAAAAAAAGATTAAAAGAGAAAGTAATGAAAGCAAGCAAAATTCAAAACATCACAGACAGAAGGCTGCTCTAATTTATCTGAGCATTCCAATACACAAATGTCTTTGGAACAACATTTAAGCCATCTGGAATTGAAAAAGTAATCAGCATCACTGAAATTCAAAATTTACCAGATGCTTTCTTATCAACACTCCTATTCTGCAAGTCAAAAATGCTCCAAACAATTGAGTGGACTTCACAAACCACCTGTAGAACACACTCTATCCTCTCTGTATACACAAAACACTTTTTTTAATCAACATTTAATGTTTCTGAAAAACACTGTCTGATTCTTCGTGTGCTTAATCCAGGTGAGTGGGCTTGACAAACCAACTCTAGGTGGCACACTCTTTCCTCTCCTAATGCACCAGACACTGTCATATCATCAGGTGCTTGTGCATGAGTTGTGTCATACTGTCATTTTTCATTTCTGGATTGGTCAGTTTTCTCATTTCACAAAAGGGAAACCAAACTTCCAATGTGCACAAAGCAGCATTTAGTACCATTATCACAGTAATTGTCACTCTGGAATTCGCTTGTGCAAATATGTCTGATAATCTTACAATCCATATCGTTTGGAAATATTTGAGAAATGCCTCTTTGTGAAAATTCTTGGCTTCAATTGTTTACTTGCTTCGTCACTTCACTAAGTCGCACATACAGTACACTCTGTTGCTGAATAACCAATCAGAGCGCTCTCTTCAGCTGACAGCCAATGCCAATTTGACATGCTGAATCGGGTCAACGAGTTCTGATGTTAAATTGATGAGAGCTGACATTTGGAACACAAAACCAACTAGCCTGACCGATGTCTGCTTGGTATGTCCAGCCCTTATAATCTACTCAACTTACGTCAGTCAAATTGATTAAAAATATTAAGTTAAACTTTGTATAACTAAAAAAATATTGTTGATTAACTGATTAATAGTAAATAAAGTAACATGAAAGCATTTGTTTGTCATTAGTCATTAGTCTCGTCATGTATATCACACTTATATTACATTGTGGTTTTTCAATATTTCAGTTTATACAGCATGTGTTTAAAGCAGAGAAGCCCAAACTAGGGACCGGGGCCAAAGTTGGCCCATGGTAACCTTTGATTTGGCCCACCATCCCATCTGAGAGATGAGGACGGTTTACAGATTGTCAATTCAAATGTAATGTAATTCTTTGTTTGCTTGCTTTATTGTTAGTGTTAAAAGCTAACTGAAATTAAATGTTTCAATTAAATGGTGTAAGATTAGGGGTGACGCAGTGGCGCAGTAGGTAGCGCTGTCGCCTAACAGCAAGAAGGTCGCTGGTTCGAGCCTCGGCTGGGTCAGTTGGCGTTTCTGTGTGGAGTTTGCAAGTTCTCCCTGCGTTCGCGTGGGTTTCCTCCGGGTGCTCCGGTTTCCCTCACAGTCCAAAGACATGCAGTACAGGTGAATTAGGTAGGCTAAATTGACCGTAGTGTATGAGTGTGAATGTGTGTGTGTGGATGTTTCCCAGAGATGGGTTGCAGCCGGAAGGGCATCCGCTGCGTAGAAACGTGCTGAATAAGTTGGCGGTTCATTCCGCTGTGGCGACCCCGGAGTAATAAAGGGACTAAGCCGAAAAAAGAAAATGAATGAAGGAATAAATGGTGTAAATTAATCAGATTTTGTCTAAATGTACATACTGTCACCCGACAATGCACAGAATTTGGTGAGCAAATCAAGTCAAAGGCAGATTCTGTTTGACATGTTTATTCAGCATTGAACTCCACTGTGTTATAAATGTGATTGTTTGTTTTTATTGCAAACTTATACTGCATTAGATAATACAATTTAAAGTAATGTTTTCTATTTATTTTGAAATATTATGAAATAAATTAGGAAATTACCCATGGCATCTTTAATGTAATGCAGTTTAGTATAGATACCTTCGGCCCATGGCTCTCAGTGATATTTTGTTTTTGGCCCTTCATACAAAAAAGTTTGAGCACCCCTGGTTTAAAGGCTGGGACAGACCAAGTTGATGGTGGCTATTGGACAGCGTGTTTGATGTGTAACAAACTTCACCTATCATTGGGCTCAAGTCTGGTTAGAAGTATTCTTCTATACTTTAACTGAACAACAGTAAATGAACCAAAAAAACACATTAGTGTAAACTAGGTATGTTCCGATCAGGATTTTTGCAGCCAATATTGAGCACCGAATCCCCGTCATTGTGATCAGCTGATACCAAGTACCGATTTTTATGCTTCAAGCTTTATATAACTTTGCCATTGCATAAGCACATTTTCCCTCTATGTATGTGAAGTCTTTATAGAGAATAAATGAATGATGTTGCATACATGTAATGGTCAGAAGAAAAATAATAGATAAAACAGAGAGAAAAAAAATAGTAAGAAAAATTACTGACAATGCAACTTGGAAACATAACTAACGTGTTGTAGCGCTATAGATGCAGTGTTTCCCCTAGGTTTACAGTACAACCGTACAAGCTAAAAATGTACATTTATTTTATATCTTTTTTTATCCACAAAGTGTGCAGCTTTTGTCACTGCAATGTATCTTAATGGGCTTCTGGAAGAACATTTCAAGTACACTACTAGTACACTGATATTAGTATACTTACTAAAAAGTATACTTTATACTTGACCTATAAATAAATATTAAGGATGCTGCATGTAATCCCTTAAACGCGTCTCTTATAACCATTTAGGTGTGAACGTGTCATGGCCAGAAGCAGCTTTACAGAAAATAATATAACACAGATATAAAAGTTGTTATGAAAAATTACAATGCAATTGGGAAACATTGCAAATGATGAAAGAAGAATTCAACATGTTTCAATCAAGAACAAGTTTAGAGCATATGTTTGATGTAAGAAGTTAAAATGCACACCTATAAATCTAATACTTCTTAGGTCTATAAACTACTGTTTATAGCAATGAGTGTATTACCAGAATTTATTATTATATATCCATGTTAAAAAATAAAGTTTTATTTATCTAATAATTCCAGCCAGTTTTCGTAACTTTGCAAAATTGTCAAAAACACAGAACTTTCAGTTGTTATTTGTAAAAAGGCCTAAATACATGCAGAACCATTCAAATATTTTGCTCATCTCCAACTATAGACAGCAGATCCCTCAGTGAGAGAGACAGGAGGGATTTGCACTCGTGATATGTTTACTGCTCTATGCATTTAACCAAAGAAATGTAATCCTTAGACCAGGGGCTATTTCAATTGGCGGCCCGCGGGCCGAACCCGGCCGCTATTGTTTGTAATTGGTTGTTCTGTTTTCTACTTCTGAGTGTCTCTTTCCAAAAGATTAAAAATATTTTTATTTTGTTCCATGACATTTTACCTGAACTTTGATGTCCTAAATGATCAAATTATTTGTTAATTACCTGATGCATGACATCTGCTTTGTGTAGCTTTTTTAGTATTATGTTTTTTTATGTATATTAAAACTTTAACTGAAACAAATTCACTGTTTACCGATACATGAACTATTTCTCTCATCCCATAATAGGAGATTATGTAAACTACTTTAAACTTTTAAACTACTAAGGTTTTTTCCTTATGTAAATATTGTTTGCGCTCTTGTACCAAATGATACTTTACAAGCTTAACTTCCTAAATAGTCAAACGTTCCAATACTTTAAGAGACTTGTCAGTTTTTTGTTTTTTTTTGTTCTGTATTGTTTTGATCCTCCTCATGATAAATATTTGTTTAAAAACTTCAGCTTTCTCCAAATAAACTATTGGGGTTTTTTTTCTCCATAGCAAAAAGTTAAGCAAACACCTTTAAAAAGCTTCTTTTTCTTTACCGCCATTGCTTTCTTTCAATGTATTTTTTTTAATTATGATATTTTATGTTTTTCAATGTTATGCATCATTATAAACAACAAAAATAATATAATAAATACAATATAAATCATTTTAAAAAAGGAGTCTTGTTTCATACATTAAAACAATAAACCACTTAGAAAATTAAAATTCGAAGAAGACAAAAACCTTCACGGCCTTTGTCTCATCAGTACTGTAAAAGCTAAAAATAAACCTATAAAAGCACTCCATCGCACTCCTTCAATCTCCAAGCGTGTCTCTGGGCTTTTTCAAAGATATGTTCTCATCCGTAATAGTCTCCAGGTCTCATGTAAGACCTCGATAACATTAGGCTGCAGGTTTTCCAGCTGAAAGGTGTCTCAGGATAGCAGCTCCATTGTGAGCAAAGAAATAGAGCAGGCCAGAGCTTGAAAAAGGTGTTATGCCTTCATCAGAAGAGGAAAACAAATCTGGATGCGTGTCTGGCAACACTAGAAAGAGCCCCCTTTCCCCCTCAGCAGCTCTCTAATGAGGTCTTCTGAGTTGGAGGAGGCTTGAATTTGAGGGAGTTTAATGAGGAGAACATCAGCACATGTGCATGAGCTCAAAAATAAGAATAATAAAAAACACTTCAGACATCAGTGAAAATCTCCTTCCCTTACTGAACACAGAAAAAAAAAAAGCCAAACTGAAGTCTCTCGAGTGCTTCTAAAGCAAGCGTGACATGATGAAGCAACAAGCGATAAATCCGGATTCTTTTTTGTCCTGGTCGGCGTGATTGCAACTGACACCCTAGAATTTATTTATTTATTTTATTATCAGTATTTTTTATGCTCTGTTTGGCTTCTAGTTGCACGACAGGAGTAAAATTCCACTGGTCTGCATATTAAACTTCAAATATGTTCTGATCGGATCCGATTTTGTCACTTTATGCAGAACACAAAATTACTTCAAGCTTGAAAGTTGTCACATCATGCTGGGTGCAAACATTAAATAAAAACTAAATTGTTTGCAGATGTTGAAAGTAGTTGGATAACGTTTAAAGGACCGTGAAACTGTAAAGTATATTTTCTGAGATTTTCTGTTTAGCTGTAGAAGAAAACTGGCTAATTTCAACAGTTTAACACAATTGTTCTGGGTTTAAAATCAATTTAGCTATTAAACTGCATCATGATGTGGCAAATTACTATAGTAATTCATTGGCTTGTCAATGTTAGATAACTATTCATAATATTCTAGGTCCTTATCCTGAGAAGATGCCTTGCTTAATTGTTCATGACAGCACACATTGATTTCCTATGACAGACACTTTAACCTGTAAGACTCCATAAAATGAAAGACACCTTCATGGATCACAATTGACTTTTTGTTTTTGCTTTGTAAGAGTTTCTGTGTGACATAAAACCTTGTTCACATAATAGTCTGAAACAGCATTAGCTACAGCTCCTTGATATAACCAATTATCATGAATAAATAGTGAAAAATATTTTTTTAAACTTAATATTTTTTTAAACTAAATAAAAATAAAAAGTTTTTAAACTTATTAATTGCAACAGCGTGTCCAGATGTATATAAGGACAAAAGTACACAGTTGTGCATTTATTTGTGAAATACACAACCTGACAAAAGTCTTGTCCCCTATCAAAGTATTAGGTATCATTTGCTATTAGAAGTGGCTTATATAAAAGGGCTCTAGATTATGCTTATTTTACCAAAATAAAATATGGTCGTGCCTTGATTTATAATTATTTAATGAGGACAGTAAGGTCTGACCTTACTTATACAAAAGTCTTGTCACTTAACAGAAATAATGTAGAGTATAGAATATAAAGTCATGGTGCAGTGGAAAAATAATTATTATTGTGTATGACTCCCATGAGCTTGGAGGACTGCATCCATACATCTCTGCGATGACTTTTATAACTTATTAATAAAGTCATCTGGAGTGACAAAAAAAAGCGTTCTTGCAGGACTCCCAGAGTTCATCAAGACTTTGGATTCATCTTTAATGCCTTCTCCATCTTACCCCAGACATGCTTAATGTTCATGTCTGGTGACTGGGCTGGCCAATCCTGGAGCACCTTGACTTTCTTTGCTTTCAGAAACTTTAATGTAGAAGCTGAAGTATGAGAAGGAGTGCTATCCTGCTGAAGAAGTTGCCCTCTCCTATGGTTTGTAATGTAATGGGTAGCACAAATGTCCTGATACCTCAGACTGTTGATGTTACCATCCACTCTGCAGATCTCTCGCACGCCCCCACACTGAATGTAACCCCAAATCATGATTTTTCCTTCACAAACTCTGTGAGAATCTTGGGTCCATGCTGGTTCCAATAGGCCTTCTGCAGTATTTGTGATGATTTGGATGCAGTTAAAAGATCATCTGAAAAATCTACCTTCTGCAACTTTTCCAAGTTATTATTTGTTGCTCTTACAACTGGGATCGACGACAAGACTTTCGTCAGGTAGTGTATATTATAGTGGTCACAGGATAGAGTTTTTTTTTTGTTTGTTTAATTTAATTTAGTTTAACAATATTTCTGAACTAACATTTCACAGAGTAAAGCAATTTTCACTGTATTCCATATTAGTTAAAAATAAATTTTTAATGTAGAAAATATTAGCCCCTTAAGATTTTTTTATTGGCTACAGAACAAACCATTGCAGTCTAATGACTTGCCTCGTTAACCTTACTTGTTAATATAGTTAACTTAATTAACCTAGTTAAGCTATTAAGTTGCACTTTAAGCTGAATACTAGTTTCTTACAAAATAACTAGTAAAATAATATGCACTGTAATTATGGAAAAGATAAAAAAGCTATTATAAATTAGTTGTTAAAATTATAATTTTTTCAAAAATGTGTTGAAAAGAATCTTCTCTCCATTAAACAGAAATATTTTAAAAAGAACAAATATTTTAGAGTATTGCTAATAATTTTGTGTTCAACTGTACTGTATGTGTGTATTTGTGTAATGTATAGCGAGCTTAGAATATCATATATACAACACTGAAAATTCCTTGGATTTTCTGCATTTATTTGTAATGGGTCTGAATGTGATGTATATATTTGCTTGAAAATATTTTGTCTGATAACATTTCTTCCAAATGTTTAATAAAAAAATAATGCCATAGTGTGCTTTTAGTGAAACTAACATTTTCTGTTATCGTTTCATTTCAGGATATAGAATAAAATTATTGTTTGAATATAATGTTCATTTTTGTTGGAAAATATTTAAATTTAATAACATTTCTTCCAAATTTCTAAAAACAAAAGCTTTTTTAAAAGAAAAATAACTAGTTGGTCGAACTAACAAATTTTTTTAATCATTTTATTATAGAATATAGTATGGAATTATTATTTTTCAATATAACGTAAATTTATGATTAAAAATATTTAGTTTGATAACATTTCTTCCAAATTTCTAAAAATAAATACTGCATTATTGTGCCTTAAAAAATAACGAGATGGTCAAACTAACCCTTTTTTGTCATTTTATTACAGAATATAGACTGAAATTATTGTTTGAACATAACGTTAATATTCATTTGAAAACATTTTGTTTACTAACATTTTTTCCAAATTTCAAATAAAATAAAATTACTGCATATTTAGCTTTTTTTAAATACAGCTGTTCAAAATAGCAAATGTTTTTATTGTTTTTTTATTACAGAATATAGTAAAAAATTATGTATAAAATAAAACAACAAACTACATTTACTTGTAAATGAAGACAAATTGAGATTATTTTTTATTAAATCTTCATTTTCCCCATAGCTGTATGTTCATTATCATGCAACGATGTATTGCAGCATGCATTTAAATGAATCTTAGATGTCATGAAAATAAACTTTGCCACGCCCACTTTTGCAGCATTTAAGTATAAAGTGTGAAATAAAACAGCCAATAGCATTTTGCTTTTATTACAGCTCTGCCAGCGAGAGTAGTTGAGCTCAGCCACATCAAATGGAAAGCAAACGAAAAGCGTCTTGAAGGGGGCGGGGCATGTCAGATACTAGAGAGCATTTGATTGGTCAAGAGTTATGAAGAAATATGAGGTGACATACTTTATAAAATAGTTGATCTATTTAGGGGGAAGTGACAAACTGCAAGCTTTGAATGTTTATATCACACTTATATCTTCTAAATGTGATTGTTGTCACTCTTTCGGAGCACACTAGCTTATAGATTATCTTAAAACTAGCATACTAATATCTAAAAAAACGTTACTTAAATTTCACAGACCTTTAAATTAAAAAGTGTATTTTTTACACACAAATTATTTCAATGGTTACCAGAGGTGCTTCCTGTCTCTTCAAAGTCGATATTGCCAAGGTGAAGAACGCCGGCCACCACTCTGAAGAGATTGAGCTTCTCGGTGTCATCCAAGCCGATCTTCTTCATGGCCACCACCATCCTGTTGAAGTCTCCCAAGTCATCTAGCAGAGGGTCCTTCAGAGCACCTACTTTCCCATGCTAGAGACACAACGGACAATCAAGACACACGGTATTTCCACAATCATCCGTATTCACACGTCACACAAGCACTGCAGCTGTAATCAGAGATCAGAAACCTATACTGGAAAGCTGTATACGGAGTCCGATCTCTGATTAGAGGAAGAAGGAAAAGAAAACAAACCACACCTGAGGGTCAAGAGTGCACCAAAGCTTCTGTTTATAAATTCTATTCAAATAAATGATCATATGTTCATTATAATATTTGACATTTTTACTTTTTTCTTTGAGTAACACAAACAGCAACAAAAAACAAAACATTCTTCTTATTATTTTTACTTAAAATTAAATAAAACATTCTTCAATCTTCTTCTGTTTGTGTTTACAAAAAAAGTTACAAGATACAATATTTAAAAATGTATAAACTAAATTATAGCTTTAAGGGTGTGTTCACACTTGAAGTCTGCTTTACTTAGTTCTTTTGATAAAAAAAAAATACATATTTAGTACTGATTTGCTGTTATTTCTCTGTCATTTTAAAGACCAAACATAAAAATACCAAAAAAACTATTATGCATAGTTTGCAGTGATCTCGTGCACAAACATGTTATTTTTTTTCTAATTAAAGAACTCATGAAGAGCTTAAAATGAAAGATACAGTAAAATGAGAACCAGCAGCTGCAATTACTCTGTTGGACACAATAAAAATCTGCTGGAAAAACTTCCACTACATCTAACTCAAATAGACAAAATTGTGACTATGATGAGAAAAACCAAGGTATGTTTGAGTATTGTGTCTTTTTTAGGGTCGCATCATGTCCGGTTTTCGATTCATTTATGACTCATTTCCAACTGAATGATACGGTTCCGAATAGTAGTACATTACAGTAAGCACTTATTTCTGTTTCCATTTTCAGAAGACAGGTACAAAAATAGCAAACCAGTTTTTTAGGGATACCACAACAGTAGGGTTTCAAAAGACTGTTTGGTGTGCATCAAGGTTCAAATGGCAGCGCTCACGTTTATTCAGATTAACAGCAGTAACTAAGGGCTACACAATTTATCGTTTCAGCATCAATACAGCAATGTGCAAGTCTTCAATAGTCACATAACATGATTTGCAATGTTATTTTGGGATTAATAAAACTTCCCAGCAGGTACACAACATCATAAGACGTTATTATTAGCTTAGATTTAGGTTGTGACACCAGGTGAGCAAAATTCTATGTCTAGCCAGTATCTAAAGACAACGTTATTTTGACGTCCAATCCACTTTTTATATTAGTTTATGACCACTTTTTAGTCATATCACACATTAAAGTGAATGTTATATAAAACCATGGTGAACAAATCAGTCTCTAGACTTGCTGCATCACAGACACTAACATTTTAACAATTTATAAAAAAGGAATCACTTTCTGGTCACCTGATATTAGGCATTGATATATATATATATATTACGATCGTGATTTTTGAAAGTATCACATAGTTTTGTAAACATTTATTATTATTTTTAAACTTAACAAACGGATAATGACGTCAAATGACGTTGATATTTTGATGATTTTAGGTTGTGTGACAAAAATCCAATGTCCAGCCAACATCTTAAACCAACGTCATATTGATGTCAAATACTGACAATAATTGTCAGGTATGGCAACCGTCTGATAGACGTCATAGCGGTTACGTCCACACAACGTCAAGCTGTAACATCATTAGATGTTGATATTTAGTTGATTTTAGGTTGGATGTTAGACATTGACTTTGACCTGATGTTGGATTCTGACATCAACCATCTTTTCATCTCCAAACAAAATGCAGCGTCCCCACGACGTTGGGGTACATGTCAATCTGACGTCATGTTGACGTTCTGTGCCTGATGGGTTGACTTAATCTATTAGGTTCTAATAATGTAAAAGATTTAGATTTTAATGTTTTTTAAGGACTGTGCCTGTAAGATCAAGCAAATTTAAACCATTTGGGCACAAGAAATTCTAAAGTTTGCACTTTTAACAAAGATTAATTGTTGAATTATTTATACAATGAAGACTAGTGTTAATTTACATTTGATTACTGAGTTTCTGAAACTCAATACTGTTAAGACTCCACCAAAAAACCATGAAGCGCTGTTTATTTCATTGTTATCTTTGTTATGTTTTCATCTGTGTTTTATTTTATTTTGTATATTTTTGTACAGTTTTGTATATTTTATTCAGATCCACTCCCCTAAAATGGTGAATTCTTTCCAAATAGTAACTTAAGTCATCTTGTGAAATTATATCCAAATCGCAAATATATCGCAGAAAATCTAACTATTGCAATGTCAGTTTTTTCCAATATCGTGCAGCCCTAGCAGTAACAGAGCAACCATACTATATTTAGCCTAAATGAAGCTAAACGTGAAAAGTGTGAACACACCCTAGGCCAGTCACAGTCTGATGACACAGCAGATCACACCACTCTGACCAACGCTAGAGCTTAAAAGCTGTTTATGCCCAGAACTACAGTAACAAACACACAAACACCCCTTACAAAAAAAAAAACTAATTTCACAGAGAAAGCCTCATGAATATTAGCTTGCAGACCCATGCACACAATAATGATCAATTTCATGCACAGAAACCCGGAAAGGCAAAGAATGTAAAGCATAAAAAGCATGTAGAAAGGAGGCCAACCGGTAAAACATCACCTTATGGTCCTGAATTTTAAAGAGATCAGAAGGCAAAGACACAAAATATTCAGTTAGAAAACTACCCATACAAACTGAACAAATATTTATGCACTGTAAAAACTTCAGTGTTGCACACAATTCATTCATGGTGTCAAAACATAAATTTATTAGGTTAACTTTTAATGATTAAGTGGATTGTAAATAAACAATTAAGTTGTCCCAAAAATATCTCAAGAATCAGTTTGTTTTAGCTCATTTTAGATAAGTATTTGAACAAGTAGGAAAAAATTTATTTTTTGAGTATGGGAAGCATTTTAATCATGAAACAAGCTTGATAAAAAAGCTAAACTTATTAAAAAACAATATATTTAATACATGGTATTTCCCAATCAAATTTGAATTGAATTAAAATTACAATAATTGAGATTTTTATTTATAAACTAGAATCCTGTCTGTCTGACTGTCTTTTTAAGTCTTAAAATACTGCTTGAGGTAAATGTTAAAAGTGTGATATTTAAACATGGGGAAATTCATAGAAAATTTAGGATTACCTATAAAATTAAAGGCGAAGGAAATTTTATATAGAATATAAATGTGTCAAACTTTTCAATTGGCTAAAACATTATATTTACAAATAAATGATCAATAACAAAAATGTGTAGAAAACGTCAGCAAGTATGGATTTTATTTTATCATTTCAAACTGTGATTATTGTTACTATTTTCTGTAAATATGAAAATCAGTAACTTACAACAGAAAGATGAAAAATATCTACAGAGAAGTTCTGAATAATAACTTTTTGATGTAAAGGTTAAATTCTAAGACAGCGTTGAACATTTATTTCATTAATAAGCCAGTATTGAGTTCAGTTCCATTCATAAGTTGAATATAATAATCACTATTATGTGTCAAACATAACTATTACACAATAATTACTTAATTATTACTATTACATAACAAACACTAAACACTTTTAAATAAACACTAAAACATAATTCAATCCCAAAGTATTGCTTAATACATTATTATACACTTACCGGCAACTTTATTAGGTACACCTTACTAGTGGTTACACGGAGGTTGGACCCCGTTTTGCCTTCAGAACTGCCCTAAACATCTGTGGCATAGATTCAACAAGGTACTGGAAATATTCCTCAGAGATTTTGGTCTATATTGACATAATAGCATCACACAGTTGCTGCAGTTTTGTCGGATGCACATCCATGATGTGAATCTCCCATTCCACCACATCTCAAAGTGCGCTATTGGATTAAGGATCTGGTGATTGTGGAGGCCATTTGAGTACAGTGAACTCATTATCATGTTTAAGAAACCAGTCTGAGATGATTCATGCTTTATGACATGACACGTTATCCTGCTGGAAGTAGCCATCAGAAGATGGGTACACTGTTGTCATAAAGGAATGGACATGGTCAGCAACAATACTCAGGTACGCTGTGGTGTTGACACGATGCTCAATTGGTACTATTGGGCCCAAAGTGTGCGAAGAAAATATCCCCCACACCATTACACCACCACCACCAGCCTGAACCAGAGATACAAGGCAGGATGGATCCATGCTTTCATGTTGTTGATGCCAAACTCTAACCCTACCATCCGAATGTTGCAGCTGAAATCGAGACTCATCTGACCAGGCAACGTTTTTTCAATCTTCTATTGTCCAATTTTGGTGAGCCTGTGTGAATATTAGCCTCAGTTTCCTGTTCTTAGCTGACAGGAGTGGCACCGGTGTGGTCTTCTGCTAGTGTAGCCCTCCGCCTCAAGGTTTGACATGTTGTGTTTTCAGAGATGCTCTTCTGCACACCTCGGTTGTAACGAGTGATTATTTGAGTTACTGTTGCCTTTCTATCAGCTCGAACCAGTTCTCCATTCTCTAGACCATCTCCTTGACCTCTGGCATCAACGGCATTTGTGCCCACAGAACTGCCGCTCACTGGATATTTTCTCTTTTTCAGATCATTCTCTGTAGACCCTAGAAATGGTTGTGCATGAAAATCCCAGTAGATCAGCAGTTTCTGAAATACTCAAACCAGCCCGTGTGACACCAACAATTATGCCACGTTCAAAGTCACTTAAATCCCCTTTCTTCCCCATCATGATGCCCGGTTTAACTGCAGCACATCGTCTTGACCATGTCTACAAGCCTAAATGTTACTGGCTGATTAGAAATTTGCACTAACGAGCAGTTGGAGAGCTGTATAATAAAGTGGCCGTGGTGAGTGTATATGCAGCATTTTTTATTCTTATGTATTTTTTTAATATTATGAGAGTCTAATGCTAATCTAACTCTTACTGGAATCACCAGTCAGTAAAATCAGTTCAGTCTCTTTAGGCAGTATTGGTTCTGAACCAAAGCCTGAGCGAAGACAAATCTCAGTTTATTCTAAATTAAAAATGGACTTCATAAATATCCTAGCGCCAACCTAGAGTCATTAGAAGATTCGCCTGTTCAAGGATGATACAAAAAAGAAAAGGGAAAAAAAACAAGTAACATCTGCGAATTTGGGCTAAGAAACTAATCTCAGCCCTTGATCTGACAATGTAGCGAAACAGACGGCGTTGAGCTCGTAAATGAACTAGTGCTCCAGCTAAAACAGCCGCTAATGAATATCTCATCACCTCCAGAGGGATTCAACACAACCATGATTTATAATAATGGCCCTTGATAACAATAACATCAATTGATGGGCTCGGTTCTCCAGAGAGGGCAGTGTGCAAACACAACAACGCTGGGATTTATTACACTTTACATAATTCATCAAAGACGTGAACTAATTTCCGGGGGGTAACTAATTCTTTTTGAGGTGATCCTCCAACTTCAGAGATTCTGACTGCGGTCAAGGTTTGTTCGTTCAGCATGTCCTCAAGACTTAAATCACTACACGTACAAAGGAAAGTGTGAACTGTAAAAAATTACAAATTCTCGCTGTCTAAAATTTTTAGTTGAATCAACTTAACTTTTTTTAGACATCTCAACTTGCATCAAACTGAATAAAAAAAAATTAAGGTAAACTTTTTGTACACTGTAAAAAATATATACGCAAATGAGCAATTTTCCGTTTTTGTGATTAATATTTCTTTATTATTGTTATTATTATTATTATTATTACTATTACTATTATTATTATTATTATCATCAGTGTTGGGCAGTAGTGTCGCTACAAGTATAGTGACGCTACTAGCTTACACATTTCTCAGAGTGTGGCAGTAGTGTCGATACTTGAGAGGGGTCTGGATGCAGAACCTGGTGCAGTGCAATCTGAGTTGCATCCAATGCTTTTTAATGCCCATCCCTACCCTAACCCCGTCACAGTGACGTCACTCATTCCATTAAGTGCATTGTGTCGACATTGCATCTCTGAGTGATCAATCTCAGCTTGCTCATAAAGGCTGCATCCAGATACGATTGCAATACTTTCTAAATCAAATAGCTTTTCAGTAGCGAACTATTTTTTAGTGAAGTAGCG